>JBAMBL010001240.1:0-16542 GCA_037043405.1 Drosophila subquinaria | reverse complement strand
GGTTTAGTTTAGTTGTTGTTGTTTTTTGTCTTTGTTGCTGTTGTTGCAATCGCTCAAAAGACGTCAACATATTTTTAGCTGGCGCCGGAAATGCGAAAGCCTTTTGAATGATTTCATTTTTTTAGTTTTCCTTTTTTCACTCTACTTTATTCTGTCTGTTGTTCTTGTTGTTGTTATTTCTATGGCCTTCGTTTTGGACATCATCAAGGCGCAATTTCTGGGGAAAGGGGCGGTTGTCGGGTTGGGGGGAGGATGTGATTGGTTTGCTGTGATTGGTACTGTGAGTACCTTGTATTTTTAGCTAATCACGCGGATAAGCCGAACACAGACTTTGTTGCGTATCTATGAGGCAAAATATTAAAGGCATATAAATAACATTAAAGACAGCCGAAACAGACTTAAGACTGAGAGATACCCTGTAAATATTGAAAACGAAACAAAAACTAAAAATGTTTAATTCCCAAAATCTTATAATTATGAGAGTCAAACTAACTTTTGAAATGGCAATCTGTTTTTTTCTTACTTAAGCATTAATTATTTTAGTTAATTCTCTAAATTTAAAAATGGAGTAATTGCGACAAATAATTCAATACAAATAATAAATACAAATTTAAATTTATTAAATCTGATTCATTTTACCATTTTTGAGTAAATAATACCTTGGGAAAATTAAAGCATTTTTACGACATTTTAATGCTGTGTTTTTACATCATTTGACCCGACATTTTTAAGTAGTTACAGGGTATGCTCGTAAAAATAAACTTTACGTTTGGGAAAACTTTTTGAAATATTCTTAAATTTAATGTGCGGCAAAGTAAACAAGCGATACTTATGTAGTACCCAAATAGGTCCATAATCCGGACAACACTCGTAAAAGTTAGTCTGTGTGTATGTGTGCGTGTGTGTGTGTGTGTGTATATGGATTAAGTGAATGATTATTAATAGAATGCCAATGCTCATTAGAGATGTTTGGGCTTACCTGGGATTTGCTTTCGAAAATGTTTAAAACAAATACAAAATATTTAAATAGTTATAAATCAAAGGAGAAAACAAATAAAACTTACAGAAAAGTGTAGATACATTTTGGATTAATTGATAGAACATTTCCAATTGATTTAATAAAGACTAAAAAGACTTTTCTCTCTCTCTCTATCTCTGCTCTTTAAGTGTCGTTTGTGCTTAGTTCCACTTGAAATTGCAGAAAATTCGTTTGGAACTCGAACTTGTCCTTTCGTCCTCGTCCTGAGTTTCGTTCGTCCTGCGGCTCTTTGTACTGGACGTGAGTGGATAACCCGATGACAGGGCAGCTTTCTGGTCAGAAACCAAATCGAAAGCTGCAATTGAAGTTGTAGTTCTGTAGTTGGTCGATGACAACTCCATTTGAACAATTCTGTGGTCCGTGCCAGCCATAAGTCACCCTTCAATTTGCCAGTTGCCACATGCCACATGCCTCGAAATGAAAGCTGCTGCTGATGCTGCTGCTGTGCGAGTTAAGCGATGACAGCGCACAGGATGAGGATGAGGATGAGGCTGAGGATGAGCCCAAGGAATGAGGAATGGGACTAAGCTGGCTACGTGCGTTGCGTTAAGTGAAAATACAAGAAAATTGAGGCACGCGACGAATTACAGCTAAAGCTGAGCATGAGGCATGCAGCAGAGTTGGCACAGTTGGGAGTTGGGGCACTTGGAGCTTAGAATTAGGCGGCTGAGTGAGTGGCCAATGGGTATGTGGCATGATTGGTGTGTGTGTATGCGTCAAATGTGAAAAACTGTACGTTGACAAGATTTATGTGGCATCAACAGAGGGGCAGAGGCAGCTGACAAATGACGTAGGCAGAGACAGGGACAGGGACAGAGACTGTTGCCACTAAGCTGCTGCATGGCCTTTTTTGATGCCACACATTCACAAGCAAATGAGCACAGGACGAGGCTGTTGAGGCCCAGGACAAAACTAAACTGAACGGAGACCGAAGACGACGACGACGACGACGACGACGACAATGGCAAATAAAAGATTTTTATTATCACATTATGCGGCAGCAGATTTTCCCCTTAGTTTTTCTCTTCTTACTTTCGCCCTTGTTGACTAGTTTACTCTTGCTACGCCCCCCTCTTAAGGGGGGGCAGCCACAGTGTCGCATTTGGTTGGATTTAGGCCAAGTTATTAAGTTTGCTGCTTGCTGCGCGATTCGGGCCCTAAAAGCAAAAGGCAGGTTGGCCAAATTCAATTTGCCAAATGAAATTTCTAGACACGGGTCCAAAGAGCGAGCATTAACTAAGAACGGGACACAGCATCGTTAAGAACTCGTGCTGCAGATACCCTGTAATCGTAAGAAGGCAAAAGCACAGAAATCGTACAAATGTTCTTATCAAGTCAATACTAGTTAAGTATCATTGGACAATACATATTCCACTTAAGTTCAAGTCATCTCAAATTAAGTATTTTCGAGTTTTTAAATAAGCATTAAAGTTCTATAATCAAGTACATAAATCTATATATTAGAGAAAAGAATATTGAACCAAGTACAAATCCCAATTTACTTGTCTTAAGTGAAGAATTTGGTTTTAATTTTATTTTATTGTTTTTGCGTTTGCTTCCTTAGAATTCTCAATCAGTTCTTTAAGAATACTAAACTTAATTTTGTACATAGTACATGAAACAAACCTGATTTAAATAAAATCTGTATTGTAATTCTGATTGATTGAAAAATTGATTTGTGCTGAAACTTTCGCACTTCAGAAATCGTATTTCAAATATTCGTAGTAATTATTTAAGTTTCCATAGTCTGTGTATACCCAAGTGTTTGGCATTGATTACAGGGTATAAATGGAGCATTAACAACGACGTCAGCATTGCAGACATCGTGAGTTCTACTTGGCTGCCTCTTTTCGTTTCGTTTGCTCGTCTATTTTCGTTTGTCCAACTCGACAGGGAGAATTACTAATTTGGATGTTATGCTCCCGGATTTGTTGCTGCATCACATGCTAATTATACAAAAATAGATCACGTGAGCTCGACACACATAGACGGCGAGTGGAGGGGTGTGTGTGTGTGTGGATTAGAGGGGGTGTCAACTGTTGCATGTCGTCGCCTGCTTAGACGCGTCAGGAAATGGGGAAGGTGGAGGAGAGGAGGAGAGGAGGAGACGAACTTTTGCGCCTCGTGTCGCATCAGTCAAGCACGCAGCTTGAAGATTGATGCGATGCCACCTGAAGACGCCACCAAGTGACAGAGCTGACAGGCAGGAAGGGAGAGCAACAGCTGCCGGAGATGGAGCGAAGTTATTTGGGTCAGACTTTGACTTGGACTTGCAGGAGATGCACAACTGAGGTGACAACTCGACCGCGGTGTCACTTCACATGATGCAAAACTAATGACGCTAATTCTGGACAGGCAGGGAAATCGAGTAGTTACCCAGAGGGAGGGAAGGGAATAGCAGGGAGTTTAATAAAATTCTTGCCAGCAATTGCAGAAAAATTAGCCATAGCTGATGATTGTTAATGTTGCAATCATTAATAATGTGGGCAAAATATTTAGGAATATGGGGAAAAGGAGAGAAGGGGAGCTGGCTGGACATGATTAATGTTGGAATTGTGTGAGTGGCATTCCAACTTACCAAATCAAGGTAATAACGAGCAAATGGAAGCCAAGGTTAGGCGTCATTTAGGGCTGAAAGTAAAACTAAACGAAATTACAAATATATTGGCAAAAGGTAGAAATTATAGGCCAAAGTTCGTCACATATTTATAGCAATATTTATGAATTATAGTAAAAATAAACTAGATTTATTATTCATTAAATACTTGTATGAAGGAACTATTATAGAATAATTAATGATTTTTATTTATGTTAAAGAAACTATGTTAATTATAAATATCAATTAATATTAAAAAATAATCAATCAACTGTTTATTTAATTTATATTGTGTTAATCTAGTCTTTTTTTCAAAAATATAATTCATTATTATATCTCCAAATTGCAATTAATATTCAATGAATTTATTATATTTACCAAATAAGAAATCAATCAAAAAATAGCATTGAATCACTTTGAAATGCTGTCAACTTTGTTAATTATTAAACAAATAAATGAGCTAAAAAATTGCATATTAGGATTACGCATTTAGTATGCGAGCCCCTATATAGAGGCTTGTCATTCATACGAGTATACACTTATTCACAAGTATTCATAGCGAATACTCGTGCTAGATTATGAGTTTAAGTTGAAGCCAAATGCATTTTTTAATGCCAAATTGCAATGCTGCATTTAATAAGCTTTATAAATTGTTTTAGGCATTTTTCTTGTCTGGCAATTTGACAGCAAACCGGACAGCCCCGCTTCCCCGCAGGAGGGGCAACTGCCCCGCCCCGTCCACCTTCCGCTTGTCAGCTGACAATCAAAAATGTCAGACGGCGACATCCACGAATCGTGTGTGGAGCTAACTGAATGGAGCTCCAAGTGCCTCGGATTGCAGCAACTGCAACTGCAACTAAAACTGAAACTAAAACTGAAACTAAACTCTGACTGTGATGTAGATGGAGACTAAGTGAAGTGGTGCCGAGTGTGGTGCGGTGTGTGGTGCTGCCCAGTGGGGCACGCTGCTGTTGCTGTGTAATCCGTCATTTGTTCGCATTCCATTCAAGGCTGCCTGGCTGCCTAGATCCGCCTCAGTGGGTCTCGCTCGCTCGCTCACAGCCTACAGCCCGCTATCTGGCCATCTCGCTCGCACTGCGATCTGTCGGTCTCTGTTGCACCTGGGCCAACTTGGCGGCCATTTGGCAAATTGCAACTTTTCGATAAATTCGAATCATTTGTCATTGACACAAATAGCTTTCAAATTGCACACACAACTGAACACTTGGACAGAGATAGAAACAGACACTGAGACAGAGACAGAGACAGGGACAGGAAGGGGAGGGGATGTTGTTGTTGCAGCTGTTGTTGTTGTTGCTGCTGTTGTTTCATGTTGCAACTGCTGCAATTGACGACGTTCTCAGCGGAAATTCCCAAATTCAGCTAAAGCACACGAGACATTGCCAGAGATCAGAGACCAGCTGAGACTCTCGCAGCTTGATATACCCTACTCATAGAGGGTATATCGACTAGCTCAAGGAAATTGCAAACGTTGTGCCAAAAATTTACTTTTACTTATGTTTAATAAATTTAAAAAACTAAAATGAAAATAAATGATTTTATTAAAAATAATTACAAGGTATTTATGAGAAAATATTATTTTTTTTGCAATATTTAGCTTAATTAATTAACAAATTTAGTTAATTATTTATACATATAATTCGTTCTTAAAAATATAAATAAAAGCAGTAAGTAAAAATATGCAAATAAAAAATAAATAAATAAAATTTAAATTTGTATTTATTTTTATTAAATTAAAATGTTTATAATATTAAAAGTTTCTTTACATAATTTTTCTTAAATAAAAAAATAGTTAAATTAATTATGCATATAATAATTATAATAAATTTAAATAAATAATCTGTTTAATTAATACAATAAATATAAAATGTATTTAAATGCATAATTTTGTCTTTTTGCCAATATTCAGATCCATTATGCTGTTACCTGTTTTTATGGGCCAAGGGTATTTGAAGGCTTTGGCACTTTGCAGTTTTCGTGTTGTACTCGTATTTTCTGTTTGCTTGTTATTATCTTTGCGATTGTTGTTGTTGTCGTTGTCGTTGTTGTTGTCGCTGCTGGTGGCATGCCGCATGTTGCCGTCGTGCTGTTGCCGATTTCAAGCTGCGTCTCAGCAGCAACAATCGCTTAACAATTTCTGCCTCTCTCTCTTGCTGTCTCCCTTTGTCTCTCTCTCTCTCTATCTGTCTCTGTTGCACGCGCTCACAATGACCCAGTTTCCAAGCGGAATGTAAACAAATTTGACCTGAAAAAAAGTTGTGTTGTTGTCGTTGTTGTTATTGCTGCTTTGTAAACAAAACGCAACAGCGACTGAGACGCCAGCTGAGGCAGCGGCAGCGGCAGAGGCAGCGACTGCGGCGGCGGCTCAATTGTGGCAATGTGTGTGAATTGCGTTTTCATTTTGGCCTTTAACGTCAAACGCCAACAACAACAACAACAAATTTGCGCTAACAAAGTCATTTTGGCCAATATGAAATAGTTGTGGTTGGAAGAAGGAGGAGGGGGGTAGGTAAAGGGGTGGGGGGGCTGTCTTGTTGCATGAACAATTCGCCAGCAGCTGCCACTGCCACAAAATAAAGCAACAACAATAGCAAAAGATACAAATAATCATTGCACAGCATAAAATCAAAATCAAAAATCAAAACAAGAGACGAATAGAAAAAGAAACCAAAAAAGAAAAGACGAAAAAGATATAGAAATGTTAAGATTGCAATAGCGGGTAAATGCGAGTATGAATACAAAAATGAATATGAATAATCTGCAGAGCAAGAGAGCAAAGCAATAACAATATAAAACAACAATGGATCATTAGCATTAACAATGCTTTATAATATTTTTAGTGCAAAAATATTTTTAGTGCCAAATTGTTGTTGTGGTTGCTGTTGTTGTTGTTGCCACAGGCGCCGCCAGTCAAAGACACAAGAGGCAACATCAAGTTTAGGACACCTTTCCAATTGGCCCCAGGATTGTTAATGGATTGCCACGCCCAGCTAACGGCAGCCCCGCCCTTCTCTGTCCATGTCCCCTTACTGCCAAAAAAAAAGAGTTCAGTTGGTTCAATCAAAAGTTGAAATTGAAAGGCCCTCATGTTGTTTCAATTTGCAAGTTGAAAGTTGGTCCAAGTAGCGAAAGGTTTGACAAAACTGAATGCGATTCGGAGAACTTGTTTAAAAGGCGATTTTCCGACATTTTTGAATTTATTTAAATTTGAGTTAAGGAAGAATTATTTAGCTGTCAATGCTTTTTAGCATATAATAACAAGCAGCAAATATAGGTATGGAAATTTATGACATTTGTAAGCTTTTAAATCAGCAAAAAATAATTATATTGGTTAAAACTAATAATTCGATCAATTTGAATTGAAATTGAATTCGAAAATTAGATGAAAAGGTCAATAAAAGTTACATAAATAAGAAACATATTTAAATATCATGTATCTACTTAATATCCCTTTATTTTAATTTTTTTCAATATATAGTACATATTTAAGATAATTTATTTAAGAAAGTATTTTCTGCTTACATTTTAATTAAATTTGATCGACAGAATTTCAATTATAATCATGGACATTTTATGCATTTACAAATGTTTGTAAATATGTACTTCCAACTAATAAATTTCAATTAGTTTTCCCATAAATCAGTTGTCTAAAACATCACTTAAAAAAGTCGGAGGAGACCGTTTAAGAAATTTCCTTAGCTTTAAGTGCCAGTTACTTTTTCTATGTTTCTTCTGTGTTTTTTTTTTTTCCTATATTATTTCTATGGTTCACTTTCACAGTCTGTCAGTTCCTGCTTCTTCGTTTTAATTTTACAGTGCGGGGGATGAAAGAGGGAAGCGGGGGGAAACGTGGGGGTTTTTCCCATAATTCCTCATTTCGTGATTGCAAAAATTTTCACCCATGTCTCTTTTTCTCCGGTCTTCATAAAACTCTGTGTTGTTATTTTTCTATTTCTTTTTATTTGTTTGCATAAAAAATGAAATTTCAAAAGCGTTTCATTAATTTTTTGTTGCCATCTTTTGTTTTGTTATGTTTCGTGTTGTCGTTGTTGTTGCTGTTGCTCTGCTCTGTAGTTTCGTTTGTTTTTGTTGCTATTGCTGTCTATTTTTTGTGGGCACGCCCCCTGCCGCCCCCTTCGCCCACTTCCACAGCCATTGTGGCGATCTGTTGGCAAATTTTTGCGAATGGCTCACGTAATAAATTCCATAAATTGCGTTTTACTTTGACACACATAACTACTCTCAGTGTCTCTCAGTGTCGAGTGTTGTTGTTGTTGTTGCTGTTGTAAGGCAGCATTCTGATGACCTCACAACACACACAGTATTTTGTAATTTCAACATTGGCAACGCCAAAAAGTCAGCTGGCAACATGGATCAATTGGCAACGCCAGTTGACCCAACCGATCACGAAGAACCAGCGCAGCGGAGAATCGCGTCCTTTTCGTTCGTTCATATAGTTCTAAGGAACAACGAACTGGAGCGCGATCGTTCATTTAGTTCAAGCAGTGAACGACGAAGAAAAAGATGGTGGAATTTCCGACTCGCCGGCGGACTTCACTTTTCTGACGGGCTCGAAGCGAGACAGACGTGTTTCGAAGAACCTCGCGATTTAAACTAAAAACAAACGACAGCAAAGTATCCACGTGCGCCGCAGCTACCAAAAACAGCAACAACAACAACGAGAACATTTTCGCGCCATCCGCCGCCGAATTTCGTTTGTGTGTGTGCACGTATGCAGGCTTGCCGCCAGCTACCAAAAACAGCAACAGCACGTGTCTGCAAACTTGCAGCAAACAAAACCACAAGCGCGCAGCGCGCATCTGTCTGCAGCCGACCAACAGCAACAAAATCACAGCGCAGCGCACGCCACACGCAGCATCTTGTTGTGCGTGTGTGCAGTCGCAGGCTTGCAGGAAACGAACACCAGCAACAAGCACAGCGCAGTGCAGCGTCAGCCAGTTGCAATACTCTTGACGTGTGTGTACCACAGTCGTGCAGGGTTCGCCCGCCAGCTCATTCACGGCCATCGGCCGGCAGCGGCGAAGATCCACACGTGAAGTGTGAGTTCCGAGGAGAAGCAGCAACACATTCTCTGCAATCAGCGGGTATGCTGGCCAGCGGTCTTTGTTTCTTCCCTTCGTGGTACCGTCTATGGTAACCGGGTGATCAACTCTTCTGACCGTGCGGCAACATTGATCGTAACATAAATTCTGGTGGAGATTCTGGTGCAAGAAAAACTCCAAGCATGGTGGTAATAAAGTCAACTTTGTAACGATGATGGCATGTCTTCTCTTTTTTTATTCTTGGGTTTTCGCCAATAGGAAAACAGGTTTGGCCCCACTTGCTTTTCAGGTCATTACGGTTGACCTAGCTACCAGCCCGAGGAGGGGACGCAAGTTCGATCCGACTGGCCGAGCTTGGTCTGGCGGCCAGATCTGCGCGGCGTTGAGGGCATCCTCGGAAGGAGAGATAACGTCATACGGTTTGTCCTTTCTGGGTTGCATCCCTTAGCGCCGCCGGGATGGAACGAACTTGCGTCTCAAATTTGGAGAAGGGAGGCTCGAGGAGAACGACGCAACGGGTCTCGGGAGTCCCTCCTCGTCCTCCTGGACTAATCCTGGGTTCGCAGCCGGGTCATCCGAGCCGATTTTCGAGCGAGAACGTCGGCCTATTCGCTGACGCTCCCGCCGCTCTGTCCAGTCGTCTCAGATGATTTACAAATTTTTCTGTAAACAGACCCTGGCCGGACTGAGAGGCAGACCCCGGCTGGAAAAGCTTCGTTACAGTTGGCGCCCGAGCAGGGACGTCTGGAACAAAATTCCTATTAGGCATTTTTTTGACACCGCGAGCAGCGATATCGGCAGGCCATGTTTTTTTTTTTTTCTTCTCTTTTCCTCTTCTTGAAAAGCATGCCAATCATCGTTACAAAATGTAGGGTATTATAGGGCCATCATATTATGCAGCAAGTTAATACATAAAGCACCGAGCCCGTCAAAAAAGTCAAGGTCTCAGGACTTTCACCAGTCTCGAAAGTCTCAAAAACGAAAGTCTGATGACTCCCAAGCATCAGAAAATCGCTAGTCAGAAAAGTCAACCACGCCATTTTCACCAGTCACAGAATTTTTACCCAGCCTAGTTTTTTTTTGGGTGCGATTTTTTTGGCGAGATTTTTCCCTTTTCCACTCTATCCATGGCCAATAGCAGCGGGCCCAGAAAATTAGCAGCTTCAGTTTGCCACATGGCGGGAGATTTGGTTGCTGTTTTCAGACCGCGAGAGATCGGGAGAGAGGAGCAGAGCCGCGACGCAAGCAGAGCCGCGACGCAAGCAGAGCCACGACGCGAGCAGAGCCTCAACGTAAGCAGAGCCTCATTGTAAGCAGAACCACGACGCAAGCAGAGCCGCGACGCAAGCAGAGCCACGACGCGAGCAGAGCCACGATGCAAGCAGAGCCTCAACGTAAGCAGAGCCTCATTGTAAGCAGAGCCACGACGCAAGCAGAGCAAAAAACGCAGGCAGAGGCACAGCAGAAGCAGAACAACAGCAGGAGCAGAGGCACAGCAGAAGCAGAGCAACAGCATAAGCAGAACAACAGACAAAGCAGAGCAGCAACAGGAGCAGAGCAGCAAAAGCCACCGCGGACAGAGCCCCCGGGGACCTCTGGCGCTACAAGGGCGGGCAGCGCTACAAGCTGGCTCTGTCGCCACGAGCGCGGGCGGAATTCCAAGCGAGCGAATTCTGCGCCTCGTGTGCGAGCAGCAGCCACAAGCTAGTTCTGGCGCCACAAGAGCGAGCAGCGGCTACAAGCGGGTTCCTGCGCGGTGCAGCGCTTTAAAACGTCCTCTGCCGACGTCGACTGCGATCGTCACAGGCTTCATGGCTTGCGCCCAGGCATCGAGCAGGGAGTCAGTTTGAGACCAGCAAAGCGATCGGATCACGGCCTTAAAGCCGTGGGGCCAAAGTCAGCAGGATGGAAGGAGGTCACGCAATCGTCTGCAAGGCACGTGTCACAATGGTGCAACATACCATCCCTGGTATTGCCAACCATCGTCAACGTGCTCTTGGGTATAGACTTTCATGCGTCACCCCAGCTACCATCCGGCACTGCGGCCCGTCAACTGAAGTTGACACCACGAGACCATCGGGTTTCACGTGTGCTGCCATACTACCATCCGCGCCACCACAGCGAGTCAGGATTCCCATCCCGGTTGGAATTCGGCGGCATATAGTGAAACATATACGTCCTCTCCCCTTCGGGGGAACCACAGCCGGACCAGGGGACCTGTCCGCACCAGCAATGCATCACGAAGACGTCCCCTTCGGGGGAACCACAGCCGGACCAGGCGACCTGTCCGCACCAGCAATGCATCACGAAGACGTCCCCTTCGGGGGAACCACAGCCGGACCAGGCGACCTGTCCGCACCAGCAATGCATCACGAAGACGTCCCCTTCGGGGGAACCACAGCAGGGAAACGCTGCCCTGGCCTGGCGAGCCAAAAGCTAGTACATCAAGACCCAAAGGCGGGCACACCACGCAATATATACGAAGACATCCCCTTCGGGGGAGCCACAGCAGGGAAACGCTCCCTGGCCTGGCGAGCCAAAAGCTAGTACACCAAGACACAAAGGCGGGCACACCACGTAATGTTTATTAAGACCCCTCCGGGGGCAATCTCACACAGGCGCCATCCCAGCAGTGACCATTGAGACTCATGGCGGTGCCGACAGAAGCACGCGTCATCCCAGCAGTGACCACCGAGATCCACTGGCGGTGCCGACAGAAGCACGCACCATCCCAGCAGTGACCACCGAGATCCACTGGCGGTGCCGACAGAGGCATGCGGCATCCCAGCAGTGACCACCGAGATCCACTGGCGGTGCCGGAAGAGGCATGCGCCATCCCAGCAGTGGCCACGAGATACACGGGCGGTGCCGGAAGAGGCATGCGCCATCCCAGCAGTGACTACCGAGACTCATGGTGGTGGCGACAGAAGCACGCGTCATTCCAGCAAGAACCCACCGAGATTCATGGCGGTGCCGACGAGGCATGCGTCATCCCAGCAATGATCACCGATACGCATGGCGATGCCAACGAGGCATGCGCCATCCCAACGAGAACACACCGAAAGCCACGGGCGGTGCCGACGAGGCATGCGTCCTTTCCACAGAAGACCCACGAGCCGCCATTTAACCATCCGCGCCACTACGGCGAGGCAGGACTCTCATCCCGGCTGGAAGACAGTGGTGGACAGTCCGACATCAAAGTAATTTCTCTCTTTTGACTAATTCTAGAATCAACGAAGCAAGTACACAGCGAAGTACACAGCGAAGGACACAGCGAAGCTCACAGCAGAGAATACAACAGGAATCAGATCAAGCACACAACCAAGGACACAGCGAAGCTCACAGCAGAGAATACAACAGGAATCAGATCAAGCACACAACCAAGGACACAGCGAAGCTCACAGCAGAGAATACAACAGGAATCAGATCAAGCACACAACCAAGGACACAGCGAAGCTCACAGCGAGAACCTCAGCGAAAAAAATAGAACAGGAATCAAAGCAAGTACACAGCGAAGGACACAGCGAGAACCTCAGCGGAAAATACAACAGGAATCAGAGCAAGGACCACAGCCAATACGACAACGAAGCTCACAGCCAGGACCTACAGGGAAATCCAAGGGTCCACAGCGGTGCTCATGGGGGCCACTTGAAGATGGCGAGCCATCTCTACGTCCTCACCCCCTTTGGGGGAACCACCACAAAGACCCACTTCATTTCCAGGATGAAGAAAGCCTTTCTTTTCCGCCCCCCGAAGTAAAGGGGGAGTGTGAGGCAGCATTCTGCTGGCCTCACAACACACACAGTATTTTGTAATTTCAACATTGGCAACGCCAAAAAGTCAGCTGGCAACATGGATCAATTGGCAACGCCAGTTGAACCAACCGATCACGAAGAACCAGCGCAGCGGAGAATCGCGTCCTTTTCGTTCGTTCATATAGTTCTAAGGAACAACGAACTGGAGCGCGATCGTTCATTTAGTTCAAGCAGTGAACGACGAAGAAAAAGATGGTGGAATTTCCGACTCGCCGGCGGACTTCACTTTTCTGACGGGCTCGAAGAAGACAGACGTGTTTCGAAGAACCTCGCGATTTTTAAAAAAACAAACGACAGCAAAGTATCCACGTGCGCCGCAGCTACCAAAAACAGCAACAACAACAACGAGAACATTTTCGAGCCATCCGCCGCCGAATTTCGTTTGTGTGTGTGCACGTATGCAGGCTTGCCGCCAGCTACCAAAAACAGCAACAGCAACGAGAACATTTTAGTGCCACCAGCCGCCACAGAACCTCGTGTGTGTGTGTGTGTGTGCATGTGTCTGCAAACTTGCAGCAAACAAAACCACAGCGCAGCGCAGCGCCACAAGCCGCAGCACCTTGTGTGTGTGTGTGTGCACGTGTCTGCAGACTTGCAGCCAACCAACAGCAACAAAATCACAGCGCAGCGCAGCGCCACCAGCCGCAGCATCTTGTGTGTGTGTGTGTGCACGTTTCTGCAGGCTTGCAGGAAACGAACACCAGCAACAAACACAGCGCAGCGCAGCGTCACCAGTTGCAACACTCTTGAGTGTGTGTACCACAGTCGTGCAGGGTTCGCCCGCCGAGCTCATTCACGGCCATCGGCCGGCAGCGGCGAAGACCACACGTGAAGTGTGAGTTCCGAGGAGAAGCAGCAACACATTTTCTGCAATCAGCGGGTATGCTGGCCAGCGGTCTTTGTTTCTTCCCTTCTTGGTTCCGTCTATGGAACGGGGATCAACTCTTCTGACCGTGCGGCAACATTGTGTATCATAAATTCTGGTGGAGATTCTGGTGCAAGAAAAACCCAAGCATGGGGTAATAAAGTCAACTTTGTAACGGTGATGGCATGTCTTCTTTTTTTTTTATTCTTGGTTTTCCCAATAGGAAAACAGTTTTCCCCCTTTCTTTTCAGGTCATTACGGTTGACCTGATGCGAGCCCGAGGAGGGGACGCAAGTTCGATCCGACTGGCCGAGCTTGGTGCGTCGGGAGTGGCCCAGGAATAGAAATACGATCATATCGTTCCTATTCTGAAGCCCTCACCGGTGCACCAGGCCTGGGAACACCGGAGTCCAGTTCGTGGACCGAGTTACCGTCATACGGACTCGTTGCCCACGGATCTGACCTGGCGGCCAGATCTGCGCGGCGTTGAGGGCATCCTTGAAAGGAGAGATAACGTCATACGGTTTCTCCTTTCTGGGTTTCATCCCTTAGCGCCGCCGGGATGGAACGAACTTGCGTCTCAAATTTGGAGAAGAGAGGCTCGAGGAGAACGACGCAACGGGTCTCGGGAGTCCCTCCTCGTCCTCCTGGACCAATCCTGGGTTCGCAGCCGGGTCATCCGAGCCGATTTTCGAGCGAGAACGTCAGCCTATTCGCTGACGCTCCCGCCGCTCTGTCCAGTCGTCCCAGATGATTTACAAATTTTTCTGTAAACAGACCCTGGCCGGACTGAGACGCAGACCCCGGCTGGAAAAGCTTCGTTACACTCTATTACGAGCAACGCAATTATCGCTCAGTATTACAATGTTTTCTTTTACATTTCATTTAAATTTGCATTTAATTTTTTTTTTTTTACAATTTGTTTTTAAACTGCGGGCTCAGAGCGTTGTCTTCTCACAGGCGTTTGGGGGTTGGGGCGCCGGTGCCGGTCTTCTTACAGGCGGTTGGGGCGCCGGTGCCGGTCTTCTTGCAGGCGGTTGGGGCGCAGTGGTTGGGCTTGTATGGAGCCGCGGCCATAAATATTTCCCGTTGAGATATCGTTATAAAATTTTCCCCAAAAATTTAAAAAAATATTTTGAATATATAGTAAAAAAATTGACTACATCGGAAGACTGTATCCTATAGCTCACATAGCACCTTAGTATGGCTTGTATGGCAATGGTGCGCAAAAATACTTCCAGTGGAGTTACAGTGCTAAAATTTCATTATTAGCATCCAAGATATGTATATTTAAATTATTTTCAGTATAAATTTGTGAAAGTGTAACTCCTCTCCCCCTCCCCACAAGCTTTTCGAAATATAAACAAATGAGGTTCTCTAGTTTTTTCAATAATATACAACGGTGGGCAAAAGTATTTTGGCACTCTTTAAAGTTAGCTCTAGCCAAAATTTGAACTTACTTCAAATTAGTACTAAACAACAATGGAAAGGTCATTTGAATTCCTTTCGAATGATGCATACTTTTCTTAACTCATTAGGTACCCATTGATATTTTCGAATATTTGTAAACGTCAACTTTTTTCCTCAATTTTTTAAAAAAATTTTTCTCATGCAGAAAGTTTCTTTAAACAATTTAAATAGTAACTGCAAAAAAAATGTTTAAAATATCTCTAAGCTAATATTTTTTATAATTTTTTGAAAATGGCGAAAAAGGCACTTTTTCCTCATTTTCTTTTTAAACATGAAAATGACGTTCACATAAAACATAAAAAAAGTATAATTAAACAAACATACACAACAAATAATAAAACAATCAGATTAATTTCAAAAGAAGAATTTCATTAAGTAAATACCTGAAACTCTTAAGTTCATTTTAAATAATCTAATTCGGACCTCTCTTGCGAACGGGTGACCACTTTGAAATGCAATTTTGTTTTGAGGAAAAGCGAACGAAACGCCGCTGCGCTGCAAAATTGAACACATGTTCACGTTTTGCGTTCTATTTTTAGAAAGTACCGTTAGATTTCAAGAAAATCCGGTTTGCCATAAAGAAGCTTGAACATTTTTGAGACAATTTGTTTAATTTTCGCAATTTTTTGGTACTGGCGATTTTTTGAATTTTTGCCAATGCACTATGGTCCAGATGTCGTTTTTTTCGCATAAAGTCTAATTGTAAAGCTAGAGACTTGAAACTTTACATGAACCTCAGTTCGACTAATTTAGAATTTAGAATTTTTTTTTTTTTTGATTTGGATCACGCTTTCTTCTTCCCCCCATCCGACTATGAGAAATATATGTAAAATATTTTTATAAAATCCTAATGTAAAGATGGGGACTTGAAATTCGGAATAAATCTTAGTTAGGCTGAAGTCGAATTTATAATTTTTTTTGTTTTTTAGTTGGACCTTGTCTTCACCCCCCTTCTTTTTTCCTACTCATTGAAAAGTAAAAAAAAATTTATAAACTTATATATATAGGAAAATATTTCATTCTTCGCATATTTGCTAATCAGGCAAAAGTACAATTTATAATTTTTTTTTGTTTTTTAATTTGACCATGTTTTAGCCCCCTCCCTATCTAACTACGAAAAAAAATCCGATTTTCTAGCAAAAAAAATGAGAGAAAAGGGGGACGAACGGGGATGAGTTTTTGGTTTGTGGCTAAAGACAACACTCACAAGTACAATCTGGACCAATTAGTTGCTTTCGGCATGGAACTGCTTTTAGGTTATATTCCACGAAACACGGAGAACGCATGTTAGCTTTCTAAAAAAAATACACATAAATTGGACATTACACAACACTAAATCCCTAGGACAACACATAAAATAACAGTATACATTAAATAGTGCATACCTTGAAGATTATTTTCCATAATTTAGTTGAATTTTTTGGACCAATTTAACGAGTGTGGCACAACGCAAAGCAACTAAATATTTTGGCGCAAATTTCTATTCGGAAATCAGCTGATCGCTAGCTCACTTTTTAAAGCTCTCAAAAAGCTTTGGTGGCGCTTTTAAAGCTTTTAATTAAAATTTTTATAATGTATGATGAATTTACTTTAAGATTAAAATAAGAAGACAACGATATATAAACATCGAAAAATCGACTTTATGCCAAAATAAACGAAATCTGGACCATAGT
>JBAMBL010001238.1:0-20483 GCA_037043405.1 Drosophila subquinaria | reverse complement strand
AGATAAATATAAATATGTGTGTGGGTGTGTATATGATAAATAATAATAAAATATATGAAATAAATATACAAATGTGTTTTATGGGCCGCTTCCCTGACCAAAAGAGCTCTTGTGGGGCAAAGGGGGGGCAACTGGCAAAAAGATATGCCTGTAAGTATTAATATGTATAGAACTATGTGCTTGCACACACGCACATATGTATTTACAGTGAATTAAATTTACATATTCTAATTGAAATTCTCTAATTTGCAGGAACAGCAATTGTTTTATAGATCTGACGAAACAGCTGCCAAGTGATGATAAATTTGAGCAGTGTCAGAGAATTTAAGCAGCTCTGCTGCAGAGACAAGCGATGCCTGCGCTGACCAGCTGGTCGTTCTGGAGTTGGGGACAAGGCTGATTGACTGGGCACTTGACGCGCATGGGTCATAAAGATGCGTCAAGCTGCCCGCATGGACGGACTCACTCCGCTGTCCCAGCAATGTTGTTGTGCCTGCCTGTGTGTTCCTGCCTGTGTGTTCCTGCCTGTGTGTTCCTGCCTGTGTGTTCCTGCCTGTGTGTTCCTGCCTGTGTGTTGCTGCCTCTTGGCTGTGCACTGTGTTGAGTGTGTGCTGCAGCCGTATGGTGTCTGTCGCCGCTGTTTGTATGGTGATTTGTATCGAGCGAGTGTATGGCTGGGGTGCGTGTCATAACGCCCAGTGTCATAACGCCCGCGGGTGCTATGACACAAATTTTTGTGTCATAAGGTCCGCGGGCGTTATGGCACTTTCAAAAGTGTCATATCGCCCACTCTCAATGTGTCATACCGCCCGCGGGCGTTAAGACACTTTTTATAAGTGTCATAACGCCTTCAACTTCTTAAAGCTTGTAAAGTGCATCAAGAATCAAAAAGATTATAAAAGTATCGATAGTTCATAAAAGTACCGTTCATTATTGTATTTTTCTAAGCCGCGGGATGTGGTACTTCTGTCTTGTAGCCACTTTAAAATTTGCTCTGACAAAAATCTGCAACAATGTTCAAATAATTCCCTATTGCACTGCCCATATTGCAGACAAAGAGTTAAAAATAATTTTAAGGGTAAGGGTGTAAGGGTGCAGGCAAAACTTTTTTTTAAACAAAATCGCGCGATTTAGTTTAAAAAAAATTTTTGCCTGCGGCGCTTCTTTAGAAACGCTTCCTGATATTATGCCCCCATATTCAGGTTACAATAATGACTGAGCATGACCAATGCCGACACAGCAGATATGCCCCATTGCTTGAAGTTATCTTTATAATAAGTTAAGATTGGAGGCGGCTAGTTTTCTAAAGTCTAACATAAATGTTATTTTTGTAATAAACATTTAATACTTATAAGCTTCGGGCGTTAATGCACTTCTTATAGTGTCATAAAGTCCACAAAAAGCCTTGAAAGTGTCATAATGCCCGCGGGCGTTATGACACAAAAATCTGTGACATAACGCCCACGGGCGTTATGACACTGGGCGTTATGACATGCACCCGTATGGCTGCTGTGGCTGCGGTTTGCTGTGTATTTATCTCGCACGAATGTTTGTATGCGTGTCGTATGTATGTCGAAAAATTGTACACAAAAATCTATATGTTGCAGGTGACATGTAATTCAATTTAAGACGCGTTTTCCGCCCGAAGAAAAATTATGCCTAGCAGCAGCCACCACGCGATCCAGACTAATCTTTCCTTAACCTCATAATCCCCTGTTAGAGCTCCTAGTCTCCTATTCCTTAATCCCTACTGTCCTTAGATTGAGTCGTTTTGGTCGACGCTGATTGGCTAAACTGTTGCTGACTGTGTTCTCGGCTGCCACTAGAGATAGAGGAAGCAGAAGACCTGAGCCCAAGGCGCCAACGTAGGCCACCGCCCACACCCTGAGACAAAGAGTCTCATGTTTCACCGACTGAGCTAGCCGGGCAATATTAGCAGTGCCTCATTGCTTGAGGTCCTTGGCGTGGAAGATTCCGAGCGGGCCACCCTGCAGAGTCTCCAGCTCGTACAGACTGTTTCCAACTGCTCTCACGATCCGGCACTTTATATACTTCCGGCAAAGTTTGGAGTTGACGTTCCGGCGGAAATCACTTAGGACGAAGTTCCGCTTATACACCTCCTGACCTGGTAAGTACTTAATACTTTGTGTCTTCAAATTGTTAGTCCTTTCCGCTCTCTCGTAGGCTCTGTGCAACGTCTCTTGGATCCTGGCTCTGTATATATGCTGCTTCTTCGATCGGGCCAACGGTGCTATCAACGCATCCTCCAAGGCGCCTAGTTTCCTTGCCAGTGCGTAGTCCGTTCCGTGCATGAACATGTTCTGCCCAAACATGGCAAAATATGGCGACACTCCGGTGCTCGCATGGACTGCACTACATAACGCCGCCTGGATCTCCGGCAATTGCTCATCCCACGTCGTCTGATCCTCATTCACGTGGGTGCGAATCGCTGCCAACATGGACTGGTGTACCCGTTCTGATGCGTTCGCCTGCGCTGAGTAATTCCCGGTCCTACAATGCTTAATTCCGTGGTGCTGCATCAGGGCTGCGAACTCCTGCGACGTGAACTGTTTCCCGTTGTCGGTATGTATCACCTCCGGTACTCCAAAATGCGAAAATATCTCATCCTTTAAAATCTTGACAGTCGCCAGTGCCGTCGCGTTCGTGATTGCCCTGAGCCAAACGAATTTCGTGAAATGGTCCAGTGCTATAAGGATGTAGGCGTTTCCTTCACGTGACCTCGGATACTTGCCCAGGAAATCCAGATACAGCTTCTGCATCGGCCGGTCTGTGAGAACTTCCTTTCCCATCGGCGGCCTGGTTATCTGGGTGGTGTGCTTCGTTTCCTTGCATGTTTCACACCCCAACACATACTGCCGCACCTGCACCGTCATCCTCGGCCAGTAATAAAACTGCTGTAGCCGCGCCAACGTTTTTCCTACACCTCCGTGCATCCGGCTCTCTCCTTTGTGTGCCTGTTGCACAAGAGTACTTGCGATGGCTTCCGGGATCCACAATTTCCACTGGAATTCGTCTCTGTCCTCGCGAGTGAACCGCGTGCGTTTGAACAGGAGTCCTTCCTCGATACGAAGATCCGGAAATTGTTCCTGGAGCTCCTCAACTACTTTCAGCCGCTCCAAGTACTCCACGCTCTCAAAGGCCGTCGTCTCAAAATCGAATAGATTCAGTCCCTCTATGTCAAATGGTAGGGACAGCATATCGGCCACCACATTGTCCTTTCCTTTCCGGTGCTCGATTTTGAAATGAAAGGCTTGAAGAGCCAAGGACCACCTTGCCAAGCGACCACTCAGATCCTTCAGCGTCATCAGCCACTGTAGGCTGGCGTGATCCGTGATGATGGTGAACGGTATCAATTCGACATTAGGCCTGAATCTCTCCACTGCCTGAACCGCTGCCAAGCATTCCTTCTCCGTCACGCTTAAAATCCGGGTGCACCAAAACTAGAGCACATGTGAGTGCCTGTTTGAGCGCGTGGATCGCCGTGACTGCCTCCTCGGTCATGTGGAACTTGGTCTTCTCCTTCAAACAATCTGTCAGGGGCGCAGATAATCCTGAGAAATCCCGGATGAACCTGCGGTACCAGCCAGCGGTACCCAAGAAGCTCCTCAGCTGCCGTACACTCTTCGGCACCTTTTCCGGATCCGTCCGCAACGATCCCTCGCCGATGACATACCCCAGGTACCGAAGGTACTTGAAACAGAACTTGGACTTCTGTAGGCCAATCGTCAGGTTGGCGGAACTCAGACACTTCGCCACTTTGGACACCAGCTCCATGTGCTTCTCGAAGGTCTTAGATATGATGAGCAGATCGTCCAAGTACACGAACACCTTGTTCCTGAGTGCCTGGGGTATGACGCGGTCCATCAAGCGGCACAAGCGTTGAGCAGCGTTGCACAGTCCGAACGGCATCATCCGGGACTGATACAGTGGACAACCTGGAATGGTAAACGCAGTGTACTCCCTGCTTTTTGGATCGAGCTCTATTTGCCAAAACGCATGCTTCAGATCGACGCTACTTATGAAAACGGTGTCGTCCACTCGACTCAGGATTGACTCGATGTTCTGCAGCGGGTAAGCATCCTTAACTGTGACGGCTTTCAGTTTCCGGGCATCCAAACAAAGTCGATTTTTTCCAGGTTTTCGCACCAAGGTCATCCGGTTGCTCCACGGGCTCTCGCTGAGTTCTATAACTCCGAATCGCAGCATTTCGTCGACCTCTGTGAAAAGCAACTGCTGGACTGCCGGAGACACCGGATAAAACCGCTTCTTCACGGGCACTGCTCCTTCAACCAGCTGTATGGTGTGCTGCTCCAGGTAAGTTTTTCCCAATCCTTCTCGCTCGTACGACCTGAACTGACTTTTTACCTCTTCCAGCTTCTCCTGCCGTGCTGCGTCCAAGATGTGTGGTTCGACTGGCTCACTCTTCGTTAGGAACTTTGATTCCACTTGATCCAACGCTTCGACTCCCACGATGCTAGGAGCAAGACCGAACTTCCGCCAGAAATCAATTCCTAAATACAGGGATTGCTGCAGAGAAGGACATACGTTTTTTTTTTTTTTTTTAAATGACGGAAAGTATTTGTTTTTGCGTTTCATTCCTAAGAATTTAAAAACACATGTTTGACTAAATTGACGGGGGGAATCGAACCCAGTTTTTCAAACTGAAAGTTCTAATTATGTTACAGGTCGGTGACGCTAACCACTGAGCCACCGGACCCCACAAGGACATACGTAAAGCGTGAGAAAATGTTCCTTGTTGGCATATTTAATGATCGCGTTAATCTTGCCTATGATCCGGTGTTGCGTTCCGCCAGCCGCTTGCACTGTGGTCGTTCATGGCGTCATCTTCAGCCCGAGCTGCTCAATCAACTCAAGGCCGCCAGCTCCTAGTAGACTCACGGATGCTCCCGTGTCCAGTAGACCCACCAAAAGCCGTCCTTGAATCTGGATCTCAGCAAAAGCCCGCTTGTCGCCATTGATCTGAACTGAATCACACACGCGCCGGCGTTCCCGACTTCTTGATCTGTATCGCGATCTTGCGCGCTGCACTCGCGGCGTTGTTTCGGTCTGCGCCTGCACATCCTTCGGATTCGGGTTAAAGATTCGTGCTCTGGCTTCTTCGTAGGCTGCTCGTCGTTCTTCCACTGGCCTTCGAACCGACCACTTAGGCCCTTTCAGGTGCGTTTCCTTTTTTTCTAATATTCTAGCCCTTAATATCCTAATTGTTTCCTTATTCTTATCGCTTATAGCTAACATACAATTGGAGGACGCATCTATTGGTTTGCTGGGCCTGCAGAGCATGACTCCTCCACTCTTGTCCTTGTCTTGTCATTTAGTCAGAACCACCTCCGGCTGGCCACACCGGTAACAGAAAATGTTACGAACCGGGGACTGGCATTCCCAAAATGTGTGACCACCCTGCGCACAATTCCAGCACACTACAGGAGGAGCCTTCTCGCCTCCGCCGGGACGCGCTCGATACAATGCCTCAACAGCTTCTGCCGGTTCCTCGTCGGCCATTCCCTCTGGCTCTGGGGCATATACCTCCTGGACCTGGTGTCTCTCCTTGAACGGCCTCAAAGGTGGCTGATTGCCTGGTGGTCGACTCCATCGATTGGCCATCCACTTCTCGGCATCGTGGCACTCATCCCTCAGCATCTCCGGCTGGTGATGTAAAAGGCGTTTTTTTTAGAGGTTTGGTTTTTAAACTGGCAACACTTTTTTCTGAGTTGGACTTTTTGACAGCTGTCACTTGATTTATGCTCAGTATGGTTTGCCATTTTATAATGAAAAGACTTACTCCTGAACAACGCTTGCAAATTATTGAATTTGATCATCAAAATACATGCTCGGTTAAGAAATTGCATTTTTCATTTTTTCCATTTTATGATCAGTTTAGTCGACCTTCTAAGGGCGGTTATTCGGAATGCTTAGAAAAATTTTTTTTCCCCCAAATGGAAGAGCTAGACTTGGCTTACATGAAACAATGGCCCAATTGGGAGGCGATTTCGGTGAAAAGTTTACTTTTTGCTTGGGTCTGGTCAATTGGCCGCCTAGATCGTGTGATTTAACGCCTTTAGACTAATGGGGGATTATGCGAAGTGGCTTGTCTTCACAGGTAAGCCCGAGACGACTGACGCCTTAGAAGAAAATATTCGGCGCGTTATTGCTGACATACGGCGCCATTTGCTGAAAAAATGATCGAAAATAGGGTCGCTCGGCGGAAAATTTATTCGGGCCAGCCAGGCGGCCACTTGCCCGAAATCTAACACTAATGGCATAAAATTATCCTTCCAATAAAGCCAAATTAATGGATGTTAAAACGATTTTTTTGTGTTTTATTTCAATTTGAAATTCTACACCTTTAAAAAAAAAAACCTTTACATTGGGTAGATCACACGGGATATGCTGTCTTTAATGTTCACCTTGATCACCTTAATCAGGTCACGATTCGAATAATGGGTTTCTAGCCTGGATCGAAGGGCTAACATTTCCTGGAGATACTCGTCCACGCTCTCGCCGGTCGCTGTCGTCTCTCCTCTTGCTCTTGCTCGAAGCTGGATTTTCGAGTCTGGAACTGCTTCTGCAAACAGTACCTAATTTGGCCAATCCATCATCTGACCGGTCCTTGCGTGCATCCAAAACCAATCCCTAGCTCGACCGTCCACCAGCAGGTGAAAATCTCGGATCACTTCCGCCCAGGGCAACTGGTAAGCTCTTTGCATGTGCTCCACCCGAAAAATAAATTCCTTGACTGGCATACTTTTCTCGCTTCCATCAAAGGTGAAATTCCAACGGCGAACTTGGCCAGGATCTTTCCAGGATTGCGTGCGTCCGCTTGTTCTGGGTTCTGGAGGACCCATCCGGCTCTGCTGCTCATCCCGATATCCCGCTTGCTCCATCTGCTGAGCTTTCAGTGCCCTACTATCCATCCAATTGTTAGCATAGCTCGGGGCTGCTTCATGTGCGGGCGGAAAGGAAACTGCCGGTTCCTGCACGTGTTTCGGCGGAGCGTGCTCCACTAGGCGACTGCTCCTTACCTTGTCCTGAATCTCCATCATGAAAGCCATTTCCTCCACCCCTCTATTCCGAAAAAAATCAAGGCTGCGTCTTAACTTGCGCTCTGCCGACTGCTGACCCTTACTGAAATGGCTCATTCCCTTTCCTCGCCGTACTAACTGTCCTACCTCTAAATATTTATTTGATAACCTCCTTATATTTTTCTTCTTGCTACTTGGGCCCCTTACCATTTATATTTGCTATTTGTTGTATTAGAGCTAGTATTTGAATATTTTAAAATATATATGTTTATATCTTTTTTTATTTATAATTATAAATTTTATGTTAAATCAATTTTTAATACATACGACATATAGAATAAATAACAAATAAATTCCCAAAAATTGGACACGCTATTCTAGAGATGATTCCCTATATTATCCTGTATATTTTATAGCCTATATAAATAAATAAGAAAAATTTTATACTATGGGATGGTAGTGATACTAGACACTGACACGACTGGACAACAAGCGAACTGGAACGAATAATCCAAGACGTGGACCACAGTCATGACATTGAACAATAACCTATACATAGACATATTGAAATTTAATAAACAAACATCGTGAACTTCATCAGGTCTAGGAACGGCAACGCAGATTGGGCTTGGTGGCTTCATTCTGGGACCAGCCCCTAGACCTGACTACTGGCTATCGCTATCCTTACCCGAGCGTTACACCAGACAGACCAGCCGTTGCAGCAACAGGTGAGGCATTAAGGTCCTCCTCGCGGTCCAAACAAAGCTGGCTGCCTGATGCAAGACGGGCAAAGATGACGATAGTTTTTCTATTGCATTTTTAACAAAAATTAATGACGCCTGCTTAAGGCGCCACTTGTTATGATCCGACTTGACTATCGCAACCAGATATCGATTTGCCGGCTAGCAATCGGCATTACTCAGGGATGAGTCGACCTCGATACCTGGCGAGTCGGGTAACAAAATATTTATAGTTTTACTTTTGGAAATAAATGCTCGGACTTCGGTTTCACGACACCTATACGGACAATCTGCTGGCAAGGATTTGGTGGACAGATAACATTATCCACCACTACGATGCCCTCCCATCCTATAGTCGGCTTTCGATATTTGTGCCGACTCCCTAAATCCACACTTCACCCAACCTCACCACATATTCACCTAACCCGAATAAATAAATTAACAAATCATTTTTAAATAAACGTTATAATATTTAATTATCAATTATAATTTTCCCTAACATTTTACAAATCGTATTTAATTTATTAGCATTCGATAGTTTTGCTTGTTCAATGACTCGTGCTCAACAAAATAACAAGAATATACAAAAAGGAACACCGTACTATACAACTATCGGCAAACAATATGCTAAATATGCCTATCTGGCAACTCTTATATCAGCGGCGCGAATGTGGACACAACAAACGAGAAATACGCTGTTTATTTTAAGTTAATTAAGGAAAAATAGTTATAACTAGTTTATCACTGCGGACGGCAGTCCGCGCTAGTGACGAAAGCAGCACGAAGGGTGCGAAGGCGACTAGCATATATACACAGGAAGAATGGAAAATTTGCTATGACTGTCCGATCAGGTCGAGTTATATATTATCGAAAGGTACTAACTTAACTTACAAATGTGCATACTAAGACTTTTGGAAACCCACCTGGTTCGTGAGATAAACAGGTGTAAGTGGGAGGGGCAAAATTTAAATGATTGGAGCTAATGGGGCCGTTGGAGCCTTTCTGAATTTTTTTTAATTTTTAACTATTCTAATCAAAAATACGCGTCGAATGACACCTCGATCATCAAAATCGGACCACTGGTTCAAAAAATAATTAATTTTGAAATTTTTAGGGGCCTTCCGAAAATGAGATGAAAAGTCAGTCTGTTTGTTTGTCTGTTTGTTAGTATCAAAGCGTTGATTTAGCTTAAAAGTTTGAATGAGGACTTGTTCCCGATCAAAAATCTAGAAACGTTTGTTCTACGACTTTTTCGAAAAATCGCTAGTTTAGCGGGAAATCGCTAAAAACCGCTAAAATTAAAACCCTTATAGCGATGCGATCTATATATCGTTGAAAAGGTATTTTGAAGGGCTGTTATGTATACCTTTTAACTTTTTTTCTAAAGTACACAGGTAAATTTCTACAGGTGAAATAAGGTATTTTTTTCCACATTTTGGCGATTTAAGAAAAATCTACACATGAGATCACTTTTAAATATGTTATATGTTATAGGCAATTTGATTCCGCGTTTTTTGACATATAACACGTATCTGTCAAAATTCGTTTGGACAAGATATTACCTATTAACTGAATATACCTTTTACCTTTACACTACTGCATGTACATATGCAGTATGTACACTGCTTGCAGCGTAATGCGGAAATAAACTGCTTGCAAGTGGGGAATTCTTTTTGCGGCAGATAAATCATTTTATAATCAAAAATATAAAATCGTTTGTTCTACTTTTTCGAAAAATCGCTAGTTTAGCGGGAAATCGCTAAAAACCGCGAAAATTTAAGCCCCCATAGCATCCAAATGATAGAAGCTACAGATGCGATCTATATGTCGTTGAAAAGGTATTTCGAAGAGCTCTTAGACATACCTTAAAAGTTTTTTTTTTAATTATAAGGGTAAACAGTTACAGGTTAAATAAGGTATTTTTTCCCACATTTTGACAATTTAAGAAAAATCTACACAACAAATCACATCAAATATTGCAATTTTAAAATTTCTGATGTCTTATTCAAAAATTTCTGATATCCCACAAAAAAACCTCTTTACAAGACACAAGACTGGTGCAAAACCCATTTTCCGGACTTTATCTCGTCTTCTGAATGGCCACCCTACTCGCCGGATCTCAACCGAGTGGACTACAGCGTGTGGTCGATATTGGAGGCCAGGGCCTGTGCTAAGCCTCACAAAAGTTTGGAAGTGCTGAAGCAATCGCTGCTCTTGGAATTAGACCGACTGTCTCCCGAGGACCTGCGGCCCATCGCCAACAATTTTAAAACACGTTTGGACCTGTGCATCGCAGCTGGAGGAGGCCATTTCGAAACCGGCTGAGTATCTTACTACCAGTAATCAACGTTATCGTTATTAATTGTTGCTTTGCCAAATTTCTCTCATTTAGTAAAATTATAACTAAAAATGTGTGTATGTGAATAAATACCCTTCAGTCACATTCACAAAGGAATGTCAAAGGAATCCTTAGGGAATGTGTTCCTATGCTTAAGGAATCCTTAGGGATTTTGTATGAAAATCCTTAGGGAATTTAACATCGTGATGTCCTACAATTGAGGAAAAGGGAACACTCTATGGTGATTCCTTTACGTTTCCCGTTAGGGAAACCTTGGGGAACTCTGCCGAGAATTCCCCAATGATTCCCTAACGATTCTTATACCATTTTCGCTAGGGAATCTTCCAGGGATTTTGCTTAAATTTCCCCAATGATTCCCTAACGATTTTTTAAAAAAAATTCCTTAAGGATTCCTTAACGATAAAAATTAAAAAAAATTAAGAAATATTAAAAAAAAAATATCTTTTGAACGTTTTTATACTTTTTTTACATTTTTAAGTTAATTTTGTATTATGTATTGTATTGCTAATTAACGCAGTTTATGCAGCTTCCACAATATGCCATCGACCACTGCCTTCAGAGAAATTCCAGACGAAGCTCCTTGCATGCTTCCAAAATCAATTCATATTCTATATAAAAGAAATAAATGCATTAGTTTTTTTTTAAAAATGAATAAATTATATTCTAAAACACTTACGTTTTGTTTTAGCAGTAGCAGCAGCAGCCGGCAGCGACATAGTCAAATATTCTCCTGTTTTATTTCTCTCTGTCTCCGTCGTACAATTTTTGTCGACGTCAACGTCGGACGAAAACTTGTACGCTAGAGAGAGAAAGAAACAAGAAAAAACGAACAGCAACAGTCTCTGCCAACGTCGTTTAGCAGCGCAAAGACGATGTTAAATTTTTTAGGAAATCGGCAAGCAGGGGAAAGACGAAAAGTAACTCTGCCTGCGTCGCTCGAGCAGCGGCCGGTCGACGCTGGCAGAAATATTAGAAAAATAACAACAAAATGTGAAAATATTACAACAAAATAAGGGAAAAGGAATTTCATATCTGAAGGGTAGATAAATATAAATATGTGTGTGGGTGTGTATATGATAAATAATAATAAAATACATATATGAAATAAATATACAAATGTGTTTTATGGGCCGCTTCCCTGACCAAAAGAGCTCTTGTGGGGCAAAGGGGGGGCAACTGGCAAAAAGATATGCCTGTAAGTATTAATATGTATAGAACTATGTGCTTGCACACACGCACATATGTATTTACAGTGAATTAAATTTATATATTCTAATTGAAATTCTCTAATTTGCAGAAACAGCAATTGTTTTATAGATCTGACGAAACAGCTGCCAAGTGATGATAAATTTGAGCAGTGTCACAGAATTTAAGCAGCTCTGCTGCAGAGACAAGCGATGCCTGCGCTGACCAGCTGGTCGTTCTGGAGTTGGGGACAAGGCTGATTGACTGGGCACTTGACGCGCATGGGTCATAAAGATGCGTCAAGCTGCCCGCATGGACGGACTCACTCCGCTGTCCCAGCAATGTTGTTGTGCCTGCCTGTGTTTTTTTTTTTTATTCACAAAACCTTATATATATTTAACTACATATAACTAAACCAACAATGCGGGACCGCCGGGGAGCATGGCTTCACAAAGCTGGCTGGCCTATCATGGCCTCTCGTCTTCTCGTCTCCTCTGTCTCTCCAAGCGCCTCAGCTCTGTTGATATCCCCTCTGCCAGGGTACAGACTGCTGCCCAATTCTCCTGGTTGACCAGCATTAGTGGGACCAGGTTTGCCGTGGAGATTTCGGAGCACAGGGTGCTTTCCGCTTCCTCTCTAAGCCGATAGAAGCGAGGACAGCTAAACAGAACATGCTCCGCATTTTCTGGCGTGCTGCAGACAGGGCACATTGGATCGTTCTCATGCCGAAAGCGGTGCAGATATTGCCTAAAGCAGCCATGTCCACTCAGCATCTGCGTAAGATGAAAAGTCAGCTCTCCGTGTTTACGGTTCACCCAAGGTTCTATTTTGGGGATCAGCTTATGGGTCCAGCGACCATTTGTTGCACTGTCCCATTTGGATTGCCATCTAGAAAAGCATCTACTCCTCGCCGATACTTTGACTGCCCGAACCTCCGCTGGAAGATTTGCAGACTTCCTTTCCCGGTATACTTCGCTCGCCTCCTTTGCTGCCAGATCAACAGGTGCGATGCTGCTGATTACCATGATAGCATCCGTGGAGATCGTTCGAAATCCTGAGGCTACACGTAGGGCACCGAGTCTGAAGTTTGATTCCAGACCTTTTATATAGCTCGATTTACTGGTTGCCGCTTCCCACACCGATGCAGCATAAAGCATTGATGATTTTGCCACGTTGAACAGCAGCCTTCTGCTTACCGATTTGGGGCCTCTGTGATTTATCATCATTCGCGTGACTGCTTGGACTGTGCCCTTCGCCTTCAAGTGTGCCGCCTCCAGATGTTCTCTAAAGCATAACCTCGTATCCAGCATCACTCCTAGGTATTTGATGGCTCTTTTCGAAGTTATTACGGTATGGCCAACGATAATATGCGCTACCTCAACTTTTTTGCGGCTACTTATGAGCACCGCCTCCGTCTTCTGTTCAGCGAGCTCTAATCCTGCCAACCTGAGCCAGTTTCCAATGTTGCGGATGGCTTCATTGCTTGCACTTTCGATTTCAGGTATTGATTTTTTCACCGTAACAACTGCCACATCATCAGCAAAGCCTACTATTTCAACTCCTTGTTGAAACTCCAGGCGAAGGATTCCGTCATACATGGTGTTCCACAGCAGTGGGCCCAGTACTGACCCTTGTGGTACTCCTCCTGTTACTTTGTATGCTTGTGCTCCTTCCTCCGTGTCGAAAAGCAGCCATCTTTCGTGCAGATAGCTCCGTATCATTTTGTAAAGATACTCGGGTATGTTGAGGCTCTCAAGTGCTTCCAAAATCCTGTCCCACGACGCTGAGTTAAAAGCATTCCTGATATCTAGTGTGGTTACCAGGCAATACTGTTTGCTCCCACCGAGCCACCTCGTCCCTTCAATTGCTTCACTGGCTGTATTGCACACTTTGGTGAGTGCATCAAGTGTGGAGCGCGCCTTCCTAAACCCATACTGGCTGTCCGAGAGGCCACCAGCAGCTTCGATTGCTTCGCATAGTCTAATACTGATTATTTTTTCCAGCATTTTTCCGGCCGTGTCTAGCAAACAGATCGGTCGGTTGTGAATGTGTTGGCAAAGAGCTGAGGGCGCTCAGTCATTGCCAGCTTCAGGGCTTTGTTTGGTATGCCGTCCGGACCAGCTGCTTTCTTGACTACTGTCGACTTCGCCAGATTTAGGACCTCCTGCACTGTGACTGGGGCTATTTCTGTGGGCCGCTCGTAATCATGGGTGGCGACGCTTCGGACTTGGCTGCTTTGCTGTGGTGGAAATAGGAACTCTACGATGCGAGTGAGCTTTCCGTGGTCGGTCGGTCCCCTGCTTTTAAAGCCATTCATTTTCTTCATTACCACTTTGTATGCCCTTCCCCATAAGTCTTGTTCAGCTTCATCGCACAGCTCAAGAAAACATCTTCTCTTACTTTCCTTAATTGCCTTTTTTAGGAGTTTTCTCTTTTCTGTGTAAACCAGCCGCAGCTCCTCGAAGTTTGCCGATCCTCTGGCTCTGTGGTAAGATCTTCTTGAGCGAACACACTGCTGCCTAGCTTTGGCAATTAGCTCGTTCCACCAGTAAACAGGTCTGTGTCCTGTGAAGACTCCACACCGTGACATGCTAGAGTCACAAGCTGTTTTGACGGCATCCATGAGCTGGCCAGCCATGACTTCACCTTCACCTTCAATGTTGACTGACTGCATAGCCTCTCTGAAGGTTTGTATATCCAGTGTGCTGTCGATATAGTGCTGCTTAGTGACAGCTCCGGTACGACGAGAATCCATTCTGACGCTGTACAAAATTGCGAGATGGTCGCTTGCTGTGTAGTGGTTGCTCACTTCCCAGGTCACGGACCCAGCTAGCTGGTTGCTGACGAAGGTTAAATCGATAATGGATCCGATTCCGCCTCTGCTGAAGGTATGGGAGCTTCCCTGATTTTGCAAGACCACGTCCAGCGATGCAAATGCTTCGATCAGGACTCGTCCGCGAGCGTTGGTGACTGATGATTGCCATTCTGTTGCCCACGCATTGAAATCACCACCAATAATGGTCGGCGAATGCGCTCTTACATCGACTGCTATATCATCGACGCACTCGCTAAACTCATCGAGAGTCCAGCTTGGCGGAAGATAGCAGCTGTAGATCCAGATTCCTCTCACCTTTGATCTTACGTATCCTTTTGCACGCTTGATGCCTTCCAGAAACAGGGCTGGTTGACTACTCGCCCAGATCGCCGCTTTTGAGTTTTTATCTGTGGTCCACGAGCCACAGTTAGCACTCCTGTATGGTTCACTCAAAATTGCCAGGTCACTATTGAGCTCTCGTACTGTCTGGGTCAGAAGATCCTGGGCAGCCCTGCAGTGGTTTAAGTTCAGTTAAGTTTAAGTTCTGCAGTACTGTCCTGATCCTGCAGACTACCCAGCCGATGCGAATTTTTCCCTTGTGTCCAAGTTCGTTTGCTTGAGCTGTTGGCATCGATACCACGGCTATCTGGAGGCCGTCTTTGGTGGCTCTGAGCGAGATTATTGACTCCGTCTTGAACGAGGTCACACCCATTTCGCTATTTAGTGCTCCGATTATTTCATCCTTGGTGGTCAGCTCATCCAAGTCTCTTATTTCCACCCTCGTTTGGTCGGTCAGTGCCTTTACAACAGCGTTTTCCCCCAGTGCCTTGCTAACCGTTTCCTGGAGCTCAGCAGTACTGTGAGTTGGTCGTTTAGTTAGGCGGAGCAGCAGATCTCCATTTGCTGCCTTGCGGATTCCCTGCACATCGCCGCTAAATTGCTTCAGTGACGAGTCGCCCTTGACTGTTCTCAGCAGGTCAGCAAAGGTGCGGCCACCCACTCCTGAGACTCTTATGGCATCCGATCTTGGTTTTCTCGCCGTTTTCTGCTGCTCTAATTTTTTTTGCGAATCCTTTTCTTGTTCCGGCGCCCGTGCCAAATTGCTAGCGCTAGGCTGTGGTAGTTGCGAGCTCTGACTCAAGTGATCCCTGGCCATTGGGCGCGATCTGCTCTTCTTTGGAGGCGTTTGTCTCTGCTCTGTAGTCGATTCCCTCGGTCTCTTCGGTGTTGCATTTTTGGGTGAGTAGCGTTGCTTGTGAGGATGTGGCACAGTTTGGGGTGTAGTCTGTGTTTCTGCTGCTCTAGCATGACTGCCTTCGATGACCGTCTGTGTTTCCTTGCAGAAAGTCTCTAGTTGGGAGAGGCCTACAGCGGTCTCGTTAAGTTTGACCAGCTCAGCCAGTTGATCCCTCAGGAACTGAGTTATGTGCCTCTGACCGGAAGCTACTGTGGTGATGTTGTACAGAACCTCGCCCATTTGCTCGTGAACCTCGCGGAGGCTCTTTGGCTCCCTAGCCACGATCTCTGGTGACAACGCCATCGGCTCCTCTTCTGAATTGCCACTTGGTGGAGTACGATTCATCCTCGAACTCTTCTGGAAAGGGTCACGGTCTTCCATCTTCTCCTTCATTCATCAAGAAAATTTATCTTTTATTTTTTCTTTAAGTAAAAGAAAAAAATAAAAAATATTTTCCAGCAGTATTTGGACCTTTGGTCACCCAAGAGGAGCCAACAATTATTCCTCGTCTAGTTTGCGTTATTTTTTGACGTTCAAACGGTATCCCTGGCAGTTTCCTGTTAAAAATTCGGATTTAAATTCGAATTTAAACTTTAACGTCCAATTTTAGCGCCTTTGTTGCTTGCTGACACAAAGCTCGCTGCTTTGGAACTAGCTTTGGCGTCTGCGATCAGTCTGGCAGCCCCTCCTTGACAGCTGGCCTGCACTATCCGCCGCTTTCCAACACTAGTACTGACAAGTGTAAAAATTGTCAACAAGACGATGACAATAGCGAAAAGCAGGAAAAACAGACGAGAAAACCTCGAAAAAGCGGGAAAGTGAGTTTGCTCTCACCAACAGGCCGCCCCTCCCTCGCCTATCACCAGCAGTGGCGTCAGCCGGCGATTTGAAAACCTGCGATCCAGCACAGGTCGACGATGGGCCTCCAAGCAGATGTCTTGGCCGCGGTATGTAGAGCTTTGTCACCGAATCACAATGCTGATCTCCAACAATTATTTCCAGGCGAAAAACCTCGTAAAAAACTCGATTACACCGGACAACGAAGGAAATACGTGTTCACTTGGTAACTTTGAAACTTATCGTGCCTGCCTGTGTGTTCCTGCCTGTGTGTTCCTGCCTGTGTGTTCCTGCCTGTGTGTTCCTGCCTGTGTGTTGCTGCCTCTTGGCTGTGCACTGTGTTGAGTGTGTGCTGCAGCCGTATGGTGTCTGTCGCCGCTGTTTGTATGGTGATTTTTATCGAGCGAGTGTATGGCTGCTGTGGCTGCGGTTTGCTGTGTATTTATCTCGCACGTATGTTTGTATGCGTGTCGTATGTATGTCGAAAAATTGTACACAAAAATCTATATGTTTCAGGTAACATGTAATTCAATTTAAGACGCGTTTTCCGCCCGAAGAAAAATTATGCCTAGCAGCAGCCACCACGCGATCCAGACTAATCTTTCCTTAACCTCATAATCCCCTGTTAGAACTCCTAATCTCCTATTCCTTAATCCCTACTGTCCTTAGATTGAGTCGTTTTGGTCGACACTGATTGGCTAAACTGTTGCTGATGGTTTTGTCGGCTGCCAATAGATGGCGTCGGCAACAGCTGATGCCTATCGCATCGAATCTATCGATAGCTCAGCGCCGACCATAACATTGTACATATTAATCCCATAAAAAACCTCTTTCCGAGGTAAAAGTCTGGTGACACAAACGTTTTCATGTCCCAAAGTTTCTGATATCCAATTTTGTGACGAATAATATTAAGTTTTACATATCAATTATTTTAAACAAAATTTTTGCATTCGGCACATGGGAAAAAATACCTTATTTCACCTGTAGCTGTTTACCTTTTTACTTACAAAAAAAACTTTGAAGGTAAGAGCTCTTCAAAATACCTTTTCAACGATATATATGTAGATCGCATCTGTAGGGTTCAATTTTAGCGGTTTTTAGCGATTCCCCGCTAAACTAGCGATTTTTCGAAAATGTCGTAGAACAAACGATTCTATATTTTTGATTATAAAATGATTTATCTGCCGCAAAAAGAATTCACCACTTGCAAGCAGTTTACTTTCGCATTACGCTGCAAGCAGTGTACATACTGCATATGTACATACATGCAGTAGTGTAAAGGTAAAAGGTATATTCAGTTTGTAACGATCCTTTAGGCCGGGCTAACTCGGTCGATTATGTAAGGTTCGTGCAAAAAATTTATAAGTTGCCTGTTTTGCGAATAACTAAGAACTCAAATCAATTCAGTTTAATGGATTCATTAGCGGCTCCTGGCCGACTCTTTAACTTCAATTGTTTCGTATAAAATATGTTTGTAAAGCTGGTTACTGCGCCACTCGTCCTGGGGTTCCTGGCGTGTCGTCCTTCGGATTTGGCGATGGTTCCGTGGCCGCTGCTGTCACGCGGCCTTTCGTCTTCGTATGGCCGCTGCTCCGCTGAACCCTTGTTACTGCAAGGATCGTTGTGGGGATCCTTGTTACAACAAGGATCGATGTGAGGTCCTGGCTACAGCTAGGACTGATGAGACCCTTGATACTGCAAGGATTGTTGAGGAGCCCTTGTTACTGCAAGGACTTTTGATCCTTGCTACAGCAAAGAACTGTTGGTCCTTGCGACGGCAAGGCTGATGAATAGATCCTTGCTACGGCAAGAACGGATGACTTGATCCTTGCTACTGTAAGGATTGCTGGTGAGTCCTTGCTACTGTAAAGACTACTGATCCTTGCTACTGTAAGGATTGTTGATCCTTGTTACAGCAAGGACTGATGACTTGATCCTTGTTACAGCAAGGATTGCTGACGAGTCCTTGCTACTGTAAGGACTGCTGATCCTGGCTACTGTAAGGATTGTTGATCCTTGTTACAGCAAGGACTGATGACTTGATCCTTGTTACAGCAAGGATTGCTGACGAGTTCTTGCTACTGTAAGGACTGCTGATCCTGGCTACTGTAAGGATTGTTGATCCTTGTTACAGCAAGGACTGATGACTTGATCCTTGCTACTGTAAGGATTGTTGACTTGACCCTTGGGACACCAAGAGTTGTTGATCGCTTCTTGTTATTGCAAGAAGAACTCTGACTCTCGAGTCAGCAGTTGACTGCGCTTTTATAGGCCCAAGCCGTAGGACCAACGGCACATGCGCTCACTGCTCACTCAACGATGCTCGCTCACTGCTCGTCAAGTTAACGGTGCCTGCGCTCGATATGCGCTGCTCGCTCGCTCAATTGCCGTTGAGTTAGCGGTGCCCGCGCTCACAACTAAGTTTTGTCAAAATTCTCTGTTGCTAAGCCGATTTTCGCAAATAACGGCGCGGCGCATGGGCGTAGCTGACAAGAATTGTTGTGGAGGAACAACTCCGATTCTTGTTGCTATGCTGTTTTCTGCTTATAACGGCGCGGCCCATGGGCGTAGTTAACTAGCATGTTGTGGGGAACAAATATTGTTCCTCACACTCTCCTCTTTCTTCGGGAAACAAATAAGAACGCAACGACAATAACAATTGCATGTTCTTGGCGCTTGCATTGTTTGAGCTCACTTGCTGTTCCCATGCTTTGCACTTTGGACCGCCGTTATTCCGATGCTTCTGAGCGCTGTTTGAATGTGCACAGTGGGCCGAGTTGTATTTTCTCGTAGTGAAAATAATTCCTGCGTATTCATATGTTTCTCATCTGTTGTCCCTTGTACGCATTTTCCATATTCGTGGTGTATGTTCATGTTCCCTCTATTCTATGCTCACATGTGTACATATATATATACATATTCATATTGTATTGTAAACCGAATATATACTATATATATATTTTCTCCCTCTTTCGACCAAAAAAAAGTAAGTATGCTCTGTGCGGCTTGTTTCTGTTAAATCTGGCTGGTTTCTGTATTATTTGTAGTTCCCGTGTGTGTTTATGGCCGATTTCCATATTTCATGTTATAAATTAATTTCGTTGCGAGTTCATCGCATTTGTCCCACTACCACGTGCTTTCCTATTGGCTGGTCTTGAAATAGACTACACTACACAACATAAAATCAACATATTTTAGTCCAGAAAACAAAAAAAATTTTTTTTTTTTTATTTATGTTCGTCTCGTCAATCCTTTATGTTTCTTGTTGCGTGTGTGTTTGTGGGTGGTGGGGCGGCCACATTGGGGTGGTTCAAAAAAAAAATTGTAAAAAAAATTTTTTTTTTTATATTTATATGTATGTTGTGCGTGCCTTTCTGGTGATTTCTTTGTTTTTCCAAGTGGGCGTGGTCACGTTAGGGTGGACCCAAACCATAGTTTAAAAAAAAGTTAAAAAAAAATTTTTTCTTGTGCGCGTATTTGCCCGGCTCATTGTTTTTCCTTTGCAGAGGAGTCATGATGACATTAGGGTGGACCAAATATAAAAAAAAATTTAAAATTTAAAAAAAAAATTTTAAATTTTTTTTTTTTCCTTGTGCGCGTATCTGCCCGGCTCATTGTTTTTCCCTTGCAGAGGAGTCATGATGACATTAGGGTGGACCAAATATTAAAAAAAAAATTTATGAATTAAAAGAAAAAAATTTTAAATTATTTTCCTTCTGCGTGCGTTGCTGTGGGTATGGTGGCATTAGGGTGGACCAAATATTTATTTTGTTTTTTCCCGGTGCGAGTGTTGTTTTGCCTTGTTTGTTTGTTTTGTTTTTTTTTTGGTTTTCTTTGTAATCAAAGAAATATATGTGGCCGTGATCATATCAGGGTGGCCCAAAAATAGGAGAAGACTCACCCACATAAGTCTTTATCCTGACTTGTTCTCATAAGTAGTCACATGTGGCTTTAAATCACCAATGTGCGCTCGTTTTGTCTTGTTGTCCGTAAGCGACTGTCATTTGCAAATTACCGGCGACACGAAGTCCACAACCCGATATGGTCCTCCGAACCTCGGGGATAATTTCGCCGCAAATCCTTCCGCCGCATTTGACAAATGGTGTTCCTTCAGCCAGACTTGATCGCCTACACTGGGTTTCCATGATCTCCTGCGCAGGTTGTAATGTCTTGCTTGATCCTGTGCAGCTTTCTCCAAGCTTCTGCGTACGATTTCAAAAATCTCCTTGAGTTTTATTGCGTTTTCCCG
>JBAMBL010001237.1:0-17583 GCA_037043405.1 Drosophila subquinaria | reverse complement strand
TAACGGACAAGTCAACACGGCCTCGGCCACGCACCCTGTCTTTATTAGAGCTTGCTGCGCTCAGAGAAAATGGGCTGGGTCTTGTGCGGGCTTCGGTGGTGGCGTTACAAAAATAAATTTAAGACAGGACAGGGAAATAAAAACCACGAATTCAACGATAAATCCGAGTGACCTATCGGTAGGGAACTATCGGCTATCGATGACCAATCGAGGAGAGCCAGATGGTACGCTCTCCTTCTTCACCCACCCAACCATGCAGAAAAAGAAACTTGTTCTGTTTCCACCCATTTCGCTGCTGCACTGCGTACCTTGGTGCCCCTAGAAAATTAAAGAATTAGCAGATCATGTCGATTATACAAGCGATATTATATTTAACATAATTTCATAATGTTTATACAATATTTCAAAATTAATGCATAACTTAAACAATATAAATTCAATTTCAAAATAGAATTCAAAAAAAAAGTTGAATGATTATTTATACTAATTTGTGGTTAGAGGTATTCCTCGTTTCCTTGTTCTTTATTTTCCTTACTTTACTTTATTTCTTCCATTTCTTTTTATTTTCCTTTATTTATTATTTCCTCTACTTTTCGCTTTTTTTGTTCAAATTATTTATTTTAGCTGGATTTTGGTTTACTGGAGATTAATATTTTATTTTATCCTATTCTATGTCTTTTGACCCGTTTCGATAGAAAGAAAATGTTATCGAACGGCTTCATATGATTTCAGATTTATGTATGTGGCAAACAAATGTAAATATACAAATATTCAAGTCAATATGCACTCACCAGATGATCCGTAGGGGCCCCGACGAACTCGGTCGCATGTAGCTGTATGTTGCTTGGAAAAAGAACAAGAATATCATACATATACACTTGTGCCACAATAATGTCCCTAAATGTAATCCCTAAAATTTAAACACACTGATTGGATATATTTTCTTCTGTTTATTTCTCTCTTATTTCACTTAGTGACGTGAGTATGTGTGTGTGTGAATATGTATGGACGAAGAGAGAATGTGCATGAAGCAGAGGGATTGCCGATCAAACAAAATAATAAACAAAAGAAAGAGAAAAACAAATAAGAGCAAACCAAAAATGTAAATGAAAATTAAAGAAAGGAAAAAACATAAACTTTATCAAAATTAAATAATGAAATGAAAAAGAAAATAACGCAAGATAAACCAAAATTTTGAATCAAATCAAAAGGCTAAATTTGAAACGCCGTGGCCGCACGATCGCAGCCAAATCTGCGCACTTTATGCGAGGTATGGTGGTGATTGTATGTGTGTATGATACAATGTGTGTGTGTGTAATACAACTGAATGCGTGTGTGAATGATTGACAATGTGTGTGTGTATGATTGTGTATAAAAAGGTAAATTTCCAAGGTTATTTTCAAACGCACGACCAGTGCGGGTTTAATGATGCGGCAGAATCTCCAATACGAATTGAGCGTGCTGAGCAGACTCTCACTAGCCCTGCGCAGCTCCTTGACTGGCAACGAAACGTAAAGGCAATCGTGGACTGTGGGACACTGCCGCCGCTATACCCAAGTGTATGCGTTGGCAGCACCCGCACGTTTCCTTACGATGAGTTCCCGTTCAGATGTTTAAAAAATCCTACGGAGCACACAGAAGATGGAGACAACCAGAAATTTCGCCTGTGAAAAAAAACCAACACGTTTGTCAAATGAGGTTAGAGACGATCTCTGACGCACTCACTTGACTTAAAAGCAGATGACGCTGGTTACAAATGGTGGAGTTGTCCACTATGGGCACTGCACAGCTTTCGTTATTTGTTTTGTCACTTTCCGATTCTAAATTTGTCACTATCTACGTATAAATTTTATTTTTTCTCCTGCGCGCTTAAAAGTTTCACTTTGCGTTTGGTCGTATGTCATTTCCATGATGGCCGCTCAGCGGTGCACGATCTTCGATTGTTTTTCGACGTGAACTATCGATTCATCGTGAGCTGAGCGGAACAAGGTAGCGGCGCTATGCTCATGGTGCAAAAGAACTACTTTTAGTTCTTTCAATAAATTAAAAGTATTCCATCGTGGGAATAATTATTATAAAAAAAATGAGATTTCTCCTGCACCTTCACAAAGGTATGAGGGAAACAATAACAATTCCAATCAACGGGCTATAATGCCTAAGCAAGAGAATGATTCGAACAGACAGAACGGACCAAGGCAATGGAACAGATTTAGGACCTCAGGAGACACGAACTGGAACAACATTGAACAGGACAGTAGCGGACACAGTCGTCATAATATCGACGAAGAAGGAAATTTTCGGTCAGAATCCTCAAGAAACAGACAGGATATCTAGCTAGGGAAACGCATGGCCAAGCATTACCCTATGTGATTGTACATTCGACATCTGGGTATGCTCTAAAAATGCTGATTGATACAGGAGCTTCAAATTCGTTTATAAACCCTGACATGACACCTACCTATACAGCCACCGAATTGACCGAACCAATTTTCATAAAAACAGCACTATCCACACATAAGATTCATCACAGAGCTAGGTTTGTGACCCTCCGGGAACTCAATGAACGGAGTGCATACGACTTCCTATTGTTTAATTTCCACCCTTACTTTGACGGGCTAATAGGTATGGACATTCTAACACAAATTAAGGCCAAAGTAGACCTTGAATCACTTTTGTTAATAACTCGGAATGCGACCCTAACTATTCAACTTAAAGATAACAGAACTTCAAAAATACATTTACTGGAAAGCATGTCGAGACAGATAAATTCGTTACCAGTGACTGTAGAAAATGGAACGTTCAGTACGGACACATTGGAAATAAGACACGGGGTACATATATCAGGAGGACTTTACGAGGCCACGAAGGGGCTCGCAAATGTTGAGGTCACAAACTGTACGGAGGACGAACAAACAGTAATTATATGTTAGATGAACCTCTAGAGGTGAATTCTTTCAATACCAGTGACTTCATCGAAGTCAACTTAATTACAATGAAGTGCCAACATTCAAATCACATAGGACAAACAACGGAACTTAACATAGTAACGCTAGACAGAGACAGAATACGACCCATGGATTTCAGGAAAGTATTGGGAACGGATCATTTAAATGATGAGGAGAGAAGGCACTGTTCGCACTCTGTTCGAAATATCAAGAAATATTTTTTTGTGAAGAGAACATTTTAACATTCACCAATATGGTGAGGCATCCGATAGATACGTTGGACGATTTGCCAATATACACAAAACCATACAAGTATGGGTTCAACCGGAAGAAAGAGATAAAGCAACAAATTGATGACCTACTAGAGAAAAATATAATAAGGCACAGTTATTCTCCTTGGAGCTCACCGGTGTGGTTAGTCCCCAAAAAGAAGGACGCGGCTGGTACGCAAAAATGGCGCCTGGTCGTAGACTTCAGAAAACTTAATGAGAAGACTATTAAAGACAGATATCCGATACCGCTCTAGATTTGGCTAGCGGATATCAACAGATAGAAATGAGGGCCAAGGACATACCAAAGACTGCATTTACGACTGACAGTGGCCATTTCGAGTATGTACGAATGCCTTTCGGCCTCACGAACGCACCAGCAACGTTCCATAGAGCCATGGACAACTTGTTAGGAGACCTGATAGGACACAAGTGTTTAGTTTATATGGACGATATTATCTTTTATTCGCCGTCGCTGCAAGAACACATAAGAGACCTACAAATGGTATTCGAAAAGCTCTCCAATAAAAGATTTCAGTTGCAATTAGACAAGTCCGAATTTTTACGCAAGGAAATAGAGTACTTGGGACACATCGTCACTCAGGACGGTGTTAAACCAAACCCAGAGAAATTAAAGACAATTCAAGAATTTCCACTACCAAAAAATCGTATAGACGTAAAATCATTTTTGGGGATAATAGGATATTACAGAAAATTTATAAAAGACTGCCAAAATAAGTAAACCGTTAACAAAACAACTTAAAGGCAAACAGAATATTAAAGTAGACGATGAGTTCATTAAAGCATTTGAATATTGTAAAACGCTTTTGTGCAACGATCCCGTTGCAGTACCCTGATTTCTCTAAACCCTTTATTCTATCAACAGGCGCCAGCAATGTGGCATTAGGAGCCGTTTTGTCTCAAGGAAACATGGGAGCGGATCGCCCAATCTCATTTGCAAGCAGAACCCTAAACGAAACAGAGAGTAACTATACGACAAACGAAAAAGAAATGCTCGCGATAATATGGGGAATAAAGTATTTCAGGCCTGATCTTTTCGGAAATATATTTAAAATTATTACAGACCATAGGCCCCTCACGTGGCTAATGGGGTTATAAAGAACCAAATTCAAAATTAGTTAGATGGAAATTGCAGCTTTTAGAATATGACTATGAAGTGGTGTACAAAAGTGGGTCACAGAATGTAGTAGCCGATGCCTTAAGCAGAGTGGAAATAAATGTTAACATTAACCAGGCAGGCACGGATAACCAGATAGCTACCTCGGATAGACCGCTGAACGAGTACGCTCTGCAGATAGTTTTTCAAGTAGGGCAAATTGAGGAGACACAATCAGAGAAAATGTTTAGGAACAAAATAAGAAGACTCATAAGGAAGCCAAAATTTGACATACAAAATACGGCCAAAAGTTTGAAAGAGATCCTCAAACACAATAAGACATACGCGATATTTACAACGGACGAGATTTACTAAAGTGTGTTGGGAGCGTTTGGGACCTATTTTTCAGCCAGTAAAATGTATAAGATCGTACGGTGTACGTTATTCGTAACTGACTTGACAGACATTGCCGAACAAGAAAGAGAAATACAGACTTTTCATAAGAACAGTAACCATAGGGGCATAGAAGAGACCTACCTGCATTTGAAGAGACAATATTTTTTTCCAAATATGAAAGTAATGATATCACAAATAATCAATAATTGTAGAACTTGTCAGACACTCAAGTATGATAGAAATCCTCCCAAAAATTATTTCCAAGTAACCGAAACACCGAACTTACCACTAGATATTTTACACACTGATTTATATACAATTAACGGGAAGTCAATAGTCACAATCATCGACATATTTTCAAAATTCGCAGTGGGATATACCATTGGGTCAAGAAATAGCTTGAGCGTATTTAAGGAAATTAAGCATTTTGTAGGCTTATATGGTATCCCGAAGAAACTCGCGTGCGACCAGTGGGCAGCATATTCTGCAAATCTTTTCAGAGATTTTTGCAAACAGTATAATATAGATTTACATGTAACCTCATTTCAACAGTCCTCGAGTAACGCCCCTGTAGAAAGGTTACATTCCACTCTAACAGAAATATACAGAATCATTTATGAAGAAAGGAAACAAAAACCTAGGTTTTCTACACAACAGGTAAAACAGGATATGGGGGCAACACTAGTAACAGAGAAAGAACAGAAAATACACAAGTCGAAAATTAAAAGACGAAAAAACTGACGTGTCAAATAAATATTATTATTTTTCAGAATCACCATGACCTGGGGACAAGATATGACCATAAGAGAAATAAGGAGGGAGGAACAAATAGCAAAGTTGGACCTCGGACAGGCAAGGTTAATCATGGGATATAAGCAGTTCAATCATATTATAAAGTTAGGGGAATACACTGAGAACATACTGGGGTTAGAAAAAGCTTTTAAATCAATCCAAAGTACTGATTTCTCGAGAGAAACAGTTAGTATTTTGAAAACAAAATTACAACAGGTAAAGGACAAATTATACACAATTTTACCAAGACAGAGATGAGGAATTTTCAACGGACTGGGCAGTATAATAAAGGTAGTGACGAGAAACATGGACGCGAATGATCAGGAAAAAATAGAAAAGGCCCTTGAAGATAGAGAACAGAGAACAAATAAAATGAGTAAGATAATTAACGAGCAAACAGAGTTCGATAAAGAGGTTATCATAAGATTCAATAACATTACAGATCATATTAATAAGGAACAAAACATTATAACTAATTTTTTAAGTAATTATAAAAAGGATATGTATAAGGATCTAAGCAAAGAACACAATGAAATTCTCGTTCTACAATATGTAAATCGGATTAACTTCAATATTGATCTATTAAACACACACCTAACAAATATAGAAGAAAGTATACTTTTGTCAAAACTAAAATTAATTCCAACATTCATATTGTCCCAGACCGAAATTGAAAAAATGATAACTTTTATAGAAAAACAAAAATTAGAAATAATATCAGACGAACATTTATACAGATTGCTACAATTAACAGCGGTCGTTAATGGGACAGACATTTAGGGTGTTCACTTGACCCTAGCAGCGTTGCAGATTGAAAACGTTGCAAGCTTGCTACGAGAACAGCGCTTTATGTGGAAAGCGTTGAACATATTCAACAAAATGTAAACAAAAAACAGTCCACTGTAGTTATGCGCTGTTCTCGTAGCAAGCTTGCAACGTATTCAATCTGCAACGCTGCTAGGGTCAAGTGAATACCCTAATTATTTTCCAAGTTGATGTACCAATTTTTGAAGAGAAACAGTATACACTATATCATGCCATTCCGTTGCCTGTCATTAATAGTTGTTACTTAAGTATACCGAAAAACGCTATAGCAAATAACGTTAAGCTTAGATTTTTAAATCAAAAATGTCAGAGAATCCACGACACATATGTTTGCGAGAGTAGGGACACTGAAATAAACAAGTCGGACGCCGAATGCTTACGAGGAATCTGGCGACAGGATAAAGCGACATGCGACATCAAAAGGATTGGAGAGCATGAAATAGTACTGGAAATGGAGGAGCAGACGATCTTTATATTCAACGCGCAGAACCTTATGATAAATTCAACTTGCGATGACCCAAAACAAAAATCATAAATGGATCAGCGGTAATCATTTTTAACAACTGTTTGCTTCTAATTAAAAGCATTAGATATGAACAACCCACCAACACGATTGAGATGTTGCTTCTTATTAAAGGCATTAAATATGAACAACTCACCAACACGATCGAGATGCGGATCAGGCTGACATTAGAAGCTCCACCTAAGGTTATAATCAACAATACATTGGACGAGATAAACCTAGAGGCCCTGGACTATGCATACATGAAAAATCTAGGCAGACTATCGGAAATAGAAAGGAGCGGATCCAACCATACCATAATGGGTTACGTCGCACTAATACTGATGCTGATGATAGCGGTGCTAATAACAGCAAAATTAGCTAAACGGACAACCTTTACCCCTGGAACTAACAGGGTTGATGTCGCGCTGGACATGCCTTCGTTTTGGCCATCGCTCCACTCTAGGGGGAAAGGAGTTACCATGCTGGTACCCGCCGTCACCCCGCCTCCTAAACCAGCTAGAGGGCAACGTCTCTGAGTACGTTGCGCTACATAAGAAGAAATCCTCGACTCAGCACTACAAATGGAACGGACGTCGTTTCGAAACTCAACACCGCCCACGACGTTGGAATGCACCATCAGCAGATTCACGCCAGCAGCAACTCTCCCATACTCCGCAACATATTAGCTTAAAGACTTTATCCCTAAACATTTTGTATTGGAACTTTAACTATAAGTAATATCAGCACTCGAGAATATATTCATTCGAAGTTTCCATCAAAGACAAACCAGACGCGTTTTATTTAAAATCATTTATTGTGTTGAACCAGCGGCCAAATCCATATATATATATATACATCAATACCGTGGACATCAAGTAACTATCACAACCCAACTTATAACTCGTGCTCTGTGATGTTTCGTTGTGTAGCCACTGGTTTGTGGGTGTTCAACGCTGCCTTCACTTCCCTGCAGACATGAAATTCCTTTTCATTGATGTTGTTGTTATTTTTTGACATTTTGTTTTAATTTTTCTAATAATTCTGCCAGCGTCGACCGGCAGCTGATCAAGCGACGCAGGCAGAGGCTGTTTCCGTTCGTTTCTCTTGTTTCGTTGCGTGCGTGCGCTGCTTCAGCGACGCAGGCAGAGGCTGTTTCTGTTCGTTTCTTTATGTTTCTTTCCCTCTCTAACGAACAAGTTTTCGACCGACGTTGACGTCGACCAAAATTGTGCGACGGAGTCTAAGGATGTTTCTGTTCGTTTTTTGTTGTTTCTGTCTCTGTCGAACGAACGTCGAACGTTGCAGCAGGGACAAAATTGATGCAACAAAACGCAGAAAGCGCACGTGTCAAAGAAAATAGGAAAAAATGTAACAATGTCGCTGCCGGCTGCTGCTACGGCTAAAATAAATCGTGTGTTATAATAAAATTTATTAATTTTTAAAAGAAGAAAACTAATGTATTTATTTCTTTTATATAAAATATGAATTGATTTTGGAAGCATGCAAGGAGCTTCGTCTGGAATTTCTATGAAGGCAGTGGTCGATGGCATATTGTGGAAGCTGCATAATCTGCGTTAATTAGCAATACAATACATAATACAAAATTAACTCAAAAATGTAAAAAAAAAGTATAATAAAATTCAAGCTAAAAATATATAAATAAAAAGATAATGTTCTTAATTTTTTTTAATTTTTATAGTTAAGGAATCATTCGGGAAATTTAAGCAAAATTCCTGGAAGATTCCCTAGCGAAAATGGCATAAGAATTGTTAGGGAATCATCGGGGAATTCTCGGCAGAGTTCCCCAAGGTTTCCCTAACGGGAAACGTAAGGGAATCACCATGGAGTGTTCCCTATTCCTCAATTGTAGGACATCACAATGTTAAATTCCCTAAGGATTTTCATACAAAATCTCTAAGGATTCCTTAAGCATTGTGACGCCCCCTAAACGGGAGCACACAAATTAGTAAAGAAACACATCATAATGCCGGCCACGGAAAAAGGGCAGCGGCAACAACAAAAATAAGACGACAAAGAGAATAGCCGCAACAGCCCAAACGCCGCAAGTCGGCAGAGCCACACGCAGGAAAAATAACAACAAACGCTACGGCCACAACAGCAGCAAAGCGACGGCAGACAACAGCAACAATGACAGCGACTACAAAGCTATTGCGTCGTTAATGCTGCGGAGAGGGAGAGAAATGACGTCGTTAGAACGCAGCCGAGGCGGTCAGCTCTCGCATACACACACACACACAGCAATGAAATGCACAGAGAGCATCTACGCATCGAAAGTAGGTCAGTGCGACTGAGCAAAGCAGCAACGAGAGAGCGAGCCGGCGTTTGATCGACAGAGAGCGCCGCCTCTGCCAGCAGCAGCAACGAGAGAGCGAGCCGGCGTTTGACCGACTGAGGGCGCTGCCTCTGCCCGCAGCGACAGCGGCATGCATGCAAAACGGCCGACCTACGACAAGCAACGTCGTATTAATGAGCATAGGCAGCGACGTCGGCAGAGACATTGCCGAAAAAGAGGCTTGGCGTGCAATTAATTTTGTCGCCAGCTTCAGTCTTCGAGGATCAGCAAAGTTTAACAAACGTGCGTGTGAGTTCGAAAACTAAGTAACCGCGTGTGAGACAACGGAGATTTTCACGGAACTAAGCAAACAAAACCAAAACCAAGAAAACTATAAAGTGCAAGCAACGAGGAAAGAGCAAACCGAGATTGCAACAGAGGTGAGCGTGGTGCAAGAACCAAGTTTTATATTCGGAAAATAAACCCAGAGTGCGGCATAGGCGGCGACGAAGTCGGAGGCACGCGAGCCCTTGTATTTTCACGCATAGTCAAAACTTGAATCTAAGCGGCCAAGCAGCCATTTTTGTACTTGTTATATATATTTTTTCTCTTACTATTTTTTTACTTCAAACGGGCAACCAAACTACGCCTATAATAAAAGTGTAAATTTATCCATATATAAATTCGAGCCCAACGTGTATTTTGCCTGGAAACATTCGCTTTGGGGATTTCGTGTCGTTGTTGTCTTTTTCAGCGAGTGAGATAAAAGTTTCTTTCAAGTTTTCCTTGGTAGTACAGAGTGCTTTGGCGGGCAGATTCTCGTCACGGTTTCGACCCGGCGTGATCATAGGAACTCTTTGACTACGGTCCCGTACTGCTAGGTTTCTTTTTCAGGTCCCGACCAGGTGAGGATTAGGTGAATCCTCGTCACGGTTTTACCCGGCGTTGATCATAGGGACTCTTTGCCACGGTCCCGACCAGGTGAGGATTAGGCAGATCCTCGTCACGGTTTCGACCCGGCGTGATCATAGGAACTCTTTGCCACGGTCTCGACCAGGTGAGGATTAGGTGAATCCTCGTCACGGTGACTACCCGGCGTTGATCATAGGGACTCTTTGCCACGGTCCCGACCAGGTGAGGATTAGGTGGATCCTCGTCACGGTTTCGACCCGGCGTGATCATAGGAACTCTTTGCCACGGTCTCGACCAGGTGAGGATTAGGTGAATCCTCGTCACGGTTTTGACCCGGCGTGATCATAGGAACTCTTTGCCACGGTCCCGACCAGGTGAGGATTAGGTGGATCCTCGTCACGGTTTCGACCCGGCGTGATCATAGGGACTCTTTGCCACGGTCCCGACCAGGTGAGGATTAGGTGGATCCTCGTCACGGTGACTACCCGGCATGCTCTGACGGTCGACGGTAGTTGGACCTCGTTGCCGTGATCATAGGAACTCTTTGCCACGGTCCGACCAGGTGAGGATTAGGTGAATCCTCGTCACGGTGCCTACCCGGCGTTGATCATAGGAACTCTCGCCAGTGTTCCGACAAAAGAGAACTTATCGAGTCCCCGTCACGGCCCTGACCGGCGTAACGCTAGCGGTCAATCGCAAGTAGAAAGAAAGACCAACGTCTTTCAGTTAACTTCCTAACGATCCCAGCAACGTGGCCTGTTGTCGCCTTACGGTTCAGCAGAACCACTCGTCCCCTACCAGGAGTTCCAGCAACTTACAAGAAATTCTCTGTAAGTGATCCTGGCTAGACTGAGACATACCCTAGCCGTAGAAAACATCCTTACAGATGGCGCCCGAGCAGGGACTCTGGTAGCTAAATTTGTAGAAATTTGAGGGAATTCCATCATTTATGGCTTAAAGCCCCATCAGTGCCAAAATCGTTAGGAATAGTAATAGGAAATGCCGAAAGGGACATGAACACAGACCAGTCGAGGGGAACCATCAAGGCGTAGCACTGTCACCAAGGTACAGTTTACATCGAAGCCACAGCAGGAGGAGCAGGGTCGTTTTGCACTAGCCGCACACTGAATCGTCGCTTGTTCTTTACCCGCTGACCGAGATTGCAGAGAGAGAGAGAGAGAGTCGTCCGTATCATTACAGATCGCGTCACCATGGGCGTACAGTGGATCTCTTACCGCCGCAAGAGCGAGTTGCAGGCGATCTCAAAGAGTTCGGGCTGGACACGGAGGGCACCGTCGAGGAGATGAGAGGCCGCCTGTCAAGCTTTGCAAGTCAGCCAGAGTTGCCGAAGGCTGTCACCCAGCGACTTGCCGAACTGGAATCGACGTTGGGCTGCATGCCGACGCCAGATCCCAAGACTCGGCCCCGGAGCCCGGCACCCGGCCCAGGCGAGAATCAACCAGGAACAGGCCAGGCAGACGCACCGACCAGTATGGAAGCCACCAGCCGTTCGGCAACCCAGGCACTCACGAACTCTGACATGAGTCTGCAAGTGCCTCCCCGGGGACAGACCACAGGCAACAACGACGGGACAAGAGCTCACGATACGCTCCCCGATGGCACCGGTCCACATAACGAACGCTTTTTACAACTCGGTCTTGCGGACCGGTTGCGGAAATGGGGCGTATTTTTCAGTGGAGGATCCGCCGACCCACTCCGATTCATCGAACATCTGGAAGACATGGTTGCGATATACCGACTGGACATTCAGCAGCAATTACTACCAGCCATCGCCGGGTTACTCACTGGGTCAGCCGCTGACTGGTTCCGAGTCAGTGGGCTACAAGGAGCCACCTGGGAAGAATTCAAGAAGGAAATCTTGGATTTCTTCTTGCCACCGAGATATTTCCAAAGGCTCGAGGACGAGATCCGGGCCAGGACCCAGCGAGTAGGGGAGCCTTTCACGACCTATCTACTCAGTCTCCGCGTCATGATGCGCAGGGCTGCTTATAGCATGGACCAGGAACTGGACCGGCTGTATGATAATCTACTCCCGCTGTATGATAATCTACTCCACGAGTTTACTACGCTAGCGCAGCTGACCAGGTTGGTCACGATATACGAAGACACCAAGGAGCGAACTGGATCTCGTCCCGCGTCTAAGGCTGGCCAGCCAACGCTAGCTGGGTTGTCAACGGGCCCCAGGACGGAACCACAGAAAGGTAGAGTAACCGAGGGAAGCCATTACCCAACCCAGGAGGCGGGAGCAAATGTAGACGTGCGAAGAGCGTGCCGCAACTGTGCTCAGGAGGGACATTTTAGCAGAGAGTGCCAAAACACTCGCGTCCTCTTCTGCTGGGATTGTGGCCGTCGTGGAACCCGCACCCTGGATTGTTGTCGGATCGGGTCATCGGGAAACGGAGTGCGCTCCCATCCGCAAGCGGAACGGATGGACACAGCGCCGCCCACGCCCCGCCAGTAGCGGCATCCCTGCGCTATGAAGAAGGTCGTATCGTAGCCGATATTCGGATCAAGGATAAACCCTTGGTGGCTACGATCGACACCGGGGCGACCCGGAGCTTCATTAGCGAGGCCGTGGCTCGGGAACTGGGCACGGCACAAAATCAACGGACGATACTCACGAGGATTAGTTTAGCCGATGGGACACAGCGCGATGTGACAAAGGCGTTGGTGGTGCGCATCCACCTGGGACAACGGTACGTCACCATGCCCATGTTGGTCTTGCCGACCATTTTGGACGACATCATTCTCGGCATGGACTTCCTTTGCGAGGTGGAAGGACGAATTGAGTGTGGCCAGGCCCAACTTCAGTTGGGGCCCAATTCGACCGAGAAGGCTCCCATCGCCATCACTACCATGCGGCCGTCACCACTCGTAACCCACGGACGGACTGCTGAGGCGTCCACGAGTAACCGGAACAGACCAGGGCTACCACCAACTTGCGCTTCAGCAATACAGAGCAATCCGTTTCGCAGACCGCGTGACACGGAATCGACTACCGAGGGACCGACTTCGTCCATGATGGCCAAACAGACGAATGGTCAAGCATCACGAGGTCTAGATCGTACCAATGACATTACACCCGGCAGAGGTTGCCTGGGAGTTATCGCAGAACCCGTTGTGCCCGCTCCGGCGGCAACAGAGCCTCTGGGCGTCCCTGAGGAAATCTGGGTGAAACGTTTCTTACAGGAGGAACTGGAAAAATTCGAGGGTCTCACCGGCGTGTCACCCATTGCCGAGCACACCATCACTTTACGTGACAACCGACCCATCAAGCAACGATATTACCCCATAAACCCTGCCATGCAGAAAATTATCAACGATCAGGTGGATGAACTTCTGAGGGATGACCGAATCGAACCATCGAGGAGCCCGCATAGCGCACCGATTGTCCTGGTGGGGAAAAAGACTGGTGACGTACGCATGTGCGTGGACTACCGTCAGCTCAATGCGAGATCAGTGCCTGACGCGTACCCCTTGCCGCGTATCAACCATATCCTGGAGAAACTCAGGAACGCCAAGTACATCTCCACGCTTGACCTTAAGAGCGGCTATTGGCAGATACCGATGGCTAAAGGAAGCAGGGAATACACCGCCTTCACGGTCCCAGGACGGGGATTATATCACTGGGAGGTGATGCCGTTTGGACTGCACTCGGCTCCGGCTACGTTCCAACGTGCCCTGGATGGTGTCATTGGGCCGGACATGGAACCGTACGCCTTCGCGTACCTAGACGACATCATCATCATCGGATCTTCGTTGAAGGAACACGCTGCTAACCTGCGAGAAGTCCTCAGGCGACTGCGGGAGGCGAACCTAAAGCTCAACAAGGACAAGTACAGCTTCTTCCAGAAGAGCCTTGGGACATGTCGTTAGCGAGGCAGGTATCCATACTGACCCTGAGAAGATCAACGCTATTAAGGAGCTGGCACCATCCACCAACGCCAAGGAGCTGCGCCGGTGTCTGGGCATTGCGTCATGGTATCGCCGATTCGTGCCAAATTTCACCAGCATAGTCCAGCCAATGTCCAAGTTGCTTCGGAAGGGGCAGAAGTGGACATGGGACGAAAGCCAGGCACGCGCTTTTCAGGAACTGAAAACGCGGCTTACGGAGGCGCCGGTACTCGCCTGTCCTGACTTCAATGAGAGATTCTCGTTGCAGACGGATGCCAGCGATTATGGCCTCGGCGCCGTGTTGACTCAACGCATCGAGGGAACCGAAAGGGTCATCGCATATGCCAGCCGACGACTTTCGCCTGCCGAGGAAAATTATTCCACCACGGAAAAGGAGTGCCTCGCCATCGTATGGGCCATACGCAAGCTCCGTTGCTACCTCGAGGGATACCATTTTGACGTCGTCACGGATCACCTCGCATTAAAATGGCTAAACTCCATCGAAAATCCCTCTGGTCGGATAGCTCGTTGGGCGCTAGAGCTCCAGCAATACCGCTTCGATGTTAAATATCGCCGGGGAAACCAGAACGTGGTCGCCGACGCCCTTTCACGACAGCCGTTGGAAACTCTCAAGCAAACAGCGCAGGAGCCGGTGAAATGCCCATGGATTGAGCGCATGCTTAGACAAGTCCAGGAGGAGCCGGAGAAACACCCGGAGTATGTGCGGGAGAACGACCAGCTGTATCGACGATCTGGACAACGACCTGACGACGAAGACTATATCCCGTGGAAACTGTGTGTCCCAAAGGAACATCGGGCACGGGTTCTCACAGAGTGCCACGATCAACCGACCGCTGGGCATCAAGAAATTAGGAAGACTATCAACAGAGTGACTCAGAGATATTACTGGCCCGGACTCTTCCGAGACGTAGCACGGTACGTGCGGGGTTGCGAGACTTGCCAGAAGTATAAAGCAAGCCAGCTTAGACCTCCCGGAGAAATGCACACAAGGATAGTACAGGAACCGTTCGAAACTCTGTGCGCGGACTTCGTGGGCCCACTCCCTCGCTCAAAGTTGGGGAACACCGTACTGTTGGTATTCTTCGACCATTTCAGCAAGTGGGTCGAACTGATACCATTACGCAAGACAACCACGGCACAACTGGAGCGCTCCTTCCGGGAACGAATCCTGGCACGATTTGGCGTACCCAAGACATTCGTCTGTGACAATGGCACACAGTTTACCAGCCGGGCCTTCAAGACGTTTTGTCAACAACTCGGAATGACGCTCCAACACACCGCACCGTACTCTCCTCAGCAGAATCCAACCGAGCGAGCCAACCGAACGGTGAAGACGATGGTCGCTCAATATTTGGACGGAGAACAGAGCAACTGGGATACACTGCTACCTGAGATCACCTTGGCAATCAACTCTAGTCCCTCAGACAGCAGCGGCTTCAGCCCTGCGTACTTGGTACAAGGACGCGAGCCCCGACTACCGAATATGTTGTATCATGAGGTAACCCCCAGCCTGGGAACTGAACCCCGCACACCAGAGGGCAAGGCACAGTACCTCAATCACATATTCAAAGTAGCGAAGGACAATATGCAGCACGCCACCGCCGAGCAAAGTCGCAACTATAATCTCAGGCGCAGAGAATGGAGACCCGCCCTGGGCGACTTCGTGCTCCTACGTCAACACCATCTATCGAAGGCCATCGATGGATTCGCCGCCAAGCTCGCACCGCGGTATGACGGGCCGTATAAAGTCATGAAGTTTGTTTCGCCCAACATCGTCCGGATTCAACACACGAGGAAGAAAGACCGTAGAGTAGCCGGCCTGGCGGACCTGAAGACATATCACGAAGGCCAGTTGGAAGATCCCGAAGAGGCAGTCGAGACGACTGACACCAACGGGCCCACCCACATTGAATAATCATCTCCGCGTCTCCTCCACGTAGGCTAGGGAAACTCCGCAACCGCACTCTAGCTAGACTAGGTAATCAATCACCGCTTAATTCTACGAAACTCTCTCCTACAGAAAATGCCGTCCGGTAGTCACCGCCGTCGCTCAACTAGGAGTCCTCCTTACCGACCGAGGAGAAGCCCGACCAGCCGGTCCCCCAGGAGCCCGCGGAACCGCCGCTCACGAGCCCGGACCCAGCCGGCCGCCGACCCACGGCAGCCCAGGTCATCAGGTACGATGAGCCACACGCCGCCAAGACCGCAAGCCTCGGCTGAGCCGTTTGCCAACCCAAGTCGCGGCACCCGTCGCGTGACCAGGCCACCCACCGTCGAGACGATACCCCCGCCAAGAGATCACCGCCAGGGACAACGCGCACCGGCTGAGCCGGTCGCCAATCCGGTTACACCACCACGCCGTTGTTCCGGGTCTCCTCGGCCCTCAGAGGTCGTTGTCCACCATGACACCACCATGACACCGCACCGTCAGCCCGTTACGCCGCCAGAGCGAAGCCGCTATCCCCGTGCCACCCGCCGAAGAGCCAGTGGTGATCAGCGACGACGAGGAGAACATACCACCGCTTGGGATGGACGTCGACACTCCCATCGTCGCTCCTGTAGACGACCCACCGACGTATGAGGAGGCTTGCGGACTCCTCAGCCGACAGGTCTTAGGGAGCGAGGGGACCGAAGGGACGACACCGGGGAGCCTGTTGGGACGACGTCGACGCGATCCCGGGGTCCCGAATCTATCGGACATAAGCGAGGACGAGGCCGAGCCTAAACAACCTGTCCGGCCGTGGCTCAATCTCGACTTGGACATGGGGCCTAGCACCTCCGCCGAAGCTCAACGGCGCCGCGAAACTGCCGCCGGACGCCCCACGACAACAACGGGGCAAGAGGGCATCACCACAGGGAGTAGCATGGACGTCGAGCCCGAGACCGAAGCGTGGGTACGCGCGCCACCCAAATGGACGGTCCATACGCCGGAGCGTCTGCTACCCCCAGCATTGGTGGCCAAATTGGAAGGCAGGGTTGCGCAAGGACGGGGTCGGAACGTGCGTTTTCAAGAAGCCTGCGACAGCCGGTGCTTCCGGATCCGAATAAACACAAAAGAGCACGTCACTGTGTCCATTCGTCCACCGGAAGAAAGGGGGGGTGTGACGCCCCCTAAACGGGAGCACACAAATTAGTAAAGAAACACACATAATGCCGGCCACGGAAAAAGGGCAGCGGCAACAACAAAAATAAGACGACAAAGAGAATAGCCGCAACAGCCCAAACGCCGCAAGTCGGCAGAGCCACACGCAGGAAAAATAACAACAAACGCTACGGCCACAACAGCAGCAAAGCGACGGCAGACAACAGCAACAATGACAGCGACTACAAAGCTATTGCGTCGTTAAAGCTGCGAAGAGGGAGAGAAATGACGTCGTTAGAACGCAGCCGAGGCGGTCAGCTCTCGCATACACACACACACACAGCAATGAAATGCACAGAGAGCATCTACGCATCGAAAGTAGGTCAGTGCGACTGAGCAAAGCAGCAACGAGAGAGCGAGCCGGCGTTTGATCGACAGAGAGCGCCGCCTCTGCCAGCAGCAGCAACGAGAGAGCGAGCCGGCGTTTGACCGACTGAGGGCGCTGCCTCTG
>JBAMBL010001235.1:0-27134 GCA_037043405.1 Drosophila subquinaria | reverse complement strand
ACATATGTATTTACAGTGAATTGAATTTACTAATTGAAACTATCTAATTTGCAGGAACAGCTGCCGCGTGATGGTAAAGCTGAGCAGTGTCAGAGAATTTAAGCAGCTCTGCTGCAGAGACGGGCGACGCCTGCGCTGAACAGCTGGACGTTCTGGAGTTGGGGACAAGGCTGATTGACTGGGCACTTGACGCGCATGGGTCATAAAGATGCGTCAAGCTGCCCGCATGGACGGACTCACTTCGATGTCCCAGCAATGTTGTTAAGCCTGCCTGTGTGTTCCTGCCTGTGTATTCCTGCCTCTTGGCTGTGCACTGTGTTGAGTGTGTGCTGCAGCCGTATGGTGTCTGTCGCCGCTGTTTGTTTGGTGTATTGTGTTTGTGTTGAGCGAGTGAGTAGCTGCTGTGGCCGCGGATTTTTGTGTACGTATGTGTGCTCGTGTCACGTATGTTTATATGTATAATATATTAATTTAAACTGTCACTGACTGAATTTTATATTTATTTCAGACTGACACTCCGCCCGAAGAAAAAGTTTGCCTCACAGCAGCTACCACGCGAACCAGACTGATAGAGGAAGCAGAAGATCTGAGCCCAAGGCACCAACGTAGGCCACCGCCCACACCCTGGGATAAAGAGTCTCATGCTTTACCGACTGAGCTAGCCGGGCAATATCAGCAGTGCCTCATTGCTTGAGGTCCTTGGCGTGGAAGATTCCGAGCGGGCCACCATGCAGAGTCTCCAGCTCATACAGACTGCTTCCAACTGCTCTCACGATCCGGCACTTCACGTACTTCCGGCAGAACTTGGAGTTGACGTTCCGGCGGAAATCACTTAGAACGAAGTTCCGCTTATACACCTCCTGACCTGGTGAGTACTTTATACAGCGTGTCTTTAAATTGTAATTTCTTTCCGCTCTCTCGTAGGCCCTGTGCAACGTCTCCTGGATTCTGGCTCTGTAAACTTGCTGCTTCTCCGAGCGGGCCAACGGTGCTATCAATGCATCCTCCAATGCGCCTAGTTTCCTTGCCAGTGCGTAGTCCGTTCCGTGCATGAACATGTTCTGCCCAAACATGGCAAAATATGGCGACACTCCGGTGCTCGCATGGACTGCACTGCACAACGCCGCTTGGATCTCCGGCAATTTCTCATCCCACGTCGTCTGATCCTCATTCACGTGGGTGCGAATCGCTGCCAGCACGGACTGGTTTACTCGCTCTGATGCGTTCGCCTGCGCCGAGTAATTTTCGGTCCTCAAATGCCTGATTCCGTGGTGATGTATTAATGCTCCAAACTCCTGCGACGTGAACTGTTTCCCGTTATCGGTATGTATCACCTCCGGTACTCCAAAATCCGAAAATATTTCATCTTTCAAAATCTTCACAGTCGCCAGTGCCGTCGCGTTCGTGATCGCCCTGAGCCAAACGAATTTGGTGAAGTGGTCCAGTGCTATGAGGATGTAGGCATTTCCTTTCCGTGACCTCGGATACTTGCCCAGGAAATCCAGATACAGCTTCTGCATTGGCCGGTCTGTGAGAACTTCCTTTCCCATCGGAGGTCTGGTTATCTGGGTAGTGTGCTTCGTCTCCTTACACGTTTCACACCCCAACACATACTGCCGCACCTGCACTGTCATCCTCGGCCAGTAGTAAAACTGCTATAGCCGCGCCAACGTTTTGCCTACACCTCCGTGCATCCGGCCTTCTCCTTCGTGCGCCTGCTGCACCAGAGTACTTGCGATGGCTTCTGGGATCCACAATTTCCAATGGAATTCGTCTCTGTCTTCGCGGGCGAACTGCGTGCGCTTGAAAAGGAGTCCATCCTCAATACAAAGGTCCGGAAATTGTTCCTGGTGCTCCTCAACTACCTTCAGCCGCTCCAAATACTCCTCGCTCTCAAAAGCCGTGGTCTCAAAGTCGAACAGATTCAGTACATCTGCCTCGAACGGTCTGGACAGCATATCGGCCACCACGTTGTCCTTTCCTTTCCGGTGCTCGATCTTGAAATGAAACGCTTGAAGAGCCAAGGACCACCTTGCCAAGCGACCACTCAGATCTTTCAGTGTCATCAACCACTGGCTGGCGTGATCCGTGATTGGTGAACGGCATCAACTCGACGTACGGCCTGAATCGCTCGACTGCCTTAACCGCTGCCAGGCATTCCTTCTCCGTAACGCTGTAGTTCAGTTGCGCTCCGCGAAGCTTTGCTGAGAAGAAAGCTATTGGCCGGTCGGAACCCTCATCATCCCTCTGAAACAGGACCGCTCCGATACCCACATGGCTGGCGTCGCACTGGATGAAATATGGGCGCTTGAAATCCGGGTGCACCAAAACTGGAGCACAAGTGAGTGCCTGCTTGAGTGCGTGGAACGCCGTGACTGCCTCCTCGGTCATGTGGAACTTGGTCTTCTCCTTCAAGCAATCTGTCAGGGGCGCAGATAATCCTGAAAAATCCCGAATGAACCTGCGGATCAGCCAGCGGTACCCAAGAAGCTCCTCAGCTGCCGTACACTCTTCGGCACTGGGATCTGGAGAATCGCTTCGACCTTTTCCGGATCCGTCCGCAACGATCCCTCGCCGATGACATATCCCAGGTACCGAAGGTTCTTGAAACAGAACTTGGACTTCTGTAGGCCAATCGTCAGGTTGGCTGCGCTCTGGCACTTCGCCACTTTGGACACCAACTCCATATGCTCCTCGAAAGCTTTGGATATGATGAGCAGATCGTCCAAGTACACGAACACCTTGTTCCTGAGTGCCTGGGGTATGACGCGGTCCATCAAACGGCACAGACGTTGAGCAGCGTTGCAAGGTCCGAACGGCATCATCCGGAACTGATACAGTGGACGACCTGGAATGGTAAACGCAGTGTACTCCCTGCTTTTTGGATCGAGCTCTACTTGCCAAGACGCATGCTTCAGATCGACGCTACTTATGAAGACGGTGTCGTCCACTTGACTCAGGATTGACTCGATGTTCTGCAGCGGGTAAGCATAATTAACTGTGACGGCATTCAGTTCCGGGCATCCAAACACAGTCGATTCTTTCCAGGTTTACGCACCAAGGTCATCCGGTTGCTCCATGGGCTCTCGCTGAGTTCTATGACTCCGAGTCGCAGCATTTCGTCGACCTCTGCAAAAGCAGCTGCTGGACTGCTGGAGACACCGGATAAAACCGCTCCTTCACGGGCACTGCTCCATCAACCAGCTGTATGGTATGCTGCTCCAGGTGAGTCTTTCCCAATCCTTCTCGCTCGTATGATCGGAACTGACTCATTACTAATTCAAGCCTCTCCTGCTGTGCTGCGTCTAAGACGTGCGGTTCGACTGGTTCACTCTTTGTTAGGAATTCCGACTCTACCTGGTCCAACGCTTTGACTCCTACGATGCTAGGAGCAAGACCGAACTTCCGCCAGAAATCAATTCCTAAATAAAGGGATTGCTGAAGAGAGGGACAGACATACAGCGTGAGAAAACGTTCCTTGTTGGCATATTTGATGATCGCGTTAATCTTGCCGATAATCCGGTGTTGCTTCCGTCAAATTTTAGATTCCAACGTCGAACTTGCCCAGCATCTTTCCAGGATTGCGCGCGTCCGCTTGTGCTGGATTCTGGAGGACCGGTCTGATTCTGTTGTTCATCCCTATATCCAGCTTGCTGTCGCTGCTGCGTTTCCAGTGCCCTACTATCTATCCAATTGTTGGCATAGTTCGGGGCTGCTCCATGTGCGGGCGGAAAAGAAACTGCCGGTTCCTGCACGTGATTCGGCGGAACTTGCTCCCCTAGGCGACTGCTCTTTACCGTGTCCTGAATCTCCATAATGAAAGCCAGCATTTCGCGGCGGATCTCGGCCTGGAACTCGGACAGTTGTGTCGACATGGCCGTCCGGTAGGTCTCTTGGGCTTGGAATAGTGACACATTTATAGCGGACCTCATTTCGCTCGGGATCTCGGCCGTCTGTGCATTTCCTTCGGCATTACTCTGCTGGCCACTGAGTTTCTCCGGAATCGGCAACTCGGAGCGCTGCGGTTTTGGAATCGTTCCCCTCTGAGACCACGCGCCGCCAACTACTCCCTGTAGGGACTCGGACTCCATGGCGGATCCAACCGGATTAGCAGACTCTGCGTCAGCGCTGTGCTTAGCAGCCTGCGAACGCGTCGTGGGACCCATTTCCTCCACCCCTCTATTCCGGAAAAAATCAAGGCTGCGGCGAATCTTGCGCTCCGCTGATAGCTGACCCCTATTGATTGAGCTCATTCCCTTTCCTCGCTGCACTAATTGTTCTACTTCTAAATATTTATTTGATAACCTCCTTATATTTTTCTTCTTACTACTTGTGCCCCTTACCATTTATATTTGTTATTTATTGTATTTTCGTATGTACTTGTATTCCTTATATAAAACATATGTATTTATATATATATATATATATATATATTTATATTAAAATATATTTAATATTTGAAGCGACACATATTATATTATTATGAGCAGTGTACAAATTATTATAATTGAGACATAAAACACGGAAAAGGTCATGGATCTCAAAATTTGTCCTGATTCTATTTAAAAATAAAGGTCGAAAATGTCACGTGTTTCGTTAAGGAACAGCTTACGTTACTAAGGAGAAGGATTAGAACATGCCCATTAATTAACATATGCAAAAACAGCACGCCTAGGCAAGTCCTCCGATTCTTATGCGAGGGAAGATCCAATAATCTTAGTCTTTCAACATAGGAAGGCAAATGACGATGTGGATGCTTAGTTATGCAAGGGTCGTTGAGCTCCTTCGACCATCTCTTTATGAATGCAAACCCTCCCTTAGCTTTTGCGACAATGATGCCAATGTGATTATTAAAATTATGATTGACTAAATAAAACGACAAGATCAGATACAGCATGAATGCGCTCTAGCTTATGTCTTCCTAGAGAGTAATTATGCAAGGGCGGGTTGTTGAGGTAAAATGACATGAAGTTGAACGTAGAGTGGTTCAAGAGGAGATGATTTCTCAAACACCAGGAATGAAGGGGATTTAAATCAGATTGAAGGAGAGAATGTGAGTCAGGAGAGGTGAGGTTCAAAAAAAGTTTAACATCGATAGCATTCATCAGGATGTTAGAATAAATAATTACCTGAGGAAGGTCATTTATAAATAAATTAAAAAGCAGGGACCGTAACGATTATAATTTTTAAAATATAAATTATTAAATAAAAGTTATTTGTTGATCTTTATCCAAAAAATTAAATGATAACTCTTATTTTTCGATCCAAATAGTTATTTTTCAATTTTTATTATAAAAATTGAAAATAAAAATTATTTTTCAATTTTTATTATAAAAGTTGAAAATAAGAATTATTCTTCAATTTTTATTTTAAAAGTTAAAAAATAAAAATTGACTGTAAATGTTTTTTGAATTGGAAGGCGTATTTCCAACAGTGACATGTAAATGTATATACAAAGTCATAGCCAAGGAGAGTCGGAGCAACGTTACCCTCCCACCCCTCAACACCCCCTTGTGAATTAAATACACCTTCCGGTTCAAAAGACATTTGCAGTCAATTTTAATTTTTCAACTTTTATAATAAAAATTGAAGAATAATTCTTATTTTCAACTTGTATAATAAAAATTGAAAAATAACTTTTATTTTCAATTGCTAAAATAAAAATTGAAAAATAATTTTTATTTTCAATTTTTATAATAAAAATAACTTTTATTTTAAATTTTTATAAAAAATATTGAAAAATTACTTTTATTCTATAATTTTTAAATAAAAATTGAAAATAAAAGTTTATCCAGTTTCTCATAACTCTTATTTGCGGTCCCTGTTAAAAAGAAGGTGGCGAACTACTTTGGATAGAGAGTCCTTAAATATAACTTTCTGCGAGCGGTTTGATTAATATGCAGCCGACTTGGTTTTTAGGAAAGCCTAAAAGAGATAGTTTTTCAAGAAACGCTTTGAAAAAGATGGATACAGAGAAGATTTACGTTAAGAGTTAACAAAAGTAAAGAATTGCTTAGGACTTTTACGGAACAGATTAACACACCGAGACAAATAACTATTGTAACATGAAGAATTAAGAAGCGAGAAATTGGAACGAGCGACTACATATCTAGAAAAATCTACACGAAGACCAGATTTTTAGAATTTTTTAGGTAGGATAGCCTACGAAAAAACCATGGGGGCTTGTTACCTATGTCAGAAGGTGAAAAGACTGGTACAAAGCTACCTATGGCAGTGATCAATACCTGGTAGAAAGATCCTAGGATATTTGGTGGCGTGTCAGTAGAGTCCATAAAGGACAAATCAACTTCAGATAAGAAAGTGTTCATTCCAACAATCTAGATCTAGGAGAAGTTTTAATTACGTTGCGGGAGATAGGATGTAAGATCTCTAAAATTATATCAAGAGTAGGATGATAGGGGTCCTCAGGAGAAGACAGTAGGGATATTATAGATACGCTTGGATAGGAGAGGTCAGAGACAAACACAAGATCAAAAGGTTTAATATTACAGCTAAGGACATGGCTAATTTGACTCAGAGAAAGATCTATGAGGTAATGAACAAATTCATTTGAAGAAGATGGAAGAAGAATGTTTGAGTCATCTATAAATGACGACGTAAGGTTTGGAAGAATAAAGTCACCCAGGAAAACCATATGATCAATTTTGTCTAGGAGTGAGTGTACAGTTTGGATGAAGGACACGTGCTGTAGATATAAATTGATGTCAGAGCGAGGTGGAATATATGGGCAAGTGACATAAACGAAAAAGTCGCGAACACTTATCCGGACGGCAAAAATTCAGAGCTGGGGTAGATGTCGTTGAACGGGAAAATATCTGACGCAAAAGTAGAATTTACCCCAATAAGAACACCACCACCTGGCCGTGTAGATCGATCGGAGCGATACAAAGCATAGTCATTAGCAAAAATCACAGAATCAGAAACGGAAGCATTTAGCCATGTTTCAGTGAAAGAGAACACATTGGCATCAAAAGAAACACTATTAATGTACAATCTATTAAGTTTCCCCAGCAGACTGTGAGCATTTTGATAGTGAATGGAAAAAGCGTAAATTAATTTTTTTAAAACATTATAAGTATTAGTGGATGGCTGAGAAACATGACTGCTTGGTTTCTTCACATTCTCATGAACTATAACATGTTCTGGCCAACTAGAAGAATTCACGACCATAGAATAATGAGCATCAAAAACTCCAACCTTAAATGAAGAAATTTGTCGTTTCTGCATAAGCTTGGTACTGACGAGCGGCGGAAAATACTCAATATTTAGCTGTCGACGAGCGTAAAGCCAGAGCTGCCAATGCAACACGGAAAAGTAACAAAAAGTTGAGTGCGTCAACAACGGTTTATCACTGCGGACGGCAGTCCGCGCTAGTGGCGAAGGCAGCACGAAGGGTGCGAAGGCGACTAGCATATATGTACTCGTATACACAGGAAGAATGGAAAATTTGCAATGACTGTCCGATCAGGTCGAGTTATACACCGATCGAAAGGTATCAATTTAACTTACAAATGTGCATACTAAAACTTTTGGAAACTCACCTGGTTCGTGAGATAACAGGTGTAAGTTGGAGGGAAAAATTTATATTTTTGGAGCTAATGGGGCCGTTGTAGCCTTTTTGAATTTTCGATGAATATTTTACAATTCTCATCAAAAATACGCGTCGAATGACACCTCGATCATCAAAATCCTACAACTCGTTCAAAAAAAAAATTAATTTTGAAATTTTTAGGGTTTTTTCGAAAATGAGATGAAAAGTCAGTTTGTATCAGAGCTTGCAAATAACAGTCGACCGTTTTTTGTTGTTCAAAAATAACTGTTATTTACTGACTCTTTGCTTAAGTGTCATAAATGAACCGTTCACACAGTTTTTAAACAAATCGGTCATTCTCAAACCACAATCAATTTTTAAAAAGCAAAGGGCTCGGGTTGTAAACTGTCAATTTAAAATTGAGCGAATTAAATAAAAGTACCGTATGCGGCGTAAAACTTGCAGGATCGCACTCAACAAATTTAAAACGGCATTTAAATGCAAAACATGCTGAATTAGTGGAAGAAGTTGAGAGCAACGATTACATTGAAGTGGAACCCATGAAGCTTAACACAGAATAAATAATTATAATATATGTATGTGAATTTATTATGTTTACAGGGCGTAAATAGGGTATTCATACTATTCTTGGGGGCAAGATGCCACTAATTATGGGTATACTTTTCAAAATTTTAAGAAGTATAACATAAAATAACGTGGAACATAAGAAAAAAATGAATGACCGTTTGAACTGAGCTTTTCATTTTTTGTTCACCTAGTGACTCTCATATTTTGAGTTCTCAATCGGTTTTTCTCAATAATTTGTTATTCAACCGAAAAGAAAAAAGAAAAACCGAATTGATCAGCTCAGACAAAGAGCAAGCGTGTGTGTTTTTTTCGGTTATTTTCGTGAGTAGATCGCAAAAAAAAAAACGGTCGACTGTTATTTGCAAGCTCTGGTTTGTATGTTTGTTTGTTTGTTTGTTTGTTTGGATCAAATCGTTGATTTAGCTTAAATGTTTTAATGAGGACTTGTTCCCGCTCAAAAATCTAGAAATTTTTGTTCTACGACTTTTTTGAAAAATCGCTAGTTTAGCGGGAAGTCGCTAAAAGCCGCTAAAATTGAAACCCCCATAGCATCCAAACGATAAAAGTTACAGATGCGGTCTATGTATCTTTAAAAAGGGCTCTTATGCATACCTTTTACTTTTTTTCTAAAGAACATAGGTAAATTGCCACAGGTGAAATAAGGTATTGTGTCCCATATTTTGGTGGTTTTTGAGAAAACGCCGCTAACGATAACTTTAGTTTTTTCGGCACTGCGCAAAACAGAGAGTTTTATTTGGTATGAAGAATTGAGACATTTTAGCGCAATGTGCCGAGTGCCATCATTTGAATACAATTTATTTCTAACAATAATATTATCATAAATTATTACTATTATTAATATTTTATGTCTATTTTATTTCTTAGTATGTGGTTGAAAGGTGTTCCTTAATTTTTTTAACAAATTGTGATGCTCTACTGATGGTTTTAATTTCATGTGGGAGTTGGTTCCAAAGCCGAACAGCATAGAAATAAAAATGTCTTTTAGAGCTAGATAATTTTGCTCTAATTGGAGCAATATTGTTGGTTCGCTGCGAGGATGATGATCTAATTATGTCATACAAATATTCTGGTTGTTTTGTGTAAATAATTTTGTTTAAAAATGGTAAGACTTTTACTTCGAGCCATGTCTTAAGATTCAGGCTAAAGATCTTTTTCGCATAACACGTAACATGGTCAAATCTTCTTAAATTAAACAAATAAAGGGGAATTCTATTAATCGCTACATTAAGTTTGTATTGACTGACAGCATCACAATTAGCAAAAATTATTAATAGTATTTATTAATTAAAATTATTAATAATAAAAATAATTAATAATTACATATTAACACACTCACTAATTTGACTCAACGGACAGCTGACACATAATTGAACATCATCTGCATACATATGAACTTCACAATTTGACAATACAGTTGGGATATCATTAATATACATAGTGAACAGTAAGGGTCCCAGATCAGAGCCGTGAGGGACACCACGCAACAAGGACACAAAATTCGACCTATTTGAAATAACTACAACTGCTTGCTTCCGATTACTTAAAAATGAACGCATTAGTTTCAAGGCAGTTTCTGAGAAATTATATAACACATTTAACTTGGTCAATAGGATTTCGTGGTTCACCGTGTCAAAAGCTTTGCTAAAGTCATGAAGAGTCAAAAAGGTTACGTGGCTATTATCTACATTACATCTAATATCTTCAACAACTTTAATCATACTCGTAGTGCAGCTTCTGTTCATCCGAAAACCTGATTGTTCATTACACAATAGATGGTTTTGGAACAGAAACTTATTAATCTGGGCCGCAATCAGTTGCTCAAAAGTTTTAGACAAAAATGGCAAGATGCTTATCGGTCTAGAATCCACATTTGATTTTGGGGTTGGAATAATTTTTGCTATTTTCCATTGCTCTGGGAACGTAGATGTAGTTAGAGCTTTATTTATAATATGTGTTATATGCCCTAAAATTTGCGGCAATAGCATTTTAATGAACTCAGGGTTCACATCATCCAGTCCCTCAGCATTTGATTTAATTTTAAGTATGGTTATTTAATTCGCATTAAAGTTCATTTTACATGCGCCTGGCCTAATATTTATACCACGACTGTAAACAAAATTGCCTGTACGAAATCAACGCAACATCTATTGTTGTTGTATGGATTACTTTTCTTTTCTTTTGGCAGGCAAAATGTATGTCAATGGGATTTTATTAAATAATATGCTCTTCAAAGAAGAGCAAGGCTTGCTGCTAACAGAACAGCAATTATAAAAAGTAAAATGCTAAAAGGGAGCGAAAATAAGAGCAGCTCTATTTCGTCTGCCGGCTATCTTGCATGGGCTATCGGCAAATATGTACCTTCTGTATAAAAAGTACCGGGAATTGTTAAAAAAAAACATAAGTTTTTACTTATTTATCAAAATGTATTTTGTCGCCTTCAAAGTAATCCCCATTATTAGCAATGCACATGTGAAATCGGCGAAACCAATCTTCCATGCACTTCTGGTAGGTCGATTCTGGTATGGCCTGGACGCCTGGACGCGCTGCAAATTCCGTTTTTTGGGATTTGGCTCGTTTTCCATGCACCATTCGCTCGATTGCTGGCTTGTTTACTCATAGACATAGAACTCATAAACCCCTGTCTCATTACCAGTAATAATGCGATTCAAGAAGTCTGGGCCACGCGAAATCATGGCGTCGGCCACCTGTTTGCGATACTCTTTTTGAAACGAATTCAGGTCTTTCGGGACCAGTCGAGCGGCTACACGTTTTATGCCCAAAATATTGATTATTATGCCATGAACGGTCATTTTATTAATGTTCACTTCACGGGCCAGCTCTCTCATACTGAAACGATTATTTTGCAGCACAAAATGTTTGATTTTTTCGATGTTATCGTCGGTGGTATACGTGGATGGCCGGCCGAAGCGAGGAAAATCTTCGACCACTTCACGCCCCTCTTTGAATGCACTAAAGCCCTCGTATGCCCTAGTTTTCGACATGGTTAAGTCACCATAGGATTTCTTCAACATTTTCAGTGCATCGGCACACGAAATTTCGTTTGGCGACACAAAGTTTGAGGCACACTCTTTGTTCGACTATTGCTTCCATGGTAAAATTCGCAGAGCAACACTGAGGTAGACTTGTTTGGACAGCTGCCATAAACAAACTAGTTGACAGATCGAGCCCAAACTCCGGTTGGTAATTAAGGAAGGTTGTGCCAACCTACAAAAAAAATTTTACCGAAACCTCTTTCGCGGCAAAATTAAATGACAATTTCCCGCTACTTTTTAGAAGGTATGTACTGTAAATACCGTAGTAGCGGGTTGCGATTAAGTCAAACACAACGCTTTTGGAACTTCTGTTCCGTTCGAAAATTTACAAAATATTTTAACACAATTTTAATAAAATACGCTTTTAACTTTTTGTTGATAAAACATACAAGTTCAAGGACGATAAAAATGCCTTTGGGCCAAAATTATATTAAATTCTGACTAATTTTTTAGTATATATCTTGACATAATCGAATCGCGAAATCATCGTTCCAAGGACTAAAATTATGTTTAAAGGACCTTTGATGCTTTGTTTCTATGAAATTTTCAAAGTCCTGGTCCTAACAAGAGAATTGACACCAAGTTTGTCAGGATCGGTCGCTTGCTTTCGCTTGCGTCTGTCAATTGAAGCGCATCGCGCACGTGAATTCTCTTTGTGAAAACTCACCATAAATATGGACAAAAACAAAAATAAGCACCCAAGATATAAATGTTCAAAAAAATGAATTTTTCAACTCAAAAAGCGCGGACCAGGAATTCATTTTAGAACTATGGTTTCTTCATGAAAACATCTTAGAATTGACCACAGATTACGAAAATTACCATTTTTTAATTTTTTCGGGCCCATAAAAATCGATGCACTCTAATGCGCATGCTACATCCCCCCTTTTAGAAGAATAACGTAATTATTGATAATGGAGCTATTCTAATTTTATATATAACTAGGGGGCTTCACTCCCTGCTCGCTTCGCTCGTCAACCCCCGCTCGCTTCGCTCGCAAAATTGAAAAGAAGGTCTTTTGTTGTCCGGTTTAACAAATTTATATAATATTGAAAAGAAGGTCTTTAGTTGTCCGGTTTAACAAATTTATATACTGGGATACCACAGAAATCGCATTCGCATGAATTTCACTTAAATTTATATGAAATTTAAGTGAAATTGAAGCGAATGTGATTTCTGTGGCATTTATAACATTTTTTGTAAAAAAAACGGAAATATTTAACTTCCGCTGTCCGCGGTTTTAATGTTTCTTCCTTGCAATTGAACTTTGGCTAAAAGTCAGATATAGTGGTTTGGCGGGAAACATCCAGATTTATTACGTATCAGAACGAGCCGGTAACAAAAGCATGAAATAAAAAAAAAATATATCAAACTTTATTGGGGATTTTTCCGAAAAATTCGACTTACAGAAGTACGGACCAATATTTTTGTTCGAGTTAAGGAGAAATTCGAGTTAGGGAAGCAGAATTGTATGAAATTTGCTCAGTAAACGCTATTGCCACTCGATCTTGTTCGAGATAGGGATACAAAATATTTTTACTTATAGTTTTAAATGATAAAGAAACATCAGACACAGAGTACTTGAACAATGTTCAACTCATGGTACCTGGAACACGAGGGTACTGGCAGAAAAAAAATTCTCCATGCTGGTGAAGCAACCATAGGCAGGCATTCCACTTTCACATTTTTCTTGCATGGGTGCACATACTTGTCCAGGGATCATGTCAAGCTAATCATACGCGACGGACGCATAGTGATGTTAGAAAAGATGAACGCACTTAATGGCGTATTTATAGGAAATAGATAGGTAGTAGGCAAAAGATATCGACTCAAATGTGGCGAAAAAAAATGTTTAACAGGGGATTGAAGAGCTCAATATTTCAAGCCACTATAACACATAGATTTGAATACAATATGTACGAAAGTTACAGAACTAAAATCTGAGCTCGACAAATCGTATTAGAACTTCCCAACCGAGTACCATCAATAAACACACTATTAATTTAGTGAATATTCATAACGAGATGAGGGAGCTGTTTCTAGAAAATCAATCTAGAATCTCCGAGCTTCATTGGACTCAAGCCTTAGACGTTGTCAAACGTCTAAGAGAACAATTATTTTCTTTAAAAGAGAGACATACTCTTGATTTACATTTACCGAACGCAATAGACAGCCCGGTAACATTTATAGCTATCGAGGAGAACGACACAAAGTCGATAAGTCCAAGGCCAAAGTCACCCAACACAGGTTACATTGCAATTGTTTCGGTATCTGATTCCCAAGAAATTGCTAATCATAATAGCTCCGCAACAAGTGCAGCGGCTAGTAACCCATTGGGACTCAAGAGCTTAACCAAACCAAAAATGGCAGACTCGTCAGCGGCTGACAGGGCATACATGAAGGAGATTTCCTCCACCATACCCGAATTTGATGGGAAAAAATGCATTTCCAAATATTTGTAACAGCGCTCAAGTTGGTAAACCTTACTAAAGGGTCATATGAGCATATTGCTGTTGAGGTAATAATGGCGAAAAACACTGGCTCCACTTTGTACAAGGTACAAAATGAAACTACAATTAACGCAATTATAAGCAAACTGAAAGCCACTATTGTCGGTGAATCATCCGATGTAATAAAGGCAAAGTTAGCTAGCATCCACCAGAAAGGAAAAAGAGCCACACAATTTACGACTGAAATAGACAATTTACGAACATTGTTAGAAGCAGCGTATATTGATGAAGGCCTAGGTGCCGAACATGCTGACATGTTCAGTACAAAAGAGGTCATAAGCACCATGACTAGAAATTGTGAACATGGTAGGCTAAGAATTATCCTTGAGGCAGGCTCATTTAAATCAATAAATGAAGCCATTGGCAAGTACATCCATTGCAGTACAGAAATGACTGGTAATGCAAGTTCAGTGCTGTATGCCCAAAGAGGACACGCCTCCAGAGGTAATTACCGAGGTAGAGGGAATAACTCAAATGGATATGGTTACAATAATAATAATTATAATAGTTACAGTAACCAGTACCCTATAAATAACAGAGGTCGTGGAGGTTTTCGAGGAAGCAAACGAAGTAACGGTGGCTCCCACAACAACCTCCAACGAAACGACAATAATGGAAGATCGAATAGACAGGGACATAACGTCAGAGTAGCCCAAGACAATTCGGGAAACTCTCAACACCCTTTAGATACAGAAAATTAAATAAACCCAGAATTCACTCAGTAAACTTCAATCTCAATATTTTTGTTTCATTTTATAATGTAGAATCAGGAAAGAAACTGATATTTTTAATAGATACAGGTGCAGACATATCACTACTTAAAGAAAATTCTGATGTCTTTCATGACGTCCAATTCAATAATACCATAGACATTCAAGGTATAGGCCAAGGAGTCATTAAATCCAAAGGTCTTGCCTCAATAGAGCTACAGACAGATAAGTACATAATCCCACACAATTTTCATATAGTAGATTTAAACTTTGCTATACCGTGTGATGGAATAATAGGCATTGATTTCATAAAAGGACTTAATTGTCAAATAGATCTGAAACCTTCAGAAGATTGGTTTTTAATGTTCAAATATATGTTCCTATAACATACAATTCTGGTAACAGTTCAATACTTCTAATTATAATTTTTGAGGATATATCTTGACATAATCGAATCGCGAAATCATCGTTCCAAGGATGAAAATTATGTTTAAAGGACATTTGATCCTTTGTTTCTGTGAAATTTTAAAAGTCCTGGTCCTAACTAAAGTATTGACACCAAGTTTGTCAGGATCGGTCCATAAGCACCCAAGATATAAAAGTTCAAAAAAATTAATTTTTCAACAAAAAAGAGCGAACCAGGAATTCATTTTAGAACTATGGTTTCTTTGTGAAAACATCTTAGAATTGACGATACTGCTGCAGTGATGAGTCGATACTGCATGTTATCGTTGAAACAGTCGGAAAACATGTTGTACCTATTATACAGGTTAATGCTTTACATATGTACACTACTGGCCAAATTAATAAGTACGCTCTTTCTTTTACTATAACAGCTATTGTAAGTCAAGTCTTCAAGTTTAAAAAATATATTTGGAAAGGTCATCTAAATTCCGTTTGAATGATGCATAGCTTTCTTTAACCCATTAAGTACCCATTAAAATAGTCAAATTTAAAAAAAAATCACTTTTCAAAACCTTTTTTCTCGACTTTTTACAAATTTGAAATTTTCGAAGGGTACTTAATGGGTTAAGGAAATTTTTGCATCATTCAAACGGAATTTAAACGACCTTTCCAAATATATTTTTTTTACTGTGATAACTTCACTTACATATGTAGCTGTTAAAGCAAAAATAAGGGTGTACGTAGAGATATGCGAGTGAGTGTATATAAAACTCTTTGCCCTGACTCACTGACTGAATCACTGACCGACTGACACATCAAGGTGTAGACAAAACGAAAAAAGATAGAAAGCCGAAATTTTCACACAACATAGATGAGATAATTTCAACGTGCAATAAGACGGCGTTTTGCGAATTTCGACCTGTAAGTGGGTCAAAATCGGGGTCAAAGGTCAGGAAATTGCTTAGTATGAAAAACTTTGTTTTTTAAGATATCTCAACCAAACTCACAAGTTGCTTGTTTGAGACTGTTTCTAACATCCTGACCAAATTTGGTCAAAATCGGATTACTATATCTTATAGCTGCCATAGGAACATTAGGATGCAAATTAACCCTTAGTATGAAAAACTCGCTCGCCTTACAATTATGCATGAGTGTTTGGGCACACAAGCAACAAAAGTGAGTAGGTAGATTTTTACCTATGTCTCGCATCGGCGTCGAAAGAAGGGTGGGTGAACAGGAAAGCACAAAAACTGAGAAGCAAAATTTATGGAGTGTCATGGGGGTTTTGGTTTCATTTGTGCATGCCTTTGCTTGTGTTTTTTTTTAAGTAACTGCTGCTGCAAATACGCGCAATTCGAAAGCTTAACTTTAACTTATAAAATTATAATTTTTTATTCATTTAATAACATCAAACAAACTTAAAAAAATATATTTGAAAATTAATAAGTACTTAAATATAAATATTATGAATGTAGACCAGCGGTCGGCACGGCCCTATCCCGTAGGCATAGGAAACTTGCGTAGCTACTGCGCTGTCGCTCACTTACAGTAGAAAAAGCAGCGAGCCTTCGTGTGGCTTTGAGAATGCGACTTCGGCTCTTGTTGTCTCGCCTTTTCAGCAAAGCGAAAACGAAAACGTCGTCAGTTGCTGTTCAGCCGTCGACAAGGCAAGACCACGCTGCGCATCTATTTTATGCTACACTTAAAATAAAAATGTTTGGCGACAATTGGGAAGCAAATTATTTTTTCATTGAAAATATGGAAGGCGATGCGCAATGCCTTATATGCCATCATACTGCACACAAAAATTGCTTGTATTCAATTGAAAGTCATTACAAATTAGTGCATGATGGGTACAACAAATTTATTGGGGTTGAGCGCGACCAAAAGCTTTTAGAATTGAAAGCAAAATTTTTTCTATTATTTATAGCGGAAAATAGTGATAGTTATCTTATAAAAAGAGCATCCTACACTATTGCACTAGCTTTAGCAAAGCAATGCCGTCCCTTTACCGATGGGATATTTTTCAAAAATCTCTTGTGTGACATTGTAAGTTCATTTGGAGAAAAAGGCAAAACGATTTCAGAGTTTTGCCAAGACATTCCATTATCTCCACGTACCGTAACACGTAGAACCGAGGAAATAAGCAAATTCATTCATTTTGCAGCTAAGAAAAGACTGATAGACTGCAAATATTATTCTGTATCGCTGGATGAAAGTACGGACATAAATAGTATTTGCCAGCTTATAATATGCATCAAAACTGTTGACCAAAATTTGACTTGTTTTGAAGAAGTATTTGATGTTGTATCTTTTCACGGTCATGTTACGGGACAAGTTTTGTTTGAAACACTTTTGTCAAAAGCAGGGATTAAAACCCTAACCGAAACCGTAACCTTTAACCGGTAAAAACCGATTGAAATTTATAACCGTAACTGAAACCGTAACCGAAAAAAAAAAATTTTCATTTGACCGAAACCTTTAAACCGAAACTCTGTAAACCGAAATAACCGTTTAGTAACCGTTTCATTTATAAAGGTTAATTTCGGTTTTTCATACATCCAAAAATACATTTTTATTTCCAATTTTTATAACAAAAATTGAAAAAAAGTTTTATTTTTAATTGTTATTTTAAAAATTGCAATTAAGAGTTATAGTATCACTTTTAAACACAATTTTAAAAGATGTTTTATTTTCAATTATTATTATAAAAATTAAAAAGAAAACCAGTTAAAAATAATTTAAAACAGAGAATTTTGAACTGTTTCTATTTTTTTCGAAGTTTAAGGAGTTTATTCAAGATCTAAATGCAGAGAATGGAGATCTTTTAATGTATACGGAAGACCGGTGGCTCAGTAGAGGAAAATGTTTGGAACGCCTTTTTAATTTACGAAAAGAGGTTACCAGCTTTCTGAAAACTATTGAAAAGGACACCGAGGGTCTTATTTTGGCATTTGAGAATCCCGATTTTTTAGTGGATTTGGCTTTTCTTTGCGACATAACAGCGATTCTAAATGATGTCAATCTCTGCCTCCAAGGGAAAAATAAAAAAATTTTCGAGATAACTACAACAATTCATCATTTTGATCGAAAGCTGGTCCTATTGATTCGCCAATTAGAAAACAATATTTTGGTGAACCTTGAAAAAACGTCGATTATATTTTCTGAATATGAAATTAATCGTTCTACCAAAATTGAAGAATTCACAGCGATTGTTAAGTCACTCCATGAAAACATGGGAAATAGGTTTGAAGACCTAAACATGATTAAGAATATGGTTGAAATTCATGATTATCCACTTATTTGTGAACTGAAAGATATTGATGTTCTGATACGCGAAGAGCTTTTACAGTTACGGGATGACCTTGAAATTACTATTGACACTGGAGAAAAGTTTTGGGCACGCATTGATGACAAAAAATATCCGCGCCTAAAAAATGAAATGTATAAGCTTTATTCAATGTTCGGAACGACATACAATTGCGAGGTGGCGTTTTCTAGCATGAAAATAATATTAACTAAACTGCGTAATTCAATATCAGACAAACATTTGGCCGACCTATTGCGCATTAAAGAATTCAATGGTGACATAGATTTGGACATAATAACAAACACCTTTTTATAAAAAATTTTGTAATCAATGCGCGAGTTACCGCTTGTTACTTTTTGTGGTGTGTATGTTGTATAAGTTTTATGTTTTGAGTTTTATATTTAAAGGCAAGATTTGAATAAAGACAACTGCTCCATTTGGTTTTCGAATTATGAGTGCTTTGGTTTATTCAGTTTTACTTAAAGGAAACCTCGGCAGAGGCTTTGTGACTTATACATATAAGAGTACATAGAATTGGTTGGGGCTTATGTATGTTGCGAAGTAGCGAGTCAGCACTTAGCCGGATGTCGAGTCCCACATCGAAGAGTTGTTTACATTGAAATCCCTGGTATGCTGTGGCAGCACTTTGCAGTTTAGGCTACCCAGTGTATGTTGCAATGCAACGATCGCTGCCGGGTTGAATGGCATGATCATTGGAACGTCGTCAACGTCCGCGGGGGTTTAAGTGGGGGTGAAGAAGAAGCGTAGGCGGTAACTCCTCCCCCCCTAACTTGGAACGACGGCCATAATGACGGCATAGCAAAGGAAGGCATGGCAGGAGTGACAACGGTGTCCAGCGGTGTTGGTGTGAAGGTGACTGAGTTCTTCTTGAGGATCCAGATGGAGATTGTGGCCAAGGTTAAGATTCCAACGAGGATATAGACGGCTGTGAGATGTGTGGTGGCTTGGTGTGTTAGTCGAGACAGGCTTAGGTCGTTTTCTAAGTTTTTTAGATGTAGATCTTGTAAGTTAAGTTCTTCAGGCGTGGAAATCGCTGTTAGGTTGTGTACATGTGGTAGGTTGATCGTTATTGAATCGGTGACGGTGGTGGTTGCTTCGACGTATCTGGTGCCATTTGTAGCGATTGAGCAGTTCTCGTAATGGATGACCATGGAACCGCTAAAAATCTTGTCCGACATGCAGTCAGACGTTATGTTTAGGTTCTCGACGTTAAATAAGAGCAGAAGTCCTTTTAGTGGTACGAATATTTGTGGGGAACGACTTCCATTGATGGTGTCGCATGTTGCCTTTTTATTGTTGATGAGGTTATTGAGACAGCTTGGATTGTTTGATTCAGACGGTGATTCGCATACATACACATTGCCCAATTTGATACAAGGTGAATTTATAATCTTAACTTCTAGCTTATTTTTAATTACATATTTTGGTAAAATTAGAAATTTGGTTTCGTTAAAAGGGAGAGGTATTAATTGATACAAGTTGAATTTTTCTGTCGATAAAATTGGAATTTGAATATTAAAGATAAGAGTGTTGTTTACAGTGATTGATTGTAATGTTAAAGCGTTATATATTTCATGTTCTAGGTTGATATCGATTTCCTGTTTTAACAAGATTTGTTTTATTTTTCTGATTTCTTCTGAGTTCAGTATGTATTTAGGAATGATCTTTAATTTTGTAAATAGCAGGCTTTCTGCGATGTTATTTAAGTGGTTGTACAGAATATCAATGTTATAACTAATTCTATCAATGTATTTAATAAGTTGTATTTCTTGTTTTTCCGAGTTTAATTCTTTAAATATTTTATTTTGGTAAGTGTTTACAAAGTTGTTAATCATTTCTTGTTCTTTGTTTATATGATTAGTAATGTTTTTAAACCTAACTAGTGTTTCGATTTGGAATTTCTGGTCTAACCCAATTGTTTTATGGAGGTTAGCCAGATCCTTATCGATTCTGTTTTCGTCGTCAGCGTCCATGTTACCAGAAACTATCTTAACTATACTACCTAACCCGTTAACTAAGCCTCTTCTTTGCCTAGAACCGTTAGGAAGCAGGGTATTCAATCTTTCAAGTACTTGGAGTATTTTTTCGTGAAGTGTGGCTTTTAGTTCTAAAAATTCAGCTTCTTTGGGTAGGTTATCTATTACCTCAACTATTTTACCTGCGGTGCATTCGTAATCGTCTAAATGTATAATGTGGTTGATTGTCCTGAATGAAGTTATTACCCTAGCTGGCCCCAAATTTATCTTGAGTAAGGGTTGGTCTTTATCCAAAATGTCGAGTACAAGACGCTGTCCGTCCCCTAGTGTAAGCCTGTAAGAATGTGAATGTAAGGACGGTTAGAGTGTTGTTTTTTGTTATTTTTTAAATGCTGTGTTGGGTGTTGTTGTTTAATGTTTGTTTCCTTATTTTTTGTTTGTGAAGTTTTTGTTTCCTTATAGTACGTAGTGTTATTCCTTTATCTTGTAAAACTTTATGCTTGCTGAATCGGGGTGTCATTTTGTTTCGTCTGTTTTCTTTACGAAAAACTGAACTACCTATTGGTACGTCGGCGGGTTCTGTTCTAGATTCATTAAGCTGTTCTGTCCGTTTCTGAGTTGTGAGTTCCATGTGTGCCTTAACAGTGGGGTAAAGGGTATTTTGGTATTCATTGAGTTTCGTCAGATAGTCGTGTTCGTTATTGAATTTAACAGTCTTATCGAAGATATGGGTGCGTCCGCTGAAAAGTTCGAATGGTGTTAGGTTGGTACTTGAGTGAATCGCGTTGTTGTAGGTTATAATGGTTTCTGATAGTAGTTCGTCATGGTCTTGGGGTAACTGTAATTCTTTTCTTTTATTGAGGACTATTCTATAGATTTCCGTCAATGTTGAATGCAATCGTTCAACCGTTGAGTTGCTACTAGACTGTTGGAAAGAAGTAACATGGAGTTCAATGTTGTATTGGGCCAGGAAATCCGTGAATACGGCTCCCACAAATTCAGCGCCTTGGTCAAGAATTAATTTTTTGGGTAAGCCGAATTGGCTCATAAAAGTTTTGAAGGCTTTTGTGACACTAATCGACGTTCTGTTAGGTAGTGCGTAGGCTTGTGCGAATTTGGAAAATTTATCGATTATTGTTAAATTGTAGTTGTTGTTTATAGTGTATATGTCTGTGTGGACAATGTCTAAAGGTCCGTTCGGTATTTCAGGTAAAACGAAAGGTGGTTTTTGTGGTTGTCTATCGTACTTAAGGGTGAGGCAGACTTCACAATTCCGAATTATTTGAGAGATTCTAGTTTTTAGCTGGGGTGTATAAATTTCTCTTTTTAGATGTTGGAATGTTTCATCAATACCCCTGTGATTGTTATTTGTGTGGTAAGCTTTTATTAGGTTGTCGATTTCGTCTGAGTTTGTTGGCTCACGGAGGAAAAATAAACACCTACACATTTTGTACAGGTTAGTACTTGCGAAAAATTTAGAATAGGCTTCTTTGATGATTTCAAATATATCGTCTGTCGTATGGATAGCTAGCGTTTTATTTGGGGTGAGCAATGTTTTCAGTAGATTGGAGACGTTGTCTAGGTTGAAGATAGGTTCTGATATGCATCTACGAATCTTATGGGTAAAAGGAGTGGACGTAGTGAAAGAAGGCGTTGGGTCTATCTTGAATATGGCCTGGATATTAAAATTATTCAGCGGATTTTTGGTTATAGGTATGTTAGTAGGATCTGTACAGGTGCCGTCGTTTATACAAGTGTTGGGTTCTATTCTACTTAACGCGTCTGCGATAACGTTCTGTGATCCTTTCCTATAAACAATGTCGTAGTCATATTCGGACAACGTTATTTTCCAACGAAGGAGCTTTGGGTTTTGGCCCTTAAAATTTTCCAGCCATACTAGTGGTTTGTGATCGGTTATTATCTTGAACTTGTTACCATATAGGTAGGGTCGAAAATATTTTACTGCCCAAATAATGGCGAGCATTTCTTTTTCGATAGTGGAGTACCGGGTTTCGGTGTCAGTTAAAGTTCTGCTGGCAAAACAGATTGGTTTATCGGAGCTATCTGGGCCTTGTGAAAGAACAGCGCCTATTGCGAAATTACTAGCGTCAGTAGTGAGTGTGAAAGGTTTTTCGAAGTCTGGATATTGTAAGATTGGGTCGTTAGTTAGTAATGTCTTGCAAAAGTCGAATGCTTGTAGAAACTCTGAGTCTATAACAATTGATTTGCCCCCTTTAAGTTGTCTAGTGATTGGTTTTGTAATTCTGGCAAAATCTTTTATAAATTTCCTGTAGTATCCTATTAGTCCTAAGAATGATTTGATTTGTTTTGTCGTTTTGGGGCACGGAAAGTCCTTAATAGCTTTTATTTTGTCCGGGTTTGGCTTAATGCCTTCTTGTGTGACTATGTGTCCTAAAAAATCTATTTCTTTTCTGAGGAAATTTGATTTCGTCACCTGGATCTTTAAATTTGCTTGTCGTAATTTTTGGAAGACTGACTTTATGTCAATCAGATGCTTCTGTAGTGATGCGGAAAAAATTATGATGTCATCGAGGTAAACCAGACAGATGTCTCCTACAAGTTCTCTCAATACATTATCCATTACTCTCTGGAATGTAGCCGGGGCGTTTTTTAGTCCAAAGGGCATTCTCGTGAACTCGTAATGACCGTTTTCAACGGAGAAAGCTGTTTTAGGCATATCTTTGTTATTCATTTCAATTTGATGGAATCCGCTAGCTAAGTCCAATGTAGAAAAGTACTTTGCCCTGCCAATGTTGTCAAGAATGTCGTTAATGTTAGGGATTGGGTATTTATCTGAAATGGTCTTGTCATTCAGTTTCCTAAAGTCTATAACTAGCCTCCACTTTTTCTCATTGGAGGAGTCTGACTTTTTCGGAACCACCCAAACGGGTGCACCCCAAGGAGAGTGACTATTTCTGATGATATTCTGCTCTAGCATTTTGCAATCTGTTTGCGAACTTCCTCTTTGTGAATGTACGGATACCTATACGTTTTGACGTGGACTGGGATGTTGTCGGTCGTGGGTATACAGTGTTTCACAGCGTTGGAGAAAGTCAATGGTTTGGCATCGTCATAGAAAAGGTCTCGAAAATGTTTGCAGATCTTGAGTAGCCCTTCCTTTTCTTCTTGGTTTAAATGATTTGTTTGGACGTAGTCAACGAAATTTTCCTCGTGGGACATTGAACTTGGTTGTAAAGTGATGCTATGTAATTGGTCGTAAGCTTCTTCGTTATATGGTATTACTTCTACAGGGTTTTCCAAGCAAAAGGTTTGTTCTGTATCTGAGTTATTGGTTACTTCGAGAAAACTGGATCCGTCCGTAGCTGTATAAAGCCCTCCCGTAATTGAAAGATTCGTATTTAAGGTCAGAGGGTTACACAAGAAGTCGCCTTTACTGAGCTCAACGGGGAGGAGAATACGGGTTTTGATCTGGGGTTGTATTAGGAAAAGGTCCGTACCGTTGTTAGTTGTCGTAAAGATGTCTATGGCAGTATATGGAGTTTCTAGTTTCATGTCTTCGATATTTATTCTAGCCTTGTGGGACGTAAGGAAATCCATTCCTAGGAGACCGTTGAAGTACGGGTGGAACTTGAAAAGTAGTAGACTTAAATGGCCTGGCTCGTTAAACTCTGTTGGCATTGGTAGAACAACCTTATAGTCTAAAGTGTAACTGTGTATAACTGTCGTAATGGTGACTTTATTATCTAATTCTAATATGTTGTCTCTCGTGGCAAAGCTGGGGTCTAAAAAGGAAAACGTTGATCCGGTGTCTATTAAAAATTTAAGTGGGGCTTTGTCATCGAAGGTGGTCAAAAGTACGTAGGGTAGTGTAAGTCCGTGTGTTTTTTTATTTATGTAGCCGATTGGCTTGTCGAGGCTTCTGTCTGAAAATTTTCGTTGTCATTAATGTTATTGAAATTAGAAGGAGGCCGCTGCCCGGCATTATTACGATTTTGGGAGTTTTGTCCGTTGTTATTGTTATTTCGGTTGTTGTTTTGAGAGTTTTGTCCGTTGTTATTGTTATTTCGGTTGTTTTGAGAGTTTTGCCCGTTGTTATTGTTATTTCGGTTGTTTTGAGAGTTTTGCCCGTTGTTATTGTCATTTCGGTAGTTGTTTTGGTTTGGTTGTGACCTAAACGGATTCGAATTCCAAGAGTTATTTGGGTTTTGGTTCCTATTTGAATTGGAACTACCGGCTTGGTTGGTATCGTAGGGTCTTGCTCTATTTGTGTTATAACTAGAGGTTTGCGCCCTATTCTGCCCTGCATAATAAAAATCGCGTTCCTCCTGACACCACTCGAATGCCTCCTCTATTGTTGTTGGCCTCCTGTTCCTTATCGTGGACTTGAGAGGTTCACGGAGACCTGTTAAGAAGGCGTGGAGACAGATTTTTTCATAAAAGTCTTGTCCTTGTTCTTGGACTCCGCCATCAATGTGGCCCATATTGTTAGAAAGGTTCTCCAATAGGCTCCTACGTTTTGTGATTTCAAAGAAAAGATCTTTAAGAGATAAATTATCTGGCAAATGCTGAATTTCCCAAATCAATATTGGTTCTTTTTTTTTATTACAATACAATTTCTTGAGATTGTCCCTGATATTGTCCCATTCTAGCCTGGTTTTGTAGATTAACAACATCCGGTCGGCTTTTCCAATGATTTTGTTACGAATGGTTTGGAGAACTACTTCTCCGTAGGGTGTACGGTCCGTGTTCCTGATGAGCATAATAACTCGTTCTACGCTTGTTATAAATCTTTCTAGAGTGCCTGGGATTCCTTCAAAGGTGGGCAATTGCTCCACGAATACCATGATATCGGTCGGGCTGAGGTTCATGTTGACCGAGGTGTTGAGCAAGGTGCTCACATTTCCTGCGGTCAACCCCCCAGGGCTAGCGCCTCCTGCGGAATTGGAACCGTTCCCAGAATCCATGTTTGGTAAGGATTCAGGACGAGTGGGTTCTTCCTCTCTGATTTCGGGTAGGCTAACGCTACTTCTAAGACCTAGTCTGGATCTGGTTTTGCTTACTAGGCTGTTCCTGGACATTTGCAGTAGTGTTGGGATACTAGTATTTGCCTATTCTTTTTGCAATTGAGTCTCTAAAAAAATTTTATAGGAAAGTTTGTCCGTTCGTCTCTTTAAATATGTGTGTATTTTGTGTTTAATTTGTTTAGGGTTATATAAAGGTATAAAATGTGTAATTAATTGTGTGTTGTGTGTTTTTACTTAAATTCTAAATAATATTGTGTAAAAATGTGTATGTATGGGTATATAATTTTAGTGTAAAAAGGTAATAAATGAATTTATAAAGAAAGTGTTTATGTTGTGTAAATGCTCTTATATATTAAGTTTAAAATGTAAAATATGAAGAAAAATTTTCTTATTTGTAGAAAGTGTTTATGTTGTGTAAATGCTCTTATATATTAAGTTTAAAATGTAAAATATGAAGAAAAATTTTCTTATTTGTGGTCGACAGTTTTTTATTTCTCCCTCTCTTTCTTTTGTAGTGGAATTATTATTGGTTAAGTCTGTAAGACGTAATTAGTGTAAGTGTTTTGCTTTTGTGTTATATGTAATGTGAACTTGGTGGCAATGGTAATAAGAAAGGAAAGCTAGCAACTCGTTTTTATTTATTGTTTTTTTTTTTTTATTGAGGCCAATGGATTAAGTTTATGTGTTTTTTTTTTATTATTTAGATTGTTGGGTTTTTGAAGTGCATTAAGTAGTCTGAGATACCCGATGAATGCTTCAAATAGCAAGCAATGGACACTCGTTCTGTTTACTTTGTAGCCAGGGCTTAAATACTTTATAAAAATGAAAATTGTAAACAAAACGACGGCCACTACTTTGCATAGGGTCTCGTGTTACATTAATGACGTCCACTTGAATTGTTGTGGTATGCTGACATAAGTGTTTGTGAATACAATGAAATATGCAGCGACGAGAGGCGACTCGAATTACAAGCTCAGCAATTTGTATGGGGGTGACTGATAGTTATTGTTGTACGTATATTTTCTGTTTTGTTTACGTATTGTGCACTTGACAATGATCGGCACTTGATTCTTGCATAGTGACAAAAATGTATTCGATTAGTTGAAAAAAAAATTTGTGTTTATTTATTGTTATTATTTGTTCTGCATTTTTTTCCTTGGCAGTGATCAGCACTTGATATCTGCACAGTGAGAATAATTTGTTCGATTTGTGGAAGAAAAAAAAAATTTTAATAATTCGTTATTATTTTTTTTCTTTTTTTTAGCAGCGATCAGCACTTGATATCTGCACAATGAGAAAAATTTGTTCGATTTGTGGAAAATTTTTTTGTAATAATTCACTATTATTATTTTTTCCTTAGCAGTGATCAGCACTTGATATCTGCACAGTGAGAAAAATTTGTTCGATTTGTGGAAAATATTTTTTGTAATAATTCACTATTGATTACTTTTTCCTGAGCAGTGATCAGCACTTGATATCTGCACAGTGAGAAAAATTATTCGATTTGTGAAAATATATATTTTTTTTTATTTGAAAAATTTTCTGGCAGTGATCAGCATTTGATATCTGCACAGTGACAAAAATTAATTATTCAATTTGTGAAAATATATATTTTTTTTATTTGAAAAAAATTTTCTGGCAGTGATCAGCATTTGATATCTGCACAGTGACAAAATTTTTGAATTGTGTAAATACGTATATATGTTTCTTTTTTTTTTTTTTTTTTCTACTTTATGTTTCTGGCAGTGATCAGCGTTTGATGCCTGCAGCAGCGACACAAATTATTCGATTTATGAAAATATATATTTTTATATTGAAACATTTTCTGGCAGTGATCAGCGTTTGATGCCTGCAGCAGCGACACAATTTATTCGATTTATGAAAATATATATTTTTATATTGAAACATTTTCCGGCAGTGATCAGCGTTTGATGCCTGCAGCAGCGACACAAATTATTCGAATTGTAAAAACATGTATATGT
>JBAMBL010001234.1:0-23101 GCA_037043405.1 Drosophila subquinaria | reverse complement strand
TGTGGATGAACATTACTCCTAGCATAATTCTACGGTTAGTAAGAGAGGGAAGATTGAGTAAGAGAAGTCTACTAGAATACGATGGCAACTGAATTTCCGAGTTCCAACTCAAGCCGCGTAAAGCAAAAATTAAAAATTGTTTTTGAACCGACTCTATCCTGGCACGATGGGATTCATATTGAGGGGACCGTTTTTAATTTTAAAAGAAGATTCTGTTTTGTGTTGACATTTTGTTAGCTCTATTTTACTGAGAACGTCTACTGAATTGGATATCCAATTTCACATCTGAAATCCACCTTTCTGATGCACATATGTGACATCCTTGATTAGCTGAACAGCGCTGTCAATGTCATCTGCTCCGCCTAAGTAATCGTCCATATAGTGTTTGAATTTTATGTCTTGACAAGCTTGCGGATATTCGTTTTCGAATTCGCTTGCATTACGATTCCTTACTTGTTGTGCAATACTTGGACTACATTTAGCTCCAAAGACTAAAACTTCAATTTCATAAACATCGGGAGTATTTTGTTCTTTACTCTCTCTCCACAAAATTCCCTGAGCGTGTCTGTCAGTTTGTTTTACCTTTATTTGTGAGAACATCTATATAATGTCTCCCACAAATACAATTTTATGCTTTCTAAAATTCATCAGAACAGATGACAATTGATTGAAGAAGAAGTCGTTTAGACAATAGTTATGACTCTTAGCAGCTGCGTCAAAAACAATTCGCAGTTTGTCTGGTTTATTTATATTTTGTACTCCGAAATGTGGGAGGTAATATGTCAATGGTGATTTTATGTCGATTTCAGATGGACTTAGTTTTCTTAAATACCCTTTCGAAATGTGTCCATAGTCAGGATTCTTGTCGATTTTGGGTTCACACATCAGCAATCTAGAATATACGTTGCTATAGCTTTCTGGAAGCTGTACGTCGTCGTTCTTCCAGAAAAGACCACATTCGAATCTGTCTTCTACACGTTTCAGTGTATTTTCTACAATAGTCATGCACCTTTTATCGTCCACTGATATTGAAAAATCATTTTGAGTGGTGAGCTCATTTTCTTTTGACCAATATGATTTTACAAGATTGTGTAATACATCCAAATCGTCATCAGAATTTCTAAATTGTTGTTGCTAATATGAAATGCATAATTTGTCTCAATAGGATGTCTGTCTGGTTCTGTTACACCGTGCACGACCCAACCTAACAAAGTTTTGATGGCAACTGGGCCATTGAAACCTTCGTATTTCAGTTTTCGTGACACAATCAGGGACCAGTTGTCTTGTCCAATTAGAATTTTTGGATGAGCCTTTTCGTACGAACAGTGTTTGAAATTCTCCAAAAAGTTAAATTTGTCTGTCATTTCGTCTATGCTCAAAGTTTGAAGGGCTAAATTGAGATTGGCTACAGTTTTAACTTTTCTCATCATGAACGTCTTATCATTTACACCTTCACCTTTGATGCGTACGCTAACTACTTTAGAATCGTCCTGTTCGTATATTTCATTGTTTGTCCACTGCATTTTTAATGGCCTTGTGGGACCATCAAGACCTAAATCATTGGCTAGAGTTTCGTCAATCATTGATATTGTCGATGCCTCGTCAAGTAAGGCGTATGTGTCTATAGCGTTTTTGGGTCCAACCAGAGTTACATGTATGACTTTTAACAAAACTTTATTTGTATGACTATTTACGTTACAGTTTTTATCAGTGTTTGATGTTGATTTGTCATTATTGTCAGACTTGAATGTGGGGCTATTTTGAGCTTTATCTTTATGCAGAAGGCTGTTATGACTGTAGCTGCAGTTATTCATGGTACACTGCCAAGGCAAGAAATACACAAGTTATTTTGAGTAACATTCTCCCAACACTTGTCAACATGTAAATCCCTAAATTTGCTATAAGTGGTGATATAATGATCAGTCTCGCTTGAGTCTTGTTTGTATCGTTTCGCTGACCAGAAACCGTTAATGTGCTGTCTTTCGACTTGCTAATATTCTGGCCAAATCCTAACAGTGTTGCAGCCTTAATGGTTTTACCTAACCATGCTTGCAAAGCAATTATTTTTGGCTCAAGTGATTTTGATTTATTATAGTGTTTCATAAATGACAATCTCTTTGATATAGGCAATTTTTCTAATATTTCGTCAAAAATTAAAGAATTTCTTATCTGGTCAATATCTCCTACATTTAACAAAGTATGTATCAAATTGGTAATTATGTCGTAGAATGCAAATAGCTTGTCTTATTTATCGTCTTTGACAGTAGGGAAATTCCTAATTTTTTCTATTATTTATTTTTTATATTATTATCTTATTACGTGACAAGGATCGCCGAATCGTTCTTTCAAAATGTCGATAATTGTTTCAACGTTTTCTGGTAAGATTAAGAGTGAATGTACACATTCTTTGGCACGACCTGTCAGAGCCTTTCGGAGTTTAATTAAGTTTTCACAAGTAATTCACGTCGGTATATCGTTTTTAATTTTATTTATTCTTAATAAATAAAAATGCGACTGTCGATGACGCTATTTTTGATGTTAAAGCATAGTACGCAAACTCAAAAAAAGGCCTGGCGTAAGCCCAAACTCCATATAAAAAAAACGCTGGCGTAAAGTGAAGAAGAAGAACTTGACACTTAGCTAATCTCGGGTGTCCGCAGACTCACGAGAATAACAGAGCTGTTAAGTAAAGGAACGGAATGGGCAGCACTGTTTGACACAGCTGACTTGCCCAGCGAAATATCGAACTGTTTAGAGTTTCGCTGGGTATATAGGAGATAAATGTCTGGTACACATGAGAAAACGATGAAGAGTATTTGAATTTGGTTAATAACGACGACAATATTGGTAGATTATAACCAAGAATGAACTGTTAAATTCTTTTTATAGAAATAAATTAGATAATTTTGTATTTTTTCATTAGAGGAAGGACCCACGTAAAAAGTTCAAAAGCGATGGGTGCACCTTAAACCCGCTGTGCTTGCGTGCCATCGCATATTTCTCCTCTATTAACATTAATATACATTTTTCATTGTTTATTCTCTCCTCTTTTTATGCAAATCAGTTCTGCATGTTCATATTTAAAATAAACCGCTGTTGACGCATAGAGTTACCACTCAACTTTCTGTTATTTTTCCGAGTTGCATTGGCAACACTGGGTCGACAGCTAAATATTGAGCACTTTACGCCGCGTAAAATTTAGTTAGCTTGCGTACTAAGCTTAACTCTTCAAGTTTTTGACAATAAGTGCGGCAATATTCATAAGGCTGCCAACTTGTTACAAAATAAAAAATATAAATTCTTACCGATTATAATCGATAAATATTCAAATGCTTTCAAACGTATAAACTGATTTCTTACGCAACACTCAGGAAATAATTAAATTTTTCATTCTAAAGGCTGGTGCTCAAATATCTCAGCCAAATTCACAGATTTTCTGTTTGATACTGTCTTTTACATACTGACCAAATTTGGTCAAGGTCGGATGACTATATCATATAGCTGCCATAGGAACAATCGGATGCAAAATAACCTTTAGTATGCAAAACTTTTTTAATTCTTAAGGTATCCCAACCCAGATTTTCAGTTTGATACTGTCTCTTACATGCTGACCAAATTTGGTCAAAGTCGGATTACTATATTCTATAGCTGCCATAAGAACAATCGGATGCAAATTAACCTTTAGAATCAAAAACTCTGTTGTTGTGTGAGATATTGTAACAAAACTCACAGATTAACTCTTCTTACTAAATTTTGACTTATTCCTCAATTTAGCTTTTTCCTGCTAAATCTGGATTTTTACTGCCAAATCACTAAATCTAACTTTTAGCCAAAGTTCAGTTGCAAGGAAGAAACATTAAAACCGCGGACAGTGAAAGTTAAATATTTTCGTTTTCTTACAGAAAATGTTATCTATATATGGGCTAATCCTGAGTTGCGGACGTTACATTTGCACGCAAATTTTCATGTTTAAACTGATACAGCTCGCGTTCAGATTGGTGAATTTAAATGAAATTTTCTGAAAAATGCATTTCATTGAAAGTACTCTTAAACCTATTTTAAGATAAGAGCCTTACTGTTTTCGAAAAAAAACTAGGCTTGCTGAAAGTTCCGTTGCGGCCGTTACAGAGAATGGAAGTCGATTTGAGGTTAACGTACATTTGCACATATATTAGCGAATTTTGCATAATAAACAAAAAATATCCAGATACAAAAAATTAAGTGTAATATATGACCATATCAATCCATCATCAAAAATAAAGATAAGTAGTCTCCTTAATTAAAAATTTTAGTTTTTGTCTGTTGCGGACGTTACACTTTTTACACACACACTTCTTTTCAAATTATTAATATATATTAAATATTTTTTCGATACAGTTTTTATCTTAAATAAAAGAAAATTAAACAAACTTTAAGATGAGCTAAGCTCTAAGCACTCAGACGACCGTATTGCCCACTATTTTGGCCATTGAAAATACCCCTTTTTTTACAAGATTTATTGAAATTTAGTGGCAAAAAGAGGAATTAATTGATTAAGCTCGGCCATGAACAACCAAACCACCGTTAAATCATTTTGATTTAGTAATTTGAAGCCTGAAATATATTCTATTACAACAAAAAACAACTTTTATTAAAAACCATGCAAATTATTGACAATTAAAGGTTTTTGCCCTTGGTTTAAAAATTTTCGGATTAGCCCATATATAAAACTCTTTGTCCTGACTCACTGACTGACTGACTGACTGACTGACTGAGAATCAACGTGCAGCCCAAACGGTAAAAGATAGAAAGCTGAAATTTTCACACAACATAGGTGAGATAATTTCATCGTGCAATAAGACGGCGTTTTGCGGAATTCAATCTGTAAGTGGGTCAAAATCAAGGTCAGAGGTCACAGAATTGCTTAGTATGAAAAACTTTTTTGTTTCTTAAGATATCTCAACCAAACTCACGGATTGTATGTTTGGGACTGTCTCTTACATTCTTACCAAATTTGGTCAAAGTCGGATGACTATATCATATAGCTGCCATAGGATTAATCGGATGCAAGTTAACCTTTAGAATCAAAAACTCTGTTGTTGTATGAGATATTCTTAGAAAACTCAGACATTAACTCTTCTTGATAAATTTTGAGTTTTCCTCAAATTTAGCTTTTTCCCGCCAAATTTAGCTTTTTCCCGCCAAATTTAGCTTTTTTCCCGCCAAATCTGGTATTTTCCCGCCAACTCACTAAATCTAAGTATTAGCCAAAGCAAGAAGAAACATTGAAACCGCAGACAGCGGAAGTTGAATATTTCCGTTTTTTTTACAAAAAATGCTATATTATATAAATTTGTTAAAGCCAACTACTAAGAACCTTCTCAAGGGCGTCGGCAGCTTTTCAAGCAGGGGGGGGCCAAAATTCTTTTTCACTTTCACAATGCCGCAATAATGTTGACAGAAATTATAATAATGTAGCTATAGACCTGAAACTTGGTACACTTAATGGGCATACCATATATAAAGCCTGAGAAAAAATGTAGACCGATCGGGCCATATAAGAAAAAGTGTAAAATATTTTAACAAATCTAAATGTATAGCTAGAGACCTAAAATTTGACATACAATTTAATTAGGCTAAAATAGAATTTATACTTATTTTTGTTTTTTATCATCTGACTCCGAAAACTATTTTTAAATTTTTGAGCATAAATACACACTTGCAACATGTGATATTTCACGAAAAGAGGAAATAATGGGTAAAAAATATTAATACCATCTCAGTATATTTATATTGACAATTAACATTGCGTTAATATAATTTACAACCAACTACAAGCAATCATACTTTTCTTTTTTACCACGGAACACAAGAATTTTTAGGTTAGAAATGCTAAAAAACATCACTTTACAGAAGCACATAAAACAAAGTTAAATCACAACCAAACTCACAGATTAATTGTTTGGTACCGTCTTTTACATTCTGACTAAATTTGGTCAAAGTCGGGTGACTATATCATATAGCTTCCATAGGAACAATCGGATAAAAATAACCTTTAGTATGAACAACTTTTTTGTTTCTAAAGGTATCTCTACCAAACTCACAGATTGTATGTTTGGGACTGTTTCTTTTATTCTGACCAAATTTGTTCAAAGTCGGATTGCTATATCATATAGCTGCCATAGGAACAATCGGATGAAAATAACCTTTAGTATGAACAACTTTTTTGTTTCTTAAGATATCTCAACCAAACTCACAGATTGTATGTTGGGGACTGTTTCTAACATTCTAACCAAAGTTGGTGAAAGTCGGGTTACTATATCATATAGCTGCCATAGGAACAATCGAATGAAAATAACCTTTAGTATGAACAACTTTTTTTTTTCTTAAGATATCTCAACCAAACTCACAGATTGTATGTTTGGGACTGTCCTTTACATTCTGACCAAACTTGGTTGAAATCGGATGGCTATATCATATAGCTTCCATAGGAACAATCGGATGTTAATTGACCTGTAGTATAAAAACTTTTTTGTTTCTTAATATCTCAACCAAACTTACAGAATGCCCATGGGAAATCCACTATCACCGACAATCGCTAACATTGTATTGGATAAAATACTAGACGATGCAATCGAGGAATTAAAACAATATAATGTTACAATCAAACATATTTCAAAATACGTAGACGACATATTCCTGATTATAAACAAGAACGATACAAATATTATATTGGATACATTCAACAAACAACACAAGAGAATCCAATTCACAGTTGAAACAGAAACAAATAATAAAATTGCATATTTAGATATGGAAATAGAGCGGAATGGAAGCAAGCTAACATTTGATTGGTACACTAAAGAAACATCATCAGGACGGATTATGAACTTTGACTCAAACCAACCAATGACACAGAAAATAAACACAATAAAAAACATTATTAGAAATACCTACACGCTATGCGACAAACAACACCGATCAAAAAACTACGTAAAACTGAAAAAGATGTTAATAAAAAACAATTACCCAACGCAGCTAATAGACAAGCTAATTAATGACGTCACAAACAAAATTGATAACATAAAAACTCATAGCTTGGTAACAACAACAACTCCAGAGAAACCAACAAAACAGTACGTCAGCATCCCATACATAAATAACATTACAAACAGAGCTACATTAGAAAAACTTATACCAAAAGACAGCACAGATCACATTACATATGCATACAAAGCTCATAAAACAACAAGAAATTTGTTTACAAACACGAAAGACAAAATTGACAGAGAAAAGCAAAACAATGTAATTTACGAAATCAGATGCAATGGAAAAGAAGGAGAAGAGTGCAATAAAGTTTACATTGGCACAACAAAACGATCGCTCGCTACAAGAGTAACAGAACATAAAGGAGACGCGAAGAACAAAAAGACAACGACAGCATTAGCACAGCATCTAACGGACACTGACCACACAGCTGACTTTGTTGACGTCAAGGTGCTTGACATTGAGAGAAGAGAGCGAACAAGACTGACGCTAGAGAGCTTGCGAATACAGCAAAAAGGAGACACTGCGATTAATCACAAAGAAGACATAGACCAAACGAACTACATTTACGCTGCTGCAATAACCAAAATCAACTGGAGGAGAAACAAAAAAAAAAACTTGACGACAAATAATAAGTTAAACAACTTATTAAAATATGGACAACAGAGGCAATATTAGAAGTAGGATTGACGACACCAATATAGGCGCAAACATATAACAACAAAAATAAATGTATGTATCATTGTAATTATCGTATGTTTTATGTATATGTAAACGAAATGTAACCCTTTGTGTTTTTTCGAAAATAAAAATCAGACTCCCTGATGAAGATGGCAAAGACCATCGAAACGCGTAGGAGGATAATTGGAAATTAAAATGTTTATTTAATTTTACAATGAGTCACACTGGCCAGATCAACCCAGCAAAACAGCAACAACACAAATTACAGCACACACTGGCCTACAAATAAATTACTTACAGATTTTATGTCTGGGACTGTCCTTTACATTCTGACCAAATTTGGTCAAAGTCGAGTGACTATATCTAATAGCTGCCATAGGAACAATCGGATGTCAATTGATCTTTAGTATAAAAAAAAACTTTTTGTTCTTAAGTTTTCTCAACCAAACTTACAGATTTTATGTCTGGGACTGACCTTTACATTCTGACCAAATTTGATCAAAGTCAGGTGACTATATCATATAGCTGCCATAGGAACAATCGGATGAAAATAACCTTTAGTTAGGATCAGTTTAGGATCAATCGGATGCAAATTAACCTTTAGAATCAAAAACTCTGTTGTTGAAAAAGATATTCTTAGAAAACTTACACATTAACTCTTCTTGCTAAATTTTGAATTTTTTCCAATTTTAGCTTTTTCTCGCCAAATTTAGCTTTTTCCCGCCAAATTTAGCTTTTTCCCGCCAAATCTGGATTTTTGGCGCCAAATCACTAAATCTGACTTTTAGCCAAAGTTCAATTGCAAGGAAGAAACATTAAAACCGCGGACAGCGGAAGTTAAATATTTCCGTTTTTTTTTTTACAAAAAATGCTATATTATTTAAATTTGTTAAAGCGGGCTACTAAAGACCTTCTTTTCAATTTTGCGAGCGAAGCGAGCAGGGGACGTACCCCCTTATATTGTTTTAATTTGATAACCGGACAACTAAAAAAATTCTTTTAAATTTTTGCGAGCGGAGCGAGCTATGGGATGGCAAGCGAAGCGAGCAGTTTAAGTGTGTTAAGCTGGACAACATAAGACTTTCTTTTCAATTTTGCGAGCGAAGCGAGCGGGGGTTGGCGAGCGAAACGAGCAGGGGGCGGAGCCCCCTAGTATTAAATAAATTTGTTAATCCGGACTACTAAAGAACTTCTTTTCAATTTTGCGAGCGAAGCAAGCAGGGGGAGCCCCCTAGTATTATTTATTTTTTAACAGAACAAATCGACAACAGAAAATCGATGAAATTTGTATGATTGTTCCGGTGAACGGTAGTGATGACTGAAAATTTATCACCAAAATAGTAAGGTGAAATTCTCTGATTGTGATGCTTTTTTATCGATAAATCATATCGTAATCAAAAGAACCCAAGATTTTAAATTAAAAGCAAAAAAAGCAACAAATCACTGCGGACGGCAGTCCGAGCTAGGGACGGAAGCAGCACGAAGGGTTCAAAAGGCGACTAGCAATATATACAGGAAGAACGGAAAATTTGCTATGACTGTCTGATCAGGTCGAGTTACCGATCGAAAGGGATAAAGTTAACTAACAAATGTGCAAACTAAGACTTGAAAATTCACCTGGTTCATGAGATAAACAGTATTGGAGCAAGTGGGGCCGTTGGAGCCTTTTGACTTTTTTTTTTAATTTTACTATTTTATCAAAAATACGCGTCGAATGATACCTCGATCATCAAAATCCGACCACTGCACAGTGTTCGCTCGCATACGACAAAAAATAAAAAACCCAATTCGAAATTTTACAATTTGAATAATGTCGTTCATCTCATAAATAAATTGGCTATTTGAATCAAACGTATTTTTTCAGTGTGACCATTCGCTCTATGCAAAAAAGGGCCTTAAAGTTAGGCCACGTGCTTGACAAAAACGCCAATAACTTTAAGAGTATAAAGTTTAATTTCAACTACCCAACTATTTGTAAATCGTTTTGTGTCGTCCAAGAAATCTTAATTAACCAAAAGGTCTTTTTTGAATGTTTTTCGTTTCCAATTTCTAACTTCTCTTAAGCTTTTAGTTCCCCAGTGTTCCCCAGCGATCCCCAAGTCTATATTTGTTTTGATCATAGATACATATGTTCAAGGGCGTCGGCAGCTTTTCAAGCAGGGGGGGCCAAAATTTTTTTTTCACTTTCACAATGCCGCAATAATGTTGACAGAAATTATAATAATGCAGCTATAGATCTGAAACTTGGTACACTTAATGGGCATACCATATATAAAGCCTGAGAAAAAATTTAGACCGATCGGGCCATATAAGAAAAAGTGTAAAATATTTTAACAAATCTAAATGTATAGCTAGAGACCTAAAATTTGACATACAATTTAATTAGGCTAAAATAGAATTTATACTTATTTTTGTTTTTTATCATCTGACTCCGAAAACTATTTTTAAATTTTTGCGCATAAATACACACTTGCAACATGTGATATTTCACGAAAAGAGGCAATAATGGGCAAAAAATATTAATACCATCTCATTATATTTATATTGACAATTAACATACTTTTCTTTTTTACCACGGAACACAACAATTTTTAGGTTAGAAATGATAAAAAACATAACTTTACAGAAGCACATAAAACAAAGTTAAATCACATAAAACAAGTAATTCATGATGACCTTATAATATAAATAGATACCTTTAATTTTGTTTTCCATCTTAATTTTCTTTAAAATTCGACGTACATTTCACTTGATAAAGATTTAAAATGTATTCTTATTTGCAACACGAGCAAAGTGAAAACCTGCGGTAAAATATTCGTTGACTTTCAGGACTTCGTAAAATAGCAGGGCTACAATTAAAACTGTAACACCATGATTTTCAAGTGCAAAAAATAACTCTCTATAATATAACATATAAGGTATTCACTTGACCCTAGCAGCGTTGCAGGTTGAAAACGTTGCAAGCTTGCTGCTTGAACAGCGCTTTACGTGGAAAGCGTTTCGCATAATCAGCAAAATGTAAACAAAAAACAGCCCACTGTGATTATGTGCAACGCGCTGTTCACGCAGCAAGCTAGCAACGTTTTCAACCTGCAACGCTGCTAGGGTCAAGTGAACACCCTAATATTGTTTTTGCATAACTCTTAAAAAACAAAATTGACTTTCTGCCCAAATCTTGAAGCTAAATCATGTAAAGTTATGAGTTTAGGGGGGGGGGCAATGGCCCCCCCCTGCCCCCCCCTGCCGACGCCCTTGCATATGTTGAGATTCAAATAAACCAATATTAGCTGCCTTTAGCCGCCTTTTCATAGCGATATGTTGATCGGAGTGCAATAGGTATTTGTGTCTTTTTTTTTGTGTGTTTTCGTGGTAAGTGCTCTTTTATGTGTTTGTTATTGTTTATTTGTGTTTTAAATGTCAAATTAGTATTTTTCTTTATAATTAACGTTATTTTTGGTTCATTTAAATTGGTATAGGGCTTTCTTTTCAATTTATTAAAAGAGTCTGTTCTTACATTATTTGAAGATTATTTAATTTTAATTTTCTTTAAAATGTATTTAACTATTTTTTTATAATTTTTTCTTATGTTTTTTCTTTTTGTTAATAAATTTTCGGTTCAGTTGTATTTAAAAAAACGATATACTCGAATACGATATACTGTAGGACACGAATAACTATTTTTGTCGCATGTCTCCATACAAGTCCGACCACTGTGCACTGGCTCAAATATAATTAGCTTTGAAATTTTTAGTCGCCTTTCGAAAATGAGATTTAAAGTCAGTCCACTTGTTTGTTTGTATCAAAGCGTTGATATAGCTTATAGGACTTGTTCCCGATCAAAAATCAAGAAACTTTTGTTCTACGACTTTTTCGAAAAATCGAGGGAAATCGCTTAAGCCCGCTAAATTTGAAACCCCACAAAGAAATATGAAACATAACTTTTAGCTAGGGGGCTTGGAAAATACTACTTCGAAACTGAATATATACGATTTTTTTTAGAATTGGAATAGAGCAGCAGCAACAAAGTGTCGTAGCAGCCAAAGCTTGAGAGTGCTGTTAGTTTTCGCGCTGGGCAATTATGTTTGTAAAAAAAATATTTATTTTTCTGATTATAAAAGCAAAAAATATTTATATTCTTGATAATTTTCATAACCTACGGAGCTATGAGCAAAATAAAAAATAATTCAAGTTGGAGCTTATAGTAAAAAATTTAAAACAAACAAGGCCTTAAAAAGAAGGCCGTGCCCATCTCTAATGCAGACTTTAACAGCTATGTATGTAAGTCAAGTCTTCACAGTAAAAAAACTATATTTGGAACGGTCTTTTAAATTCCGTTTGAATGATGCAAAACTTTTCTCAACCCATTAAGTATCCATTGAAAATTTTGAATTTTAAAAATAAGTCAATTTTTCAACTCTTCTCTTCGATTTTTTACAAAAAATATTTTGATATAAAAAAATTCTTGAAACAATTCTAAGAGTGACTGCAAAAAAAAAAATTTCAAAATCTCTTCGCTAGTATTTTTTATGATTTTTTGAAAATTGCTAAAAAGCCACTTTTTGTATAATATGAAAGTAGGAAAAATGGGTTAAAATGGCAATTTTCAAAAAAATCATAAGAAATACTAGCAAAAATATTTTTGAAAATTTTTTTGCAGTTACTCTTTGAATTGTTCCACAAATTTTTTTGCATCAAACATTTTTTTTTGTAAAAAATCGAGGAAAAAGTTTTGAAAAGTGACTTTTACATAAATTCGAAATTTCCAAGGGTACTCAATGGGTTAAGGAAAGTTTTGTGTCATTCAAACGGAATTTACACGACCTTTCCAAATATATTTTTTTTATTGTGATAACTTGACCAACATAGCAGTTAAAGCAAAAACAAGGGTGCATACTTTAAGCTGTGAGCCACCGTAAGTCTGTATTCCTTCAATGGCAGTGTTGAATAAACTTAAAACAAACTTATCCGTGTATGTTCTTCTTTTACAGTGTCAGAGATACTCGCCCGCCCTTGCTGTAATCTTCTAAGAAATTAATCCTTTTTTTCGTAACTTCTGCTTTTCATGAATATTCATAAATATTTTTAAATTAATAAAATCCTTTTAGAGCATGAACTGGATAAAATAAATGCTGTTCGTGATAATGCTGCACGCATTATTCAATCTTGGTGGCGTACCTATAGAATACGAAAGATTTTCAAAATTAAAAAGCAATTTAAAAAGGAATTGTTGGGTATTAAGAAAACACGACAGTTAAAAAGGCCAAATCAGTTTTCCAATTCTGTTCTTCAAATGTATAACAATGAGAAGTTAAGGCAAAAGCTTGACGAGGACTTTGCAAAACTAATAATGGATGAACGAACAAGGTTGCTCCAGGTTCGAACTCCTTGGATGATGGAAGACATTTCCGATCATATTCGTGCCTGGTTCGAAGAATTGTAAGTTGAATTGATGAAATATTTACTCTTCAATTTTCTTCATCGATTTTTTTTAACAAACAGCTATACGAAAACTGGAAATTTTCACCCTTATCCGGATCCAATTAAAAAGGGTACAGTTCTGGTTGTCATCGATGAGACCATGTCTCCCATGCAATTTCAAGAAGGTCTTAATAAGAAGCCAATGAGCAAAGAGGAAAAGAAGAAACTAAAGGATAAGAAAAAGTTAGAAAAAAAAAAATAAAGGCCAAAATAAAATTACAAAAAATAAAAGAAGCTAAACGAAGAAAAAAATTAAAAGATGCAGGAATTGTTGATGTCGGTTATATACTTGCCTCAAGCAAACCTATAGGTATATATTTCTTGTTACATATACATGTATACCCTGCACTCATAGCTTTTTACATATGGAATATGAGGCAGATACATCATCAGTATCAATTCGGTCTTGGGTTCCAGTATCTACAGTCTTTGATTACACATTACAATCGGTAAATTAGCTCAAGAGTTACGCATAACATTCAAGGCTTTTAACTTGTTTTTTTTTCGTGTACATGTGGCGCTTTTTGTTTTTTATTTAACTTTATATATTTGTTTCCAGAAAAAATTGAGGAGACAATGAAGAAGTTTGCAATTGATTGGAGAAATATTGATGAATATCTAAATAAGAATCACGACCCTATTAAGGATTGGGTAACTGAAGAACAGTTGGTTGTAATACATAATGAATTGCGGCAATTAGTAGATGAATATATGCGGTAAAATTTACTATCTAATGTTTCATTTGAATTTGTAACTTTATTGACATATAATTACGCCTTGACCATAGAAATTATTTAAATCCACTACCCAACGGCTAAAATGTTCAATAAGTTTGTGATAATGTATGTCATAAGCAAAATAAGTCGTCTCCAAACCTATAAAATATATGTCGGAGTTATTGGATTTGAACCCATTATTAAGTTTGAATGATTGTTAATGTCTCGTTTTAAACTATAGAGCGAAGCGAGTCTCTGCGTGTGTCGTGCCGAAAGACCAATTGCAAAGTCATCCTCTTTGACACCTTATTGCTAAGTCATCACCTTTGACACTCACACCAGAGCCTCACTCGATGACAGCTTCTGCTGTCATCCCACTCTAGCAGTGTTAATTCTGTCCAACACTAGTAGGACTCACAATACTAGTTATCGCCAGCAAAGTAGGCCGCGCAATATGAATTATGCCATCTCCGACACGGCCATTCTGACAAATTACACGTCCTCGTGTAAGCAAAATAATTAATATCAATCTAGTACATCGTAACTTTATTACGCAATCAATTCAGCATATTTCATGATATGTTTTTTTTTCTTTTTATTTTGATTACAACCACGTTCTTTCTTAAAAATAACAATTTCTTCATTTTTAACAATTTCTATTGTAATTGATAGTGTTTGTTTTTCTATTTGTATTAGCCTACTCGTTATAAAAAAAAATCGGTCATTAAAAAAAAATTTCTTTCCTTTCTATGAAGAGATTTCTTATAGGCCAGGTACCACCCTGAGCTTCGATACTTTAATCTCGACAACCGTGCACAACAGTTTCGATCTCCATACTGTCTATTTCAACAGCTTCCATACTGTCTCTTTCAACAGCTTCCGTACTGTCTTTTTCAACAGCTTCCATACTGTCTCTTTCAACAGCTTTCATACTGTCTCTTTCAACAGCGTCTACTGTCTCTTTCAACAGCTTCTACTGTCTTTTTCAACAGCGTCTATACTGTCTTTTTCAACAGCTTCTATACTGTCTTTTTCAACAGCTTCTACTGTCTCTTTCAACAGCTTCAGTATCGCTATCCAGCTCGGGTACCTGTCCATCTGGGAGTTTTCTAAGGCTTTCGTGTGGATATTTGTAAAGTCTGTTACTGTTTAAAGATTTTAATGTGTACCTATCTCCGTCCAAAACTTCTGTCACTAAAAAAGGTCCTCTGAACTTAGGGTCCAATTTAGTCTGGTTCCTTTCACTATTCTTAAGGAGAACATAGTCCCCAACTCTGAACTTAAGAACTTTTGCTTTGCCCTTGTCGAATCGCAATTTCTCGTACACTGCTGCACTTTGCATGTTCTTTTCAGCTTGCCTTCTTATTTTGGATAGCTCAACTTCGTCTTCACACTCATTTATCGGGGTTAAACCAAGTGGTCGAGCAATCTTGCCAATTAGGAGTTCTAAAGGACTCGACTTTGTTATTCGATTTACTGTACAATTTAGAGCTAATTGTACCTCACCCAATGCATCCTGCCACGTTCGATGACTAGTCTCAACTGCGGTCAACAAATTTTTTAAAGTGCTCATGACTCGTTCGACCTGACCGTTGGCTCGACTAGCACCAGTAGCGATTAGATGGAGTTTTATTTTCTGTGTTGAACAAAACTCAGAGAACTTAACACCAGTGAAGCTTCTACCTTGATCGGCCACAAGGCGAGTTGGCACCCCAAATAAAGAGATCGATGATTTTAAAGCACTAACGCATGTATCCGCATCTAGCTTGAACGTATGATATAAGTAAACATACTTTGTAAAGGCGTCAATCTGAACAATTATATATTCTTTCCGATCACTTTTTCCACTCAACTTTCCGGATATGTCTACGTGGACAGTGTGCCAGGGAATATTGACTTTTAAAATGGGATGAAGCTCGACCTGAGTTTTCCCTGATGACGATTTTGCTACTCTGCAAGTGATACAATTGTCCACAAATTTTCGAACATATTTTGACATACAGTCAAACCAATAGTGATCATACACCTTGTCAAGCGTCTTCTCCCAACCTAAGTGCATAATTGATTCATGCACCTGATTGATGACAGACCATCTAAACGCTCGTGGAATTACCGGCAGGCACCTAGTTCTAGCATTTCTTTGAATTTTCCGGTATAACACGCCTGCTCTCAATTCATATGTCTTTGCTAAATCCTCAGGAAGGTCATAATTTTCCAACTTAGTGACAATATCTACGATATCCGAGTCTCGGCGCTGCTCTGCTAGAATCCAGTTTTCAGAGATTTCTGTCAATTGAATTCGCTTTTCGACTACTCTATTATGCATCAAGATTGTTTTAGTTGGGAGTGGATTTCTAGAAAGAAAATCCACATTCGCCATACGTGTTCCTTCTCTATATTCTATATCGAAATCAAATGATTGTAGAAACGCCCACCAGCGATATACTCTTGGTAACAACTCGATTTTTTGTCTTGATGATTTTAGGGAATTACAATCTGTGAATATTACAAACTTCCTGCCAAGCAAGTAATGGCGAAAATGCTTAACAGCATTGACAACGGCGAGTGTTTCCAGCTCGTAAGAGGTGTATTTTGACTCACATAAAGTAGTGGTCTTACTAAAATACTCTACTACGTATGGCTTGTTTTCAATCCTATGCAAAAGTATGGCTCCGTAGCCTATAGCACTAGCATCGGTATGCAGTTCAATTGGGTATTCAGGGTAAAAAATAACTAAAACAGGCTTATTTGTAAGAATATCAATGACTTACTTACGAATCTCCTCATGCTCTGTTTTCCACTCAAATTTAGCATTGTTCGAAGTTAGAAAATATAGGGGTTTCATTAACTGTGAAAATCCAGGAACAAATTGTCGGAAATATGAAGCTAATCCGATAAATTGTCGCAGTGTAGTAACCGACTTGGGCGGCGGTAATCCGCACAGTGCTTCTATTTTACTTGGATTTGGTCGCACCTCTCCCGCTTGTACCTCGAAGCCTAGATATTGTACAGAGGTCCTCATAAAAAAACATTTTGTGATGTTGAAAGAAAATCCAGCCTTTGTGAGTACGTCAAGAACAATTTTTACTCTTTCAAACGCTAGTTCTTCAGTAGGGGCCACTATTAAAATGTCGTCCATATAAACGATGACGTATTCAAATGCTAGTTCACCTAAAGCCTTCATTACTGCCCTCTGAAAAACTGACGGGGCATTCTTTAACCCGAATGGCATGACCAAAAACTCATATTGCCCGTCTGGGGTCACAAAAGCAGTGTACTCGATAGAGTCAGGATGCATAGGGACCTGGTAATATCCGCTCGCCATATCCAAGCAGGTAAAATACTTGGCACCACGAAGTCTTGCTATCTGATCCATAATAAGAGGAAGCGGAAACTTGTCAGCAACAGTGTTCGTATTTAGTTCTCTATAGTCAACACAAAGTCTTGCAGAACCGTTCTTCTTCTTTACTAACAATGCTGGACTAGCGTATGGTGAATTACTGGGCCTAATAACTTTGGTCTGTATTAACTCCTGAACTTTTGATCGAACTACTTCCCTCTCACTCGGACTAAATCTGTATGGCCGTCTCTGTACGGTCTTAGTTGGCTCAACTAGTCTTATTGACATTTCGCCTGTGCTTATACGGGTTAGTGGAGTTCCATTTATAAACCATTTTGAATACTTTTTCAATAGCAGTACTAATTTATTTCTATATTGTCCATTAATTTCCGTCTCTATTTTATCAAAATTCACATCATTTTCAGTCACTAGACACGTGTTAATCGTTGTATCTCTTATGAATTCTACGCCGCTACAAGATACTAATGCAGAAAAGCCCTGGGCCAATATTTCACGGCCGATTACAATATTGCTTTTTAAACAGTTATCTGGTATGACATGAAACAAAATTTTTAAGCTATTTTCATTAATAATAACATCGCTTTCAATCTGTATGGTACTCGAAATGCTGGCGTTGCCAATGCCTCTTAGAGCGATGACGTGGTTAGCTCTTTTGCCCATCAGCTTATTGGCTATCCCCTCCTTGATTAAGGAGCACTCTGCGCCAGAATCGAATGTAACTTGGAACCTCTCACCTCGTTGCTGCATACTTGTTTTCGGCTCGTCTACGATGCATAAGTCAACTCGCTTACTCGGGCGCGATTCGGGTCTTCCTTCTAAGGTATTCATAGGGCACTTAGTGGCGATGTGTCCTTTCTCCTTACAGCGATAACACACTATGTAGTCCTTCTCATCTCGTCCTTTGCCGGGGCGGTTCTCTCTTTTCTCCATCGGTCCAGCCTGCTCCTTGCTAGCTCTGCACTCGTTTGACTTGTGTCCAAGTTTACCACAAGAATAGCATCGTACCTGAGACGTCTTGAAGCGTTTACCACCAGATTCATCGTCCAGGGAACTGTGTCGCTTTTTATCCAAAGTAAAAACTTGTAGTTCGGATTGCATCTCTCGTCTGTTGTGCACATTTGACGTGTACACTGTTCTTTGCAAGCGTCGATCAAAGTTTGCCAAATGTCCAAGAACTACGGACACAGCTATCTCTTCTTTATCCATGTTACGCCATTTTGTAATTAGTGACGTCACTAAGCGGCTTGCATATACAGCAAGACCTTCATCAGCCTTTGGACGACTGTTTAACAATTTTAAGAACGTAGCGGCTGGAGTCTCCGGACTGTCGTAGCGCTGCACGAAGAGTTGCTTGAACGCCTGCCATGTTATTCCCGGATAGCATATTTGAGATAGCCATTGGCACGCACTACCACTCAAGGCTTCGCTTAATGCCAAGATAAGAGAGCTACCTTGCAGAGGTTTTTCGTCGAGGACGATGTCGACCGTAGCGCACCATTGGGTAGCATCAGCACCAGGAGCATCCGAGTTAAATTTCGGCAACACAACTACACCATTATTTTGCGGCTCGCGTACAGATGCCTGCAACGATTTTGCTAGCTCCAAAAAATTTTTATTTTGTTGCACCAACAAAACACGAAATTGTTCGCCCGCGGTTAGCATACGCGAGTCCAATCCCACTTCTGATGTCGGAGTTATTGGATTTGAACCCATTATTAAGTTTGAATGATTGTTAATGTCTCGTTTTAAACTATAGAGCGAAGCGAGTCTCTGCGTGTGTCGTGCCGAAAGACCAATTGCAAAGTCATCCTCTTTGACACCTTATTGCTAAGTCATCACCTTTGACACTCACACCAGAGCCTCACTCGATGACAGCTTCTGCTGTCATCCCACTCTAGCAGTGTTAATTCTGTCCAACACTAGTAGGACTCACAATACTAGTTATCGCCAGCAAAGTAGGCCGCGCAATATGAATTATGCCATCTCCGACATATATATACTATTTAACGGCATCAGCAGCCGGACCCTTATAGCCATGTCTGTCCGTACGAACACCTATTTCTCAGAGAAATATAAGATCTAAAGCAACCGAAATTTGGCAAACAATCGCACGCTGATCAAATTTGCTTCAAGTTATTGCCAAGTCCCTCTCTGGGAAAAACCAATCACAGCCACAGCTTTAAAAATAAATCACTATTCTTGGTAATTAACGCTATCTTATATTACACGGTGCTACAGCCAAAAAAAACTTCTGGGATGCGACATAGCGAAGATTGTAGGTATAGATCAGGAGCGGGCAGCATATACATTAGGGTGTCCCTTATTTGGTCAAAGTCAATATTTTTAAACGCATACGGGCTAGTTCTGTTCATTAGGTCCTAAAGCACTCAGAAATAAATTTTTACCTTAATCGGAGTATGATAACCCGTGCCGACTTGGATCGGAAAATTTAAAGATTATATGGGACAAAAAATTTTTTTTTTTTTTTTAATTTTTTATTTTTTTATTTTGTTTATTAGGTCCTAAAGAACTCAAAACCAAGTTTTCACCTTAATCGGAGTACGATAACCCATTCACATTTGCATCAAAAAATGAAAAATCATCGAAAAATGTAGAATCAGTGTTAAAATACTGTTTTATCATGTTTCGATGCAAATGAATGGGTTATCGTACTCCGATTAAGGTGAAAACTTGGTTTTGAGTTCTTTAGGACCTAATAAACAAAATAAAAAAATAAAAAATTAAAAAAAAAAAAAAAATTTGTTTGTCCCATATAATCTTTAAATTTTCCGATCCAAGTCGGCACGGGTTATCATACTCCGATTAAGGTAAAAATTTATTTCTGAGTGCTTTAGGACCTAATGAACAGAACTAGCCCGTATGCGTTTAAAAATATTGACTTTGACCAAATAAGGGACACCCTAATATACATACACTCCGTTTCACTTGAATAGCACACTCCATACACTCAATTTCCTTAGTCGATATCTTTGAACCAAATAAAAAACACTATTGTTTTAAAGTTTCTATTTATAGCGTGATAAATATTCTTCATTATAAAAATGAAAAAACCTAAATAAGTTCAACAATTAATATAAAATTACTTAAAAAGCCAAAAAAGTATAAAAATAACTCAAAAATTCTGTTTCACTTGAATAGCACATTTTTTTATTAAATATATTTAACAACTTTAAACATTAAGATTATTTTTTTTATTTAATTATTAAAGGTTTATCTGTAAATATCTATTAGTTTTGTAATGTGTTGTGGCTCCCTTGTCCCATATAACCCTATTGGGAAGTGAATCACATGAACTTTTTATGTAATCGAGGGAAATTGTAGCCTACGCCCTCTGAATGGCTTCAATTAATTCACTTTTGGTTGAAAATTGTTTTCCACACTCAAAAACGTCTCTGGGCAGCCATTTCTATTCCGATTTCCAACATTTTCTATTATATTCTGATCCGGCGAGTATGGTGGCCAGTTCAGAATGGTAACATTTCAAGCTTCAATGAAGGACTCTACAACACTGGCAGTGTGTCTTGGGGCATTGTCATGTTGGAAAGTTCATGGCCTATGATTGAACCAATTTTCAAATGCGAAAAAGCAGTTTCCAAATCTCCTTAGTACGATTTTACATTAATATTTGAACTTCGGAATTGGAGTTCACAAGTACCATAGTAGGATATGGCTCCCCAAACTAAAACCGCGCCCACTCGGCTGTGCAAACGCTCCAACTGATGAGTCTCTTTCCTTAAATCATGTAAATAATAGTTATAGCCGTCTGGTCCTTTCAAATTAAACTTTATTTCATCAGAAAAACCTACATGATACCGCTCCTTGGTCCATGACATATTACCGCGGCAAAAAGTCAATCGAGCTTCTTTACGTGTGGGGTTGAGTGGGGTTTTTTTTCTTAAATTTCAAACGTTTAAGGTGTTTTCTGCTTCGAAATAGCCCTCATTACGGTAGTTTTTCTCGCATTAACACCTGCTTTTGACCTGATCTTGTCCACCGGACCATGAGAATTTGAAGCTTGCCCCAGAATCACCCGCTTATCTGTATCGCTAAGATCACTACTTGTGCGTCCCTTCATATTTTATTGGGACTGGTTCTTCCTATTTTTTTTCGGTATTTTGGTCACAGAAAGGTCACAATCAATATAGCTTTTTATTTGGACCTGTTCTTTGTTACTTAGTGCTGATCCACGAACCATAATAACATAAAATTATCAAATCATATATAAAATGCACAAATCAACTTAAAAAAATTGATATTTTAATAACCTTGGCAGATAAAATGAAATTAAGTCTAAAATGTGCTATTTAAGTGAAACAAAAAATGCGCTATTTATTGAAGAAAATTCAGAAGAAATTATCGCAAAAATATAACGGTACATTTCCAGGTGTCTAATTTTTGTTAAAAGAAGATAAATAAAGTGACAAACAAAATACAACAACAATCAATAAATAAAATCAAGCGAATACTTAAAGATGAGCAAATAATAATGAAAAAATTTAGTGTGCTATTCAAGTGAAACGCAGTGGACATATACAGTCGAACTTCCCTAACTCGAATCACCATTATCCGAGAAAAAAGTTCGAGTTAGGGAGACTTCGAGTTAGGAAATTTTTTTTTTTTACTTTTTTAAATGAAACTACAATTTTATTCATTCATAAATACATTTCAAATTGCAAACTTTTCTTGTTATTTTCAACAAAAAAAAATTTCAGTTTGTTCAAGACCTGTCGATATTTTCAAAAATAGGTTTTATCGTTCTTTTGCTGTATCCAGAAGAAGTTTCGGATTCAAATGACATAATTAATTTTCCATTTTTTAATATATAATGAAAACGGTTTTCGATGAGACACTATATTTTTCAGCCACTTTAATTTCTTTGGTTCACTTTTAAATTTCTTAACAAATAAGTTTAAAGATTTCTTAGAGAGATAAACATTTTAATACACGTGCTGGTGCCATGGTAAATAATCTTGCACTGATGCGCTGACAAAGAAGTACATTACGAACATCTTTCCTAAAGCAATTTCACAAGCTTAAGTAATTTTTGATGCAAAATTCTATCATATTCCATCAAAATATGTTTATGTACATCAATATTAAGAATCAAAACAAACCGGTAACAAAAGCATAAAATAGCAAAAAATTCGAGTTAGGGAAGTTCGAGTTAGGGAAGCAGAATTGTATGCAATTTGCTCAGAAAACGCTATTGCCACTCGGTTTTGTTCGAGTTAGAGAAAATTCGAATTAGGGAAGTTTGAGTTAGGGAAGTTCGACTGTATATTCGATATCCCAACAATCTATATCTATACTATCTATATATACAAAACTCTTTGTCCTGACTGACTCAGTGACTCACTGACTGAGAATCAACGTGTAGGCCAAACGGCTAAGCGTAGAAAGATGTAATTTTCAGTGCCACTCTTACTTTTCTTTTTCAAAAATTTCTTTAAAGTATTGGGTATAAATAACCTTCCCGACAACCGATTAGCACACTCTCTAACCTATCAGTTTAAAGGCAAATAACTCAGAACTCTGAATATGTTTCATGCATATTATTTTTTTTATTCTATTCTTCATAATTTTTACTCATTCTGAAAATAACCTTGAGTTCTGGAATTGAACCGGTATTTTGTTTTGCTGTTTTCTTTGAAGTGCGACAAAAATGAATGCATTTTTTTTGCGACAGCCGATTAGCACATTTTCGCTTTAGTGTCCATTTCTGTTATTATTATTATTATTATGTTATTATTTACTTATTGTGATCGATTATCAATAAAATAAAGGGTAAAGGTCTAACCTGTACGTGTACCTGTACCTG
>JBAMBL010001232.1:0-19279 GCA_037043405.1 Drosophila subquinaria | reverse complement strand
TAGAGGTGGAGAACTATCGATGGCACTATCGGCACTATCGATGGTCAAGCACTATCGAGCCGCCATCGATGGCAGACCTCCACTATCGATAGTTTTTGATAGTTTTTTATGAAGCTTTACGCATCACAGAAAACCGCGAAATTTCTGAAGAAACGGAAAGGGAAACGCTCTGATATTTTGTGTAATACGTGCTAAATATATATTTTTGAGCATGGATAAGTTCCTTTTTATAGCCGATAAAGGTAAATTATTTGTTTTTTAGTTTTACTTGTCCAAACCGTTTTCGTTTAATTTAAGCAAAACGACGCAGTTTAGCTGCACTTACTGACGGTGAAGTGGCATGTGAATGCAGCAGCGCTGACTCGGACGCAAGTATCACGCATAAAACTGAAGCAACAAAAAGTAAGAAAGGAATTTCTAAAGTTTGGAAATATTTCAAGAGATCGGACGATAAAAAACTAGCCAAGTGTCTCAACTGTGGCAAGGAGTACAAGACAAGCGGGAACACGTCCAACTTGAAAGATCACCTCAAAAGATTTCATCCAGGACTTGATGATCCTGTTCCAAAACAAACTAATTTAATAATTAAATCTGGAAAGACCTATTGCATCTCAGGCTACAGATCCACTGATCTGGATAAAAGTAAGTTATATATTTTAAGTTGCTCTTTCGACAAAATATAATAATTTTTTGTAATTTCAGGTGAACCAAACGGAACTGGCTCCTATAAAAACTCTTATGATTAAATATTTATGTATTCCGGCCACTTCAGTCTAGTCGGAGCGCATGTTCAGCAAGGCCGGACAAATAGTTTCTGATCGACGGACTCGACTTAAAGAAATAAACATAAATATGTTATTGTTTCTGAACAAAACCCTTTGGCTTTTTAAAATAGCTAATTACTATGTAAGATTATTGAAATCCTATCTAATTTTAAAAATTAAATGTATTTTTAAGGGCATGTTATAACACTTATTGGAAAAACCTGAAATATTCCGTTAACTAAAATGAAATTTAATCCTCCTTAAATTTTTCTGTCGCCAAATGAAATGAATTAAATGAAATGTAGTTCTTCCTTAAATTAAAAAACAAAATTTACGATTTTAATTTTTTGTTGGAATTTTACTTAAGAAAATAATTTTTAGAAGCTAACTGCCATTATCTTTAAATAAACCCACTATCGAAAACTATCGATAGTTATCGATGGTTTGTGAAAAAATATCGTCCACTATCGATGGTGCCGACTATCGATAGTTCTCCACCTCTAGTCGTCACTACATTTTGACCCAAAAATGATCGTTACCTAAAATATATTTAATTAAATATTTATTTACAATACAAGAAGTGGTATTAATATAAAAAATAATAATTTTTTTTTACAAATTTTCGTGTTAAAAAATCCAATTGTCATATATATTCTAATCAGATATGCATGTTAACCATTAAGATTAATTCACATCAATTTATGTTCGTTATTGCCATGCGAAGTTGAAACTGTGACGTCACATTTTTCCGGTTTCGCTCGCTCTCGCTCTCCCTTGAATGCCGACTAAGAGACTTGCGCACTGCATGCTTGCTATTCATTAAATCGTTGTCGTCTGGTCGTCGCTGTCGTTGCTCTCGCGCGGACGTCGTCGTCGCTGCTCTGCCGACTTATTGTTATTGTTTTTACTTTAAAGTGCTAGTGCTTTTTTTTATTTTTATTTGGCATCTCAAGACACGCATTTGCGCCGCCTGCTGGTAAAAATTAAATAATTATTTACAAATATAAATAACAAAGTGCGCTCACGTGTGTCTGTATGTGCTGCGCTCGTGTGCATGTGCATGTGAATGTGTGTGTACGATAAACAACTCAAATTGGTTTTTACAATTGGCCCAACTTACATACTAACTAGAAAATTCACGCGCACACACACATACATACGCAAACTAGTTAAAATGTCAAACTGTGTGTGTGAGTACATAACCTAAGCGAAGGGCATTCGCCGCCGCCGCCGCCTCCGCCGCTGCAGCAGAATTGTTGTTCTTGTGATATGTATAACTTTTTTTTGTTTTGTTATTGTTGTTTTTATTGTATTTCACGCATATACGCGAGTGTGTATGTGCGTGCATATTGAGTGTGTTTGTGTGTGTGTTGGAAGCTTATGCCGCGCTTCAAAGATAAATTATGTATAAATCAAAATTATTTTATGCGGCTGCAATAAATGTATGAATTTATGTATATGTATATCAACCGTTATGCAGCGCAGGGACACCGCCTACAATTGAAGTTGTAACAGCAACAATAACAACAACGGCAACAACAACAGCAGAGAGCAGGAGAGGAGCAACAACAATAGCAACAACAACAACATCAAGAACAACAATAACAACAACAAGAAGTGCAGCAACGGGACTCAATGTGGTAAGTACTATAGCCGAAAAAAAGGGGTATAAAAGGTTTGAGTGGAATGGGGGTTGTTCGGTAAAAGAGGGAAATACTTAATGCAGTTCATGCCCAAAATCAAATTGATTACGATATACATTACGATATATGAACAATACATGTACGATTACACACACACACACATATGTATGTAGATGCAATGAAGTTCATACAATTTTCAAGAATGGTGAAAAATCGAACATCAACGCATGGCGAAGCGGGTGGCGGTGACGATGACGGTGGCGACGCTGCTGCTGCCGCTGATGGTATGGTGGCAGTTGCATGCACACGCACACGCAAATAGAAAACAATGCAGCTGCTAGCGAGGCTCGACTTGTAGTTGCCCTGTAATACAATCTTAGCTACTCTACATCTGAGTGGAATTACTAAAGTGCAAGTGTTGCAATGTAAGGAGTTTTTTGACAAAATTTAGATTTCGTGTGCAACAACAGCTTCCCAAAGTTTTTTTTTTAAATGCTATTAAAATTTGGAGAAAAAAAATTTGAAGCAATGTGATCTTGTATTTGAGGTAGACTGAATTTATTTATGTAACTCACTAAATCGAAATACTTCAGCTTATTAAAATACTCGTTTCGAATATGTAAGCAAGGAAAAACAAAAGTAGCTTTTTTAGCAAATTTCAAAAAATCATAAAAAATACTAGCGAAGAGATCTTTGAAAAAAATGTTTGTAGTCATTATTAGAATTGTTTGACTCAAAACATTTTTGGTTTATACCCGAGGAAAAAAGTTTCAAAAGTAGACCTTTAAAGTGCTTTCAGACGAGGATTTTTTAACCGACACTTTTTGTCAAAAAACTGTCGGTGTCGTGTAAACACACAAAATTTTTAAGTGTCGGTGAAAAACCGACGCTCATCGATGGAAATAGAACACGTTCTATTCCATCGGTTTTTTGCGTCGGTGAAACATCAATACGTTAACATCGCACTTTTTTGGTATTTTTTTGTGCTTTTCGGCAAAAAAAAAAGTGTGCGCGAGCTAAAAGTGTGTTGGGTGTGACCAGCTACCGTGAAAACAAAAACCGATGGTATTTTGGTATGAACACCGATGAGAATTGTGTAAATGGGTAAATTCACCGTCGGTGAAAAAGTGTCGGTTAAAAAATCCTCGTCTGAAAGAACTTTAACAAAAATTCGAAATTTTCAATGGGTACTTAATGGGTTAAGGAAAGTTTTGTATCATTCAAACGGAATGTAAATGACCTTTTCATTGATGCCAAAATGTACATGAAGTATGTTCAAATTATGAGTAGGTTTAACTTTTAAGCCCCATTTAGACGAGCACTTTTTCACCGACACTTTTTGTCACATTTTGTCAAAAAGCTGTCCGTGTGGCGTAACCACACAAAATTTCAAAGCGTCGGTAGAAAACTAACGCTCACCGAAGGAAGTAGAACACGTTATATTCCATCGGTGAGCGATGGTGAGCGACAGGGACAGCTTTTTGACAAAAAGTGTCGGTTTTTTGACAAAAAGCTGTCCCTGTCGCTCACCATCGCTCACCGATGGAATATAACGTGTTAACCTTCCTTCGGTGAGCGTTAGTTTTCTATCGACGCTTTGAAATTTTGTGTGGTTACGCCACACGGACAGCTTTTTGACAAAATGTGACAAAAAGTGTCGGTGAAAAAGTGCTCGTCTAAATGGGGCTTAAATGTTGTCAAAATAGCTCCTTTAGTCAAAGTCTCTATAATTTGAACTTTTTCTTTGTGTAATAGTGTTTCGAGTCCGGGAAGTTCGACTGTATTTTGTTTAGCAATAGAAAATAAATTTTCTATATATCCTTATCTATTTCTCTTTAGTGGGGACAATTAAATAGTCACCTTATTGGTAAATTCACCTTTCTATGGCTTAAGCTAACCTAACCTCCAGTCTATCAAGCTCTAAATTAGCTATTTTTATGACTGCAGGGTATGCGATAAAAATGTGCTATAATATGTGCTATAGGAGAAGAAGCAGCAACAAATTCACAGCTAGCTCGTCACCGTTCCTCATACTCCCCACACTCCACATACTCCCCATACTCCCACCCCACTCACCACTCACCACTCACCACTCCCCATTCTCTCCGCACTTCAGCATTGCTCGCATGTGCCCCACGCGAGCCAATTGCATTTGTTGGGCAGGCAATTGATGTGACGCTGTTGTTGTTCTTCTTTTGCTTCTGCTTCTTTTGTCTGTGTGTGTGTGTGTGTGTGTGTGTGTGCGCGTAGTAATAAACCAGGGCTGCAAGCGAACTTAAGAAAACGCAAATTTATAGACAAATCATTTTGATCGTTTATCAAAAGGACAATGATAAAGGAGCTGCCAGGAAATTATCTTTACATAAATGAAAGTCGAGAATGAATTGAATTCATAAATGAACTGGAGTGCAGCCCTCGAGCATAAAGAGAGCTACTGTGTGTAGGTGTTTTGCATTTGCATAGTATGCACATACATACATACATATGTACGTACATATTTGCATGCTGGCATATGCCCAGTATCAATGTAAACAAATATGTGTGTGTGTGTGTGTGTGTGTGTGCGTGTAATATCTTACCTAGGCAACAATCTACAAAACCAAAGACCGGCTTTGTTCGATTCGTACATACAGACATACATACTATGCATTTACATACATATGTACATAGGTATGTAGTGTAGTTCACTGATTGGAGATATATGCTCGTATTTGCATGGAATATTAAGCAAGATTTTCTATCTGAACTGCACTCGATTTACACAGACATCAAGTTTGATTGTGAGGCGTGTTTGGAACATATCCGTAAAGAGCATATTTTATCAGTTGTAACGGCTTTGAAATTAATTCGAACTGGCGTAGCTATAATTACAATTAATTATCGGTTATCGATAAGCGTTGAAAATGCATTTCATTTATAAATTGTTAGTTAAATGTTCCAGTTTTTAAATTTTATGAATTATTGACTATTATTGCTTTCAAAATTAAATAAAAAACTGTTGAAATTAATTTTTTTTTAATAACCAATATGTTTAATAGCCTTTCCTCACTAATGTACATTTTATAAAAATATCGGTGCTATCGATAAGTATGCAACTGCCTGTCCTCATAGCATAGCATTTGCATTTAGCATTTACAAAACATTTGTGTTTTGTTTACAAATTCATTTGACAACTGAAATTAAAAAATACGAGAAAACAAATGGAAGGATTTCAAGAAAATTTCGCTGCTTGGGACAGAATCTCTGATGTTTAGAAGATCATCCAACTATTCCGGATTGGCAAACCATTCAGATAAACCATTGCAAAGGGAACCCATAGTGAAAACACCATTTTAACGAGCTCTCATTGAACAAGGGCTTGCCGTAGCTCTCTATGGATTGGGATCGTCTGTGGATTAACGAAATTTGAAGACAGTGTACTTATGGTTTCAGCGCAACTACAGCAAGAGTCAGGGATTCTTAGATTCTGATAAATGATTGTTGGTGAAAACATATCGTAGCGCCCTTATCAGAAACTTCTTGTACAATTCAATAGCTACTAATAAATATTAAAATATTTACCAATAAGCACTACTTTTATATTTACTCTTTTTTAGTTTATTTTAATAAGAAACTATAACGAATTAATAATCATTGTTGCGACCGACAACGTGTTATGTTGACTCATGTAGCCATAGGGGTCAGTCTTTGACTTCTTTTGTTGCTAAATGCGGCATTTTATTATTACAAAATTCTTCATTAAATAAAAAATAAAGTACAGTTTTTTACAGTTTGAAATTTGGCGCCAAAAGTTGAGAAATTCAGTGATAGTACTTTCTCAATTTAAAAAAAAACTCCAAACATCGATTGAATTCCGATGAATATCGCATTTTTTTTTGAAAATGTAGTTACATTCCTTAGAAATGTACTATTCCCCCACCACTAGTTCCCATATGAAATGTATACGAAAAAAGTAGCATTTGCTTCGAAAATGCTAAAATGCTGAAATGTAGTTTCAGTGAGGAAAGGCTATAAGTAAAATGTTAAAATATTTATGAATTATCCATTATAAATATAAGTTGTATTATTCTTATTTAAAGCATATTTATGAGAATTTAAGTAATATTTTCAGTTACAGTTTATAGTACATTTCCTGTATATTTTGAAAATGTTTGTAGATAAGATAAAATTTGCATATCTTCGTCTTTTGCTTATCTTTAAATGATAACATTTCACGAAAGCCGAATGAAATTATTCAAAAAACTGTTGACAATAGCTTTTTACATATTCAAACAATATTTTTATATAGTAAACCTTAACTTGAATGTATTTTTTTGATCAGAGTACTTTGCACTTCTTGTATTGTTAACCATAACATTGTCACTTTAACAGTCCCTAGAAATACTGTTAAATGCAAATGTAATTCATAAATTTCGCTTTGATCAGAGTTGTGAGCATCTAGAATTCTCTTTGATCTATCGTGTCTCTTTGATAAAGTATCTGAGCATTCTTTTTATGGCACTCGCACTCTTTGTAGCCATAAAAAAACAAACTACAAAGTTGTTGTTGTCTGATTCTATTGCTATGATTGTTAATATAATTATTATTAATGTTGTTGTCTCTTTTGTTTACTCGTGGGAAACGGAAATTGTAAAAACGCGCCGTTTCACTTTCTGTTTTGCTGCCCGACAAACTGAAAGGCATCGAAATCTTCTCTTCGGCTCCATGTCAACACAGCGCTTTGTCCAATGCTGTTAACAATAATAATAATAATGCCAACAACACATGAAAAGCCATCAAAAATGTTGGCAACTGCTTTAAAAACTCATATAATTAAACGTTTATGGTGCGCGGCGTCAGTTGTTGCCATTGTCTGAAAGTTTCTACTACTCTATTACAGGGTATTGCAATTTTATTACCCAAGCTGTAACAAAATGACTTTTTTCAATATTATTTTCTCAATTTTATGTTTTATTATCTTATAGTAAATAGATCAAAATCGTATTTTGTCTTATATAGAAAATATATTTAAATTATATATTTACCATATAGAAAGTGTATTGCATGGTCATTATTAGAATTTAGACCAATACTTCTTGTCGTCTTCGTTTGCTTCTTTGGTTAAAGCGGTCGCTTCTCCATTTGGTTTGATTGCCGTCATTTTCATCATTGTTGGCTTCATCCATCATTAATAAAGACAACAGCAAAATTTATAATTAGACAATTTGAAGCGTTTTAACCTAAATTACTAATTAATGCCTATTTGAAATACTATATAGCCAATTTTTAACTATCCAAAATTCAAATACTTACTATTAAATAGAAGTACTTAATTCTTTAGATGACAAGTGAAACAAATCTGACTTTTTATTATTCTAAATAAGGCTTTGAAGATTTATAGTTTATGTTATTTGATTAGTTAAAATCAAATAAATAGTTAAGCTATGGTTAAGTTTAAGCTAAATTATTTTCAATTATTATTTCCTTGAAATTCTTAGTCTATAAATATGTATATATGTATATAAAAATGAAATGAACATTTTATGTGAATTATTCATAGTTGAGGAATTTGGAAAATACAATTCGAGCGTATTGTTTACATTTCTTGAATTACATACAGTTCTTCAACTGTTTTCATATCTTTCTTCCGCAACAGTTGATTTTGTATTCTTTGACATGCTTTTAGTAATAATCTTTGTAAATGCAAACTAACAAAATTGTATAACATTTTAAATGTTTTTAATTTTTTTTAAATAAAAATATAAGATTTGGGCTTATAACCGAACAAGTCTGTTAGAATTTATGAAACGCGATGAATTTCAGTGGAATTTACTGGAATTCAAAGAAAAGTCAATGTACATTTCAGATAGTCGTTGAAACTCAATGGATCTCGATGGGAATTGATTGGAATTGATGGAACTCGCTGGGTGGCGATGTATCTCAATGGAGCTCATTGAAACTCGGCTTAAATTGATAGAATTCTTAGAGAACTCGACGGGAGTCGTTGTTAGTCGATATTGGATAGTGATGTAACGTAATAAGAACTGGAATGAGAATTGATCAATAGAAATCGAAGCAGAATTAATGTTAGATGATGAGTTGTCTTTTTTATATGGGAATGCTAACATTTCATGTGAGCACATTTTAGAATGTATGAATTTAATTCAGACTCATTGTTGGCAGCCGTTTAAACGGCAAGAGTGTGTGTTTGTGGCACACACACGCACACACACACACAGCTGTTGGTTTGGATCTGAGCCATCATCGTCGGTTGCTGTTGGCTTTTTCAAGGCAACAAAATTGCGATGACTTCATCTGCTTTGACCATTTTCTTGTTTCCAACTCAAAAACACACACACAGATACTCTCTATTTTAGTGTGTGTGCGTGTGTGTGTGTGTGTGTGTATTGCACACCCCCATGCAGAGGAGGCAACATTTTTTTTTTTTGTGGCGTTGGCGTTGCTTTTGTGTCATGTTTGTCACTTGTTTGGCGCTGGGTTCAATCAACCAACAACAACAGCAGCAACTACAACAACAATAGGCCAAAAGTGTTGAGTAATCGACAAACAAGTCAATTGTGTTTCATGTTGTTGTTGTTGTTATCGTTTTTAGTCTGAGCCAGGAACCAGAATATGGCCAAGAACTTTTGTCATAAATTGATTATTGCTGCAGCTGTCTCTTTTTATCACGCTCTCTCTGTCTCTTTCTATCTCTCTCTGCTCATCTGCCCCCCTTCATTTTGGGCCATTTGGGACATGTTAATGCCGGAAATGTTTATGCGCTTATTTGGCCAACTCTCAACTCTTGGCCAAGTTTCGGTTTCAATTTCAATGCTCTTTCTCATTCTTTCTCTCTCTGTCCCTCTCTCTTCCTGCTGTCCAGTGTTGACCCTCTTTTTTTATGGGTCAAAACACGCACAGTTTGTTTGTTTTTGGACTCAACTTGTCTGCGCCCCCATTTGGAAGGGGGCGTGGTGGGCGTTACCTTTAATAGCTTCCAAGAAGTTTTCAAATCGCAAACTCTATAATTATTATGATTTGAATACATTTATAATCGAGCAGGTAGACAGACAGACAGACAGACAGACAACATGGAATAATTGTCGTAATTTGCCTTAACTCAATTTCCGATCACGTCCAATTGTCCCAAATACGAGTCGATGATACTCTTCCCCCCTCCTTTCTCCAAAGCACACCCCTTTCTTCAGTCTTCCTGTCGCAACGGACATTTAAAGTGTTTAAAAACCAGTTTTATTTAACGGAGTGACGTCATTTTATCAAAGGCGAAACAAGAGAATTGACGCATAAAAGATCATCAATCATTTATGACTGACAAGATCTTGACATAAAAGAGAAAAAGGTCAAAAGTTATAGACCAACAGATACCCTACACAGCAGGGCTATTTGATACGTAACGTTCGACTTGATGATGTTAGAAAAGTATTTAGTTAAATCTGACCGAAAATAATATAATATATATTTAATAAGTAACAGTGCACTGCTAACAGATACCCTACAAAGTAATGATACGTGATGCATAGAATTTATCTTATTGACATTATTATAATACAGAGTTGAATCTACCCAAAACAAAAAAGTTATTATAACAAAGTGCAGATCGACGAGCAGATACCCTATATTAACTTTTTCGAAATAACAACTGATTCTATGATAATTTTGAAATACGAAGTTAATTGTAGAAAATAAAGAGATTTTTTACTCAACAAGTTGAAATGCTCGACTAGTAAATACCCTATAATTTAAATCGTCCATTACCATGATACTATTTTAAGATATATGATGTTGATATAGATATACTGTGCTAAACTTACCTGTAGAAAGCATAAGTTCATCTTTAATAAGCTAGACTGATCAACTGGCAGATACTTTATAAATGGGATTAACATATTCTGCAGAGTATTACTTATTTTAATTTAGCTTGCAGAGGTTTTCAACAAGAAGATGCTCGACAAGCAGATACCCTGTGAAACAAAGATTTATTAATGGTTACCTATGTATATTAGAAGAAATATACAAATATTCCAAGGTACACTCTACAATTCGTAAAACAGTTGCACACTGGACGACTAGCAGATACCATATAAGCGCTACACTTTACTACTAGTACAGATAATTGTAGATCTTAGTTTATCAGTAGCTGAAGCTAAATTTCTAATTTGCATATCTAATATTGTTGTTGAATACACCCTTTATAGCTCACTCAGTATTTACAGGGTACAAAAACATAAAAAAAAAAATCGGTGTTAATTTGAGAATTGCAGGAACGAATCAATTGAAAGCAAGCAAAGTCAAGTGAATAAATGTTGTTGCTATAATAGAACAGTACACTGAAACAAAAGACTAATCGACATTCATGATATGGTAAGGTATCCGATAGTTAATTGCAGGAAATTAAAGTGTTTTCGGGCATGCATGACTTCTAACATAATTAACACAATTTCGCACACACTCAAGAGAAAGTCAAAGCATTGAAGAAAGTTGCTTTTTGTCGTTTGAAGTTAGTCTCAGCTATTAATTATTAATAGCTTTTACTTTGGGGCTGGGCATAAAAAATATTATGCAAATGACAATTGAATTTTATGTGCAAGTCATTGATTGATCAATTTCACTTTGATTCATCTGAATGTTGGACTGATATTCATCGCAAACAATTGATTGATTTATCAACTGAATTTAAAAGATTCGATAAGGAAATGATTTTTAATTTGATTTTGTATTGAGCTATTTTTTTGGCTAAAGGAGCAGGAATATAAAATTATCTAAGAATATTTATTTTTAATATTTTTTTAAAGGATATTTTTTTGAAATTCTGAATACTAACACATTTTTATAAAATCCGGTAGATTACAGGAAATAATGCTAAGATTTCTGTAAAATCATTTTTCTTTTTAAAATTTTAAGGGGAGGTATTTTTGGATTTTTTTGAAAAAATCGATTTTTTTGAAAAAATCAATTTTTTTTTTTACATAAAATGAAAGTTATATATGTATGTATGTATAGAATATACGTGCCAAAGGATTTTTCAATATGACGCGTATTTCTTGAGCTAGGGAGTGTCAAACATACCCATGTCACGCATGTACCCATGTTAAGGCAAACTTTCCAAAAACTTTAAATGCGTTTTTCTCGAAACCATGTTTTCTAATCTAATTTCAATTACAGGTCTTGTTCTATTGATCCGATTTCCTTCATTCAAAAAATGTTTTAAAGTATATACTTTTTGTATACCTAAAATTGGCATACAAAATTGTTTATTTATAATTTTTAAACGAGATCAAAGTAAAAAAAAGGTGTACAAATTTTAATTTTTTTTTTAAACGACCACGAAATTGTTTTTTTTTTCACCAAAATTAATTGAAGTATAAGCCATAGGAATTTTTATCAACTTTAATAAATTATATACATTTCTCACTTCAGTTTACTACCAGATGCCCAACACTTGAAGAAACAGATCGATCTTTTGAGTTTCGAGGTCGACGAGATCCGCCATTTTCAAGCCGCCATTTTGAATTTCTCAAATATCACATTTTTTTTTTAATCGTCAATAAACAACGAATCAAAGTTCGAAAGCAGAAGTTCGTATGTCTTTTCATTTTCCCACAAACCATTCTCAAATTTTGCTTGATTTTCGTCCAAATCCAAAAGAACCTCCCCTTAAATAAATTTTTTTGCAAAAATTTTCCTAAGATGTAAACGATATTGAGATGTAATCCATATTGTTTATACATTTTCTCTGCTGCCTTTAGCGGTAACTTGTGGAATGTTAAATATTCAAGCCGATTTCCACAAGTTGAAGGTCAAGGGACTCGTAGTTGGCGCTGTAACAAGCTTATAATATATGTAATATGGATATTGATATAGTAGATAAGTTGATACGTTTTCGAGTATATTACACTATAAATTGTAAATAGAAATTGCAATCGAATTTCAGCTGAACTTCTTCCCAGGCGCTTGAGATTATCGTTTAACAAGCCCAATTATTTTCAATCGATTTTTAATAACGGACTGTTGTTTGTGTTCATTTAATTGCAGCTGAAGTGCCTTGAGTGAATTTCTATGCAGCAATGTGACCCGAAGCAGCAACAACAAATCGACAGCAACATCAAATGCAGCGAGACAACGAACGCACCGAATTTTAATTAGCGGAGACAGGAAACAATTGTAGAAATTGCCGAAGAACAGAATACAAACAAATTGACGCTGAGAGCGAGCAGACTGAGCAACGAGTAGGCGAAACCGGAGCGAGAAGTGAAAGTACAAATTCAACGAGTACGGGACGAAAGAAGAACGAGCAAAAAAGGAGCGAGTAAAAGAAATTATAGAGTGTGAGAAACTAGGAGAACGAGTGCAAGGACAAAAAGAAGTAGTACAAGCTCAAGAAACAGAACTTGTGCGAGTACAGAAAGAAGCACAAGCAAAATAAGAACGAGTAAGTGAGCGAGAGAATATCGACAACGTGCAGTAATGTAATGTTTTGGAAAGTACAGAGTGTGGGCACAAATTGAGTAGAAGCTCAACACGGAAAAGTAACGAGACCGAGCACAAAACAAAGGACTCAACAAGTGGAGCGCCAGCTGACAAAACAAGTAGAACAGCGAGTGCTAGCCAAGAAAGTAGCGAGTGCGAGTAGGATAAGACATAACGAGCAAGTGAAGGTCTGCTAGCTGAAAGAACAACGAGTACAAGCAGAGACAGAAGCAACGAGAAGAAGAAAAAGATCAACGAGTAGCAGAAGAGCCAGGTACAAAAAGGAACAGGTGAAAGCAGAACGAGAACGAGAGACGGAACGAGGAAGAGAGTAAAGTGCATTTGAGAGCGCCATGCCCAGCACGGCAGGCAGCGCAGCCGGCGTCGGCGTTGGAGCGCTGATCAACAGCGCCGGCAGCAGCGCCAGCATGGGCATCGGCATCGGCGTTGGCGGCGGCAGCGTTGGCGGCGCTGCTGGCGCCGGCGGAGCAGCTGCTGCCGGCAGCAGCAGCGCTGTGGCAGCGGCATCGGCGGGCACACTGATTGCCCAGAGCACGGCGGGCACAAGTGCCGCCAGTGGCACCATCACATGGGACAACAACGGCACACTGCGCTCCATCAACCCGGGGGATTGGTCCATAGAGCAATGCCTCATCTGGCAGCAGCCGCATCATCTCTACTTTCAGCTCGGCTGGGCCTTTCTCTTCTTGGCCTTCCTCGCCCCACACGGCCCCTTTGGGTCGCTGTGGATGCGTGCCACAATGCTCATTGGCTGCATCATGATGGGCATGTACGGCTATCTCATCGAGTGCACTTTGGATGTGGTCTTCTGGTCGGGACTCGGCATCGGCATCAACTTTGTCTATCTCATTGTAGTGCTGTGTCGACTGCGGCCTGTGCGTTTCGATCAGGAAATTGAAGCGGTAAGTGATACTTTTGATTAATCGATAGCTATCGAAAATGATCGGTATCATCGATATATGGTTCAACATGTTTTCAGTCGTTGAAACTCAATTAATAGCAAACCATAATTATCGACGCTATCGATAAAATATATCGACGCTTTCGATAAAACGTATCGGTGGTATCGATACGCTTTCAATCAATTATACTCCATTGATATTAATTACGTCTATGCTCCAATTGATTATCAATTTTTTGCAGCGATTATATGCCAATTACTTATCGATAACTGTCTTTAAATAATATCAAAATTACCGACAGCATATATAAATAGTTTGCTTGTATTCTAACTGAAATATCCATTTCCCCATCCGACATTCATAATCGCCTTAGTTGTCCAGCATTAAATATATATCGTTTTTGAAATCGACTAAAATTTAATCAACACAAATCTGATTCCAAATCTGACAACTTTAAAGCTGACAAAATTTCTTCCCCATTTTTCGGTTGTCAGTTCCAACTTCGTTCACAAACTATAGCATACTTTAAAGTGTTTGGTGAATATGGAGTTTGGAACACCCCTTGGTCTATTGTAATTTCCTTCCATTGAAATAAAAAGGATATATATTTATTTTCAATTACAATTTTCTTGTATTTATTTTTGTTTAATTTTTTTTCATCTTTGATTTTTTAATTTTTTTTTCTCTTTGTTTTTGTTGTTCTTGCAACAGTTTACAAATAAATAATTTCGATAGTTTATAATAAGCAGAAAAAAAAATTTGGGTTGAGACAAAAAAACGATTAATTCAATTATTAAATGCTAATTCATTAATTGACAAATGTGTGTAAATTATTTGCTACGCAGCTAAACTAAGATGTGTGTATGTGCGCGTGTGTGTGATTGAGACAGAGATAGCGAGAGAGAGAGAGAGATAGGTACATTAGGGCAGGGGCAGGGTTAATAGCCTTTGAGTGGGGGGAGGGTGAGTTTATCACAGGTTTTCAAAAACGATATTTGAATTGAAACTGAGCCGATGTTTAACTGTTTTGTTGCGGTAAATGCTGTGATTATGGTTGTTGTTGTTGTTGTTGTGATAGATGCGGTTATTATAAATAGATTGTCTAATAAATTACGCGATATAATTAATAATTTAATTTGAGACAAATTAATTGATAGTAGAATACATTATCAATTTTCATATATATTATAAATATATGTATTGTATATAGTATGTATGTGTGTGTGCGTGATGTGCTTGTTTTTTTTGTGGTGAAGTGTGTTGAGGGGGTGACTTAATTGAACTACAGTTTAAAATTTATAAATTCTTTTGCATTATTTGGGAGAAACAAAAATAAACCATTGCAGCCTTTCAGGCGCTGCCCAATAATGTTAAGCCGCTGTTAAGCTGCTCTTACTGTTGCTGTTGTTTGTTTGTGGATTGATTAGTTGGTGTTTGCTGGTTCGTGTCTTAGCTAATACGTATTTTCAATGCCAGAAAATACAATTGCAGACATGTGGCCAATAGGACAATCATATTGCCAATAGCAATTGTCATATGAATGCGACGGAATGCTTTATGAATCCGCTGATAATGTGGACACTCGACCAGATCACCCTGAACAAGACTGCCAACCTCCTGTCCGCTGCCGATGGCACCCTCGATCCTGTACTTCTCGTGCATCAGTCGTAGCATGGGCGGGGCCAAATATAAACGCACCACAACCTCAATGGCAGCCGTTACCGTTAATGTGCCCAGCTGTACGCCAGCCGCTGTTGTCCAACCGCTCAGAAAGTATTTAACATAGATGATTAACATTGTGATGCTTAACATTGCATTCAATGCAAAATACTTGGGGAACAAAATCTGCTGGCATTGACCGAACGTGTGACGCGGCAGCGAGAAATACAGCGAGAGACCTGAAGAGAGAGAGAGTAAAGAGAAGGGAAAACAATTAGTAAAGAGTTGGCAGTGGGTTATATTAATGATAATGCGTACGATTTGTATGATTCTGATTCTGATATTGACATTGACACATTGGCATGGTGATGATTGATGAACACAAAGTTGTTGCAGCCTTGTTTGCAGTAGCAGCGAAGTTGCAGCGCAGTAGCAGCAGCAGAAGCAGCAGCGGATGCAGCAAGAGCTTTCGTTTGTTTATCGATAACTTACCCGATACAAAGGTCATCCAGATTTGTGAACCAAAATGTGTGGCGAATGCGCCCAGATACGCCAGCGTTGGCAGCGTGCTGCTGCTTACGACGGCAGCGCCTGCGTCAACGTTGCGCGCCTGCGTCGCCGATGTTGTTGCTGTTGGTTGGCTGCTGTGTGTTGTCGTCGATGTTGTTGTTGTCGTTGTTGTGAGATCGGGTCCAACGGTCAATAAGACAAAGGACAATATGCAAATGGCGATCAAATGCGCCGGCTGCGTGGTGCGCGTCAAAATACTGTAAAATAACAGAAGGAGAATATGAATTAGAAACGCTGTTAATATGCTTTTTTTTATTTCACATATGAATTAGATAAGCTGTAAATGTCAATGTTATGTGAAATGCAATTTTTGTTTGCTATATTTGAATTTCATGTGCTAAAATGCATATTACGCGAGCACGTGCCTCTTTGTGCCCGTGATTAGATACGCTTCGAACTTTTGCACTCGCCAATAAAAATGGCACGCGGTGATGAGAGGAACGACGACGCGTCGGCAACAGCAACGACGACGACGACGTCGACAGCGACAACGAGCGCTTATCTAACATCAAGTAGTTTGCACTGACGCGCGCTTCGGACTTTGCGTCTCTCTTTTTGTTGTTGCTGTCGTTGTCGTTGTTGCCTTTACGCATCTGCTGTCTCGGTTTTTTGTTGCGTATGCTTTTTGCTTTTGCATATTCGCATAGATCATATGTGTGACTGTGTATTTGCATATGTATTGGTGCTGCTTTTGTCGCTTGCTAGACACTGCGGCGAATCGTAGACGTAGCAAAGTGGCGTACGTGCAAAAAAGCATGCAACCAAATATTGTACATATACATATGTATATAATACATATGTAGGTATGTACTTCTATTTTTTTTTTTGTGTTTTGCCATTTGCACAACTATACGGTAAAATAATTGGATCGGCAATGGCCACTAAATGTAAATACAACAAATTTGCAAATTTAGATAATTTGAACACTTGTTGCTGTCGCTGTCGCTATCGTTGTCATTGTTGTTATTGCAGTTATCGCACAAGTTGAATCAAAGTGTGAAAGGGAATTCCAAAATCAGCTGTTCAATTAAACAGCTGCTCTGCTAACGGACAATGCGATGTCACATCATCGTTAAAATCGACGTCGACGCCGACGCCGACGTTAAGTGCTCCATCAGAACAATACAGAAAGCTGACTCAACGCTCAGAGCATTAACAGCGACGCTTCGCTTCGATTTCGCCGTCGAAGTTCATAAAAACTGTGACGTCGACATCGCCTCGCACTTTGCACTCTCGTCAAAAGCGTGGGCGGAGGGAGAGAGGGTGCATAGAAACATGAGATTGTATAGATATGCGAAAGATAGGCGTAATAAACTTGTCGATAATTTTTTGTTTTTATTTTTTTTGGGGGAGTGTAAGCTTTCGCTTTCACACTGTCTGTTTGTTTTATGTCTGCCTGTTGGTGTGTGTGCTTATGTGTGTTGGTGTGTGTGATAAGCGTTGAATGGAAGTCCCCATTTCGGTGGGTCAGCCTATAACTTATCGTTGAGTCAGAGTTGCGGTCAAGGCAGCCGACCAAAGGCCAACGGCCTTACTACACAAAAGTTATTTATAAATTAAAATTAAACACACACATGTGATAAAAATATAAAAATGTTGGCACTACTTTTGGGAGGAGGGCGTGAATCATTTTACCAACTTTAAGCTAACGAAACTGCGGCTTATCAGTTGCCGTCGCTTTAAAGCGGGTTTCATTCAATGTGATAAAAATTTCATCAGAAATATTAATACGATTTGATTTCAAGTAGCCAAACCCCCCCCCCCCCCCCCCCCGCCCACTCCTTCACACATCTTCAGCACACTGAGCTTTCCCTATTGGTTCTTTGTGCTTTGTGTGCGAGCTTTTTGACAAAAGTTCTAGGATCGTTTACATGCCCTACGCAACTCTTCTTACACTCACACTCACGAGCGGGAGAGGGAGAGGGAGCGACTCTGACAGCAGCTGTTTGCATAACGGTACAATGGCAGGTAGCGTATAAGGAACGCAAAATGAAAACGAAAATATTTGCACAGAATTACACAGACAATAAATTCAAAGTGCAAGCTAAACAAAAAAAAAGAGGCGTGTATGTGAAAAATGCATGTATGCATATGTGTGTGTGTGTCTAGGTATAATAATCGAATGCGTCTAATCGGCTTTCGCGTGATTGACATGATGGAGCGCCGTGATTATTTCCATTGATAAGAGAATGCCCATTTGTTTTGGCACAAAATAATATGTGCAAGGTCTGCATGAATATACTCAAAATTTGAGTTAAAAAGAATTAATTCGAACGATGTCGAATTGAATGAGTGCGATTCACACATTGAATTGAATTCGTTTGAGTGTGAGTGACATTGAGCTCTTAAATGACAGCTCCTTATCGAAATGAGTGCGAATGAAGGAATGTAAAATAAATTTGACAATGTCAAACTCAATTGAATGACTCGTTGTTTTGATTGTCAAATGACTGCATTCCTTAACTTTGTTGCAAACTTTCCTTAAAATCGGTCGCAAAGAAATAATGACAAGTTTTTTGGACACCAATATTTTTGATGCTGTACTTAATCCAGTACCTAATGACGAGTTTGCCGAATATGTTGAAGTTTTGGCAAATAACAACAATGTTGATCAAATAGATAAGGAACTGAGAGGCTACGCAAACATTAATGTTTCATATACAGTTGACTTTGATTGTCTGGGTTGGTGGAATGTACAGAAAGGTATTTTTCCCTTGTTACACAAGACAAGCTGTAAACAATTTTGTGTTCCAGCTAGCAGTGCGGCTTCTGAGCGAGCTTTTTCTGATGCAAGAAATCTAATAACGGAGAAGCGTTGTGTAATTGCCACCAACCCAGACAATGTCAATAAAATAATGTTTTTACATTCTAACTTAGAATAAATAGTTTGTTATTAATAGTAAGAATTAGATTCAGTTATAATAAAAATAAAATTCGTTCAATGCGTTATAAAGCTATTCATCTTTTTCTTTTATATGTTCATTATGCACATGAAAAAAAAACAACTGAAAATACTCATGCTTTAAAAAAAAATATGAAAATTAAATCAAAATTCGAAACGAACTCGAATTAACTCAAAACAAAGTAGCTTTCTCACTCATTCACTTTCTGTCACTCCGTATGAACATTGTGAACTGAGTTTGACAAAAACGAACAAACTCAATCAAAATCTTTCGACTTTGCATTCGACTTCGTTCAATTCCTTTCGAACATGAATGCTTCGAACTTCGTTTTAGCTCATTCATGCAGACCT
>JBAMBL010001231.1:0-260388 GCA_037043405.1 Drosophila subquinaria | reverse complement strand
TGATAATTGCCACTAGAGTTGGACTTTTTAGTTCAATTTGCTGAACTTAAGCAGTCATTTAGTTCAGTTATTCCGTTGGTCATGAACTTTGAACATGGTGAATATCGGCTACAACCGCGGTTGCCACTTAAAAATATCTGATTGAGCCAAAAAGAAACAAAAAATCAGCCAAATCGAAAAAATAAGTGCCATTGCGCCAACAGGATAAAATAGAGCCAGTTTTGGCGCAAAAACGCCAATTGTGGCAACCGTGGCTACAACTGTTTCATTTAGTGGAATGTGAAATGTGGTTAAAGTTTTTAATTAAAATAGACGACAAATGCCAATTAGATTCAGGATTATCTTTTAATTTACTTATAGCCCGGCTTGAGCTTAAGTAACCTTTCATATTGCTCAATATCACCATTATCCAAAGAAAAGGTTCGAGTTATGGAGATATTTGACTTATAGAGTAATATTTCTTTAGTTTATTAATTTTACTGCCACACATTTAGCTCGAGTAAGAGAGAAATTCGAGTTATAGAACTTCGAACTATGGAAGTTGAACTGTATATGATATTGAAACATTATAACAAGTAAATAAAGAAGAAATTAAATCCAATCGCGAAACTCCATATATATAATTCTAATTGTATTTCTCAAAGAAATTTAAACATTTTTTAAAGAAATAAATGACCAACTGCGAAAGGAACGATTTAGTTCATTATTGACTGAATAAGTTCATTCGTTCATTCTAATGACCCGTTCATTTGAACTTTTTCAGAACGAAACGACACAACTCTACTAATTGTGCGGTAACATTCACATGTGCCGGCTGATTTCTAGTTGAAAGAAAATGTGATAAGACATAAAGTAAATATGTATAAAAGAATACGCTGGACTTTACTGCAGGCAACTGGGCAGTGCACATGGAACAGGTTAGCGGCCTATCGTCGCACGCTATGCACGACCTTGATCAGGCCGTCATCGGATGCAGAGGCGACAATAGTCGCGTCTTCGTCCTTGTCCAGGGATGCACTGGAGCGTCAGCTTAAACAGATACCTGTGGAACGCATTCGCAACTTTAGTATTATTGCGCATGTGGATCATGGCAAGAGCACATTGGCCGATCGCTTACTCGAGTTAACTGGCGCCATTTCACGCAACCCAGGACAGCATCAGGTGCTGGACAATCTACAGGTGGAGAGGGAGCGCGGCATAACGGTGAAAGCCCAAACGGCATCCATATTCTACAAGCATCACAACGAGTTGTATCTGCTGAATCTGATAGATACGCCCGGACATGTGGACTTCTCCAATGAGGTGGGTTGGTTACACTCGATGCTCCGTGGATGCATAAGCTAACAAGGTCACATACGGAACTATACTTCTCTTTCCATTTCTATCATGGTGGAGAAGGAAAACAATATTGTCAAAATAATGTACGCGCAGCCGGGGACCGCCCTTGTTAGTAAATTCACCTTGCGTCTGAATAGGCCAGCTACCCTGCATGTTATTCCACCATGGCTTCGACTATACTATTCCAATTCCGAATGCTTTTTTACAAATTAAAGAAAAATGGAAGCAAAAATTAAAAAAAATATATTACAATAAAATTAGGAAATCGTTGCGGTTTATTTCCGACTTCTGTCGAATTTTATTTGTATTGCTCAAAACAATTTTTAGCAGATTTCGCAAATTTCATTAATTATAAATATTAAAAAAAGCTAAGTAATTATTTTATAATTTTTATATAATTCTAAGAAAATGGTAGCAAAGTTTACAGATAGCGCTATATTCAAATTCAAATTTGGCTTTCCAACTTTTTTCTGTAATTGAATTTTTCTTAATTTTTTTTCTAATTGAGTCTTTTGGTTTTGAGTTTCTGATGTTTCGAAATACTTTTTCAAATTCATTACGGATGTCGAATACTCACGAAATATTTAAGAATATATTTTTGATTTTGGATTATTTGAATATTTACCTTCCTAATTTTCTTTTTTCAAATTTGAATTTCATTTTTACATTTATCATAACATTCATTTTTAGTTCTTATTTTCCAAATAAATTTTTTTTTTTTGTTTTCCCTTAATTTTGGAATTATTCGAATTATTTGTAAAAATTGCTTTGGTGAATCGAGATTAGACGTTTACGCCGCCGCGCCACGCCGCCGCCGCCGCCGATTTTTGGTCTTTTTGACGCGCCGCCGCCAACTCACGGAAATATCGGCGCGGCGGCGGCGGCGGCGGCGTCCGGCGTCATAGCTTTTAATACAATTTTAAAAAGCAAAAATCAAAAAAATTTTGAAATATTTTTTTTTTAATCATTTAATTTTTTTTTTAAATTTCAAATGTAAAATCAAATCTATGAAAATGACTGTAAAGGGATTTTGAAAAACTTTTTTTTTTTTTTAATAATTTGTAAAAAATTTTCACTGGCTTTTTTTATAATTTAAAAGGGAAAATTTTATTTGATTACTGCATACGCCGCCGCCGCCGACAAATTCGACGGCGGCTTGGCCGCCGCCGCCGCCGGTCCTCTCTGCCGGCTAAGCCGCCGCCGCCGGTTATTTCTGGCCTCTCCGCCGCCGCCGAAGCTAACACAATCGGCGTAAACCTCTAATCGAGATTAATGGAGTTTGCTTTTTGGCAGGTTTCCCGGTCGCTGGCTGCCTGTGATGGAGTCATCCTGCTGGTGGATGCCTGTCATGGTGTCCAGGCGCAAACCGTGGCCAATTATCATCTGGCCAAGCAGCGGGAATTGACGGTGGTGCCGGTGCTCAATAAGATTGACATTAAGCACGCCAATCCGGAGCAGGTGACCAAGGATATGGAACTGTTGTTTGGCATTGATCCGACGACGGTGCTGCGAGTATCCGCCAAACTGGGCACTGGAGTGGATGAGGTTCTGCAGCGTGTCATTGAGAGGATACCACCGCCACGTGTGGATCGGAAGAGCGCATTCCGTGCGCTAATCTTCGACAGCTGGTTTGACAAGTATCGCGGTGCCCTCAATCTCATCTATGTGCTCAACGGGCAGCTGAAGCAGGGCGACGATATTCAATCCCTGGCCACCCAAAAGATGTATTCAATTAAATCCATATCCGTACTGTGTCCGGCGGAGTGCCAAGTGGACACACTGTCCGCTGGTCAAGTGGGTCTCATTGCGTGTAATATGCGGAATAGTAAGGAGTCCATCATTGGGGACACCATTCATCTGAAGCATCAATCAACATCCTCGGCCGGCAGCTATAAGCCACAACAACCTCTGGTCTTTGCCGGCGTCTTTCCGGTCGATCAATCCAAGCATGTGGCCCTTCGCAGTGCCATTGATAAAATGGTGCTCAATGATTCGGCGGTAACGGTGAAGGTCGACTCGAGTCCGGCATTGGGACAGGGCTGGCGTTTGGGATTCCTCGGACTCCTGCACATGGAGGTATTCTGTCAGCGTTTGGAGCAGGAGCATGGCGCTGAACCGATTATAACGGCGCCCTCGGTCACCTATCGAATTGTCCTGCGTAATCCCAAGTTGATTAAACAGCATGGCCGGGATACTTTGGATATATCGAATGCGGCGTTACTGCCGGAACCCGCCAACATTGAGGAGTACTATGAACCCCTGGTCATGGGTACAATCATTACACCCACGGATTACGTCGGTCAGATTATTGGACTCTGTGTGGAGCGACGCGGACTGCAGCAGAGCTCCGTCAACATTGATGAGTCGCGTATTTTGATGAAATATGTGCTGCCGTTGAGCGAGATCATCTTGGACTTTCATGATCGCCTCAAGTCGCTGAGTTCGGGCTATGCCAGTTTCAGCTATGAGGATCATGGATATCATCTCACGCAGTTGGTCCGCCTCGATATCCATTTAAATGGACGGCCGGTTGAGGAGCTGTGTCGCATTGTTCACGTCTCCAAGGCGACGGGAGTGGCACGTCATATGGTGTACAAACTGAAGGATCTCATACCCAGGCAAATGGTTCAAATTGCGATTCAAGCGTGCGTCGGCAGCAAAGTTATCGCTCGTGAAACGATTAAGGCCTATCGCAAGGATGTCACCGCTAAGCTCGTGAGTTTTTTCCTGATTGCCAATATCAAAATTTAGTGATGTGAAACGAACTATTACTGTTGATCAAATATCGATTAATATTTTGTACGGTGTATATTTATTTTTGAGCGATTTTATTTCCAACGATTTGGATATTAGAATCGCTATTAATGTGTGATCCTATCGTGCGCTATTTTTATTAATTTGTTTAACTTTGCCGCCACTTCAGTTTTATTCGTGGAACATAAAGGCTTAAATCGATTTGAATAAATTTGATGGCAGTATATCTATCGTAATGCCGCAAAATAGTGGAAACTAATTTCAAGTGTCACCACAAATTTATTATCGACGGGAATAATCGATATCGGTGAACGGTATTATCTATATATTTATCAAAAAATCAAGGGAAAATAATATTTAAGTTTACATCGATTTGTCGACTTTTGTTTTCCAATTTTAAATTAATGATCTTTATTTTTAATATATCGATGTATCGATTTTTAAATCCGATCGATATTCTGTTTGAATTTACATCACCAAAATTAAGTGTAAATCCGATAATACAATTTCTTACTCTCTTTTTTCACGCTCTCTCTTCCTCTTACGGCTGATCGATAGTATGGCGGCGATGTAACGAGACGCATGAAACTGCTGAAACAACAATCGGAGGGAAAGAAGAAGATGCGCCTGTTTGCCAACATTCGTGTGCCGCACGAGACTTTCATTGATGTGCTGAAACGCTGAGTGAGGTGAGTGACGGATGCTGCTCATGTTATCGATAATCATTTTGTGTTCATCATCAACAAAAAAACAACAACAAGAATTGACGCTTATCGCGACCGCCTTAGTCGATAACAGTGCTCACCAAAAATGCTGCCTTATCATTATATTGCTGAATGCTCTTTGTTTTTCTTGAAATAGAAATATAAAAAAAAAAAAAAAGTAAATATTTTTCATTTGTTTGCCCGCATAATGTACATGTAGATATGTACGTATGTATATATGTACATACATTTCTTTATCGGTTATAATGCGCGGAAGTATGCGAGTCAGCTGCCTTCATGTTCATATTCATATTTATTTACAATGCAACAAAAAAGTGTTCGCACACAGCTCAACTTTAATGCATATTTATAGATTTTAGCAAGATGTGCTTTCACTCTTTAAATTCGTAAATTTGCAAATGTTCGCAAATATTTTGCACAGACTGTGCATAGAGCAGTTCATTAACATCGGCGTTATTTACGAGTGTTGTTTTCTCACTTGAAAAACAAAAAAAAATGATTGCTCGTCATTGTCTTAAATTAAAGCCTTTTTAACAACAACAACTACAACAAAAACATTGACGACGACAGCGACATAACAAAAACAAAAACTAAAAATCGAATTTCCCTGACCCTGAAAACTAGCACGCATACGCACACAGTGAGTGCATAACGGTATCCTCTCGCTGCCTGCGCGCCCCACAAACAAAAACACATACACACAAACATATGTGAGAGATAGCAAGTTTGAATGCTTGTGTCTTGCTCCCGGCAAGTTTTGTTTGTGAGAGCGCAACAATCTAGCAAAGGGAGAGAGTGGGAAGAGAGAGAGAGAACATCAAACGTCAAAGACAGAACAATTGAACTCAACTGATGATGGTCACGGTGGGTGTTGGGGAGACTGCGGCGTATGCTTCTCCTGATGTTTGGGTTGTGCATGTGTGTGTGACCTTGAAAAACAATAATATTGTTGTTGGTTGCTGCTTTGCTTTTGTGTAGGCAGCGCTGGGCAAATGCAAATGCAAACAAAACTGTTAAAATGATTATGCAATAGCAAAAGCTTCAAATTTTGCCAAAATGTCAAAGGGGAGAGAGTAAAAGTTAACAAGTTCACCTACACACACACATAAAACAAACAAAAGCAAACGCATATGTATATATGTATGCAAACAGATCAGGAAACTTGTTGCATTATTTTAAATACAATCCATATTTATTTTTGACAACACTAATTCTTATTGACCAATTCGCATATGAAAATCAGCTGCATTCGTTTTTCCAATAAGAATATCAAGTAAGAACGCTACTGTCGAGGTCGATTGTTAGATGCCCAGTACCTGTAAATTTGCAGCTGGTCGATTTATTCACCATAAAAAGGGCTAAAATAGGTTTAAAAAAAACAAAGAAAATTCAAATAAATAATACTAAAAATAAGAAAAGCAAATATTATTTTTAAAAGGAGACAACCCTTCCTTTCTGTCTGTCTTTTTTCTATATATATCATTTTACAAATCATTCGGACGGACAGACATTGTCACAAACCCATAAGTCTCTGTACATATTAAGTACTTGGCTAAAAAGCCGAACAGCTGAGTTTGAGCCCCACACGCAAGTGCAAGAGAGTTCCCAACATTGACAACAATAACAAAAACTTTGCTCTCTCGCTATCTCTCTGTCTTAGCAGTGAGCGAGCGACCAGGCAGAGTATTTGTTTGTGTGCGATTGTATGAGAAGCACAAGCACAGGCAAAAGCAAAAACAACAACAGCAAAATACATTTTTGTTATTTTGCTGTTCGTATTGTTGTTGTTGTTGCCGTTGCTGCTGCTGCTGCGCTCAATTGAACGAAACAGAGGCGACGACAACCATCGTCTCGCCGCGTTTCTCTGTCGCCGTCGCAGTCACCGTCGTTGCCACTGTCCGCACAATACAAAAACAGTCAGTTTTCATTCTCATTTGACATCATCAACATTGAAATTTAATTAAACAAGAGCAGTTCAGAGGTTCGATTGATATTCTCTGATTAATTTTTGGTGAAATTCAAAAGTAAATTATTAAATTGATTCAATTTTAAACTATACTTAATTAATACGCAATTTTATTGCACAAGTTTTCATTTAACAAAAGACAAAATAACTTCAAACGACATTTTGTTTTTATGTCGATTTTCTTTCCCGTTTCTATTTGCAAAATAAATAATCAGCGCGAGCAAAATAACAAACGTCATCAGCTGTTTTGTGCCTGTGGGTGTATGTGTGTGTGTGCTTACGTTGCCTCCATACAGTGTACGTATTTACTCTCTGTATGCCTCTTTTTGTGCCTTGTTTTCAAATAAAAATTGCTTAAAAGCGCTGTGAAAATGTCGCATAAATAAAAATCAAATTGTTGCACTCAAAAAGCAACATCTCCCCCTCCCCCAACACCCAAAATCGTCCGCCTCCAAATAATTTGGTCGTGTAGCGAATTGAAACGAAACATAACCTAGAAGAGAATTTAGAACGAGAACTTGTTGTTTGAAGGTTACGACGCGGCGCCACTGAACAATTCCCTCTCGTCCTCTCAGCTGGCTACTACATACAGACGTACACCGTCGTTGCTCTGGCCTTGACCGTGTACAGCTGGTGCGAAACAACAACAACAGAACAACTAAAAGCGACGGTGTAACAGCTGACAGCTGTACTGTCGCTGCGTCTGCGGCTGCACTTTTGACAGTGCAAGTGCGTCAAGTGGCAACGCCGTTGGGTGGAGATGGAACCTAATTTATTGCACACCAACAAACATACAGATATACAAGTACTTGCCTTCCACACAATATAAACAGTGCTTAAGCGCAGTACATGTCCCGCACACATTCAAGTTCAAAGTAATCGCCAACAAAATCAACAAAAATGGGGAACAAAAAAAACGGCATCTCCCGCATACACATGCAAAAACTGCGCGCATTCGCACTCTCGCTCTCATACACAGACACGCATACATTAACACGTACACACAGCTGTACACGTAGCAGTGCCTCACAGTAGTTGTTTTTGTTGTTATATATGAAATTCAACGGTTGCAGACGGTCACAAAAAAGTCATCAAATTGTGCAATAGTCGTAGCAAAAAAAAAATAGGTGCAAATAGTAATGTTAATAATTAATTATACATGCATTAACCAGACAGAGTCGAGCCGCTTATTGGACTTTACAGTTATTCGCAAATAATTGGCTAGCTGGCATCCAGTGTTGTCAACGTTTAACAGTGTTGAAAAATATGCCATCCAATTGGAAACTTTATTTTCGCGCTGCGTAGTTGCTTTTGCTGTTTTCCCCCGTTGTGCATTTTTTTTTGTTTTATTTTTTTCATTTTACAATCGTCTAAAATTTATTTGTGCAATTTCATACATTCACCTTATGTATTCGCTGACTTTTCGTTTGTTTGTCCGTGTGCCACTTACATACATACATTCAAATATGTACATACATACATACGTATTTTCTGCTTTGTTCATACATATGTATGTATGTACATACAAATGCATATATTTTATTTAAAGTTTGCACATGAAAGAGAGAGTGAGAGTTCTGTTAAAACTGTAACAAAGTGTTATTATTTTTTTATTAAAGACCTGTTAAACAATTTTCATAATACATAATACAAAATTTAAATTCTTTGTGTGTGTGTATTTTGTGTTATTTTTATTTTGTTTTGCAACTAACGGGCGCGTCGTCAGTGCCAATAGCAAACATACAAATAATCACACACACACATATATTTATGCATATTCGCGTCAAACGTCACACAGCTGATACGTGTTGTTGTTAGTGGTTGGCGCATACGCACACATTGATACATACTATATACATAGGCAAACGCTTTGCGAATATCATCTGTGTACTCTCTCTCTCTCTCTCTTTCTCTTACTCTTTCTCTCGTTTGCCACCCACTCTCGCTACTTTATTTTGTAAACAACCGAGAAATGCGCGCAGCGCTGCCAGACTTGAACAATTTTCAGGTTCGCTGGCAGCTCTGTTACACACACGCACACACATACACATTGATATGCGATTTGTGAAATTCATATTTCAATTGTACTATTTTTTTGCATTGCAGGTGCCAACGAAATTCAACAAAAGAAATATATATACATGCAACTAAAAGGGACATAATAAGACGGTGTGCGTTGTTGTCAGCAATATGATGAACAGTTATAGTGTGGCAAGATCGCATCCAGCTGGTGCTGCTGCAATAACTCTGCATTTTAACTACAACAATAACAACAAGAGCAATAATAATAACAACAACAGCAACAACAACAACAACAGTTGCCTTAAACCCATTGCAACAGCAACAAATGAGCACAAAAGTCAACAACATAAAAATCTTATCAACAGTGCCGCCCCAACAACAGCAACAACAGTTGCAACCGCAGCAACGACAGCAACAACAACAGCTTCAACAATGTTCAAAATAACACAAAGTGAAGTTGACGCCAAGCATTTTCTACAACAACAACAACTGCATAAAGGAGGTTCAGTTAATTGGTTGGTGCCTGGAGTTCCTTCATATGTAAATACCTCAGCAAGCACCAAAGAGCCGCAGTTTATACAAGTCAACGTCCAGTCCAGCAGCAGCAGCAACAACAACAACAACAACAAGCAACAGGTGCAATCAACAACAGCAATAACCAAAAGTGCCTTTATCGAAGTGATGACAATGCCACTGCAACAACAACAACAACGCACTGAGGACCAAGAAAATGCCTTTCGTCAGATTGAAGATGTACACAATTATGCCAAGTTGCAACATCATCATCATCACCAGCATCATCAACATAGTCACGACATAAGCAGCGATGAAATGGGTGAGGAGGATGAGGACGAAGATGACGATGAAGAGGAGGAGGAGTTGGAGTTGGGGTTGGAGGAAGAAGATGAAGAAGAGTTGGAGTTGGATGTTATAACGACAACAACAACAACAACCAAAAAGCAAAAGATTAATGCAAATGTGCCTAAAAATATTAATTTTAATAAAAATAATAACAATATCATAATTGACGACGATTCGGAGGAGCATGTGGAAGTTGATGTAGTCACTGTAACACCAACAACACCACAACAGCAACACCAACAACAAATGCATCTTGATCAGGAACAGGAACAACTGTCATCTGCTGTTGATCAGGATATGCGACCTGAACATCATGCACGTCGTCCCATGAACGCATTTCTCATATTCTGTAAACGCCATCGTGCCATTGTCAAGGAGCGCTACAAGTCGCTAGAGAATCGGTGAGTTAACTAAAATAAACATAAACATAAACATTATATAAATAAACATATGTGTTTGTGTATTTGAATTTGATTTTAGCGCCATTACCAAGATACTCGGCGATTGGTGGGCAGCCCTGGACGATCAAGAGAAGCAGTGCTTCACCGATCTGGCACAACAGGTGAGCAGAATTTCTTTTTTATTTATTTACATTTTTCTTGTTTAAGTTTTGGTTTTGTAATTTGTAATATCTTTAATATTTAATAATTTTAATTTACTTTTTGGTGAGCTTATTTTTGTCTGTCAGCAGTCTGGCAGCACAATTGCGATTTGAATTTGAATTTGAAATGCAAAAGTGAACCAGACTTAAGCAGTCTGGCAACCCAGTTGGAATTCGAATTCTAGGATTAAAAATGAGGGCATCTGGCAACAAGTTTGACATTGAAATTTTAATTTGAGCTAAATCTGAGACAGAAGAGAAATTCTAAAGAATTTAAGCCGCCTAACAGCACAATTCCAATTGGAATTCCAATTATAAATGCCAGGATAAAGAAGAAGTTAGTAATTTGAGAACACGGCTAAATTTCGAATTCGATTGTCTAGAATAAAAATAGATATCAGCAATTTGGTAGCACTGTTAAAGCATCCGTTGGATCTGGCAACTCGGCCGTAAACATTTGAATTTAGTCTGGGAAAACAAAGATTTTAAAAATTTGGCAACACCATTGACATTCAAATTTGAATGCTGTTCACTTCTCTTTCTTACATGATGAAACTATCAGGCATGCCACAGAAATCTCTTTCACTTGACTTTCACGTCAATTTCATTTCTCCGTGCCACAGTCCAAACACCTGAACAATTTTGAGTGAGATGAAATCATCGCTCAATTCACTGGCGTCCGATGCCATGAGAATAATGTCACATTTTTTGTCCGAATTTTTTAATTTAGAGTTGTCGAGAAACTTTTATTGTTTGCCGCGCCAATAACTTTTAAATTTTTTTAAAAAATATTATATAAATAAATTGAATTATGTATATAAATTAAATAAGAATTAAAATGAAAGTTTGATATTCTGCAATGATAAACTTTAAAAAGTTGCTAAACAAACCCTTGGGAAATTTAATCTGAGAAGGGGCCAACCCTAGCAGCCTAGTACGAAAAGGTTGATGAACATGCTAAAAAACCTAAATCACTCGAATTTCTGTGGCACGGAGAAATTTTCGAAGTGGAATTGCCTTTCTCTGAAATCGCTTTCACTAGTGATTTCTGTGGCATGCCTGTATAAGTTTTATTTACTCTTCACTCATTTTCGTTTTGTGCGCTCCGAAAAAGAGGGCATGTCCAGCGATTAAGTCACCTTATAATTTCATCATCCAGTAATCTTTCTCTCCCCTCTCTTTCTCTCGTTAACTGTGTAAAGTACACTAATATAAGTTTATCTTTTAATGTTGCAGAACAAGGATGCCTTTTTCAACGCCAATCCCAATTTTAAATGGTACAAACTGCCCGCACCGCCGTTACGCACGCTTGCAACACGTCCCAGCAATACAGTTGCAACAAATGCAAACGATGAGCAACAGCAGCAACAACAACAACAACATCAGCAACAACAGTGGGAGCCAAACGAAGTTGCACACGTATTGCGTCGCAATTATTTTAAATTTGCCGATGAGACACAAATGGGCGAATTGAGTGTTTTGTTGAGTGGAAATGCGGGAAATGTGCAGGACAAGGATTATGCACTGCAGCAGGCGCTCAGCGAGACAACGCAATTTCTAAGCGTGCACATGCCAAGCAATAACAACAACAACAACAGTAATAATAACAACAACAACAACAAGCGTTGCTTGCAAACTGCTGACAGCGCCAGCAATTCGAGCGAGGAGGAAGAACGTGGCTCTCCTGGCAAAAAACTTAAGTCATCACGCTCTTGCAAGGGCAAAATCTATCAGGAATTGATAAATTCAGGGCAATTGGCAGCGATTGCCAAGAAGAGCAAATGTCGCTTGAACAGCGACAGCAACACGCCACCAATATCACCAACAACAGCAGCCACAATTGCAGCAACAGCAACTGATTGCCAGCAACAGTTGCTCGAGCTGAAAGCGACAACAACAACACGTGCAACTACAACAACAACAGTTGCCAACAGGCGCAACAAGTGCGATTCATCTGAATTTGATTTGGAGGAAAAAATCAAGGAATTACCGGCACTCAGTTTGGATGCGTATTTGCAACGCAAGCGTAGCACCAAAAAGAAGAAGAAATTCAGTAGCAGCAAAAAGCAGCGCAACTCCAACAGCTGCAGCAGCAGCAGCGCAACAGCAGCAACAGTTGCAACAGCAGCAGCAGCAGGCGAACAGTTGCAAAAGTTTAGCAAACAAACTAGAAACAAATCCGAGTCTGAAGTGACAACAACAACAGCTGCCGCTGCAACAACAGCAACAACAACGGCCGTGGGCAGTCAAAAGCGTAAGGCACGCAAGGAGAGCATAACACGTCGAGATGTGAGCGCCATTGAGCAGGAGGTGGCCTCCATTTTGCCGCTGACCATCAACGGTTGTTATTACTTTAATCAATCGTTGCCGTTGCAGCCAGCTGCCGTTGCTCGCTTGCAACCAACAACAACAACAGCACAAGCTGCAACAGCAGCTACAACCAATGCTGCCACATTTGATGTGACCTCTACCTCAGATCTACTCATTCTGGCCGAAGTGGCCGCCAATCGCACTGAGCTGACCAAGTCCAACTAGCAGCAGCAGCAGTTGCTGTTGCAACAACAGCAGCAACAACAACTTCCAACACGATCCACAAACAAAATTGTTGTTCGCTGTTAAGCTGTACTTATATATAAATATACCATGAGTCGCTCTTCATTTTACTTCAAGACTGTCATAACTAAGAGAAAACATAAATCTGCGAAATTGTGTTTTTTTGTAGTAACAACAGCTTTGAAGTAAACGAGCGATATTTATGTTTATATATATATAAAAATAGTCTTATTGTTATTGTTCTGTTTCCTTTGATGATGATGATGATGATAATGATGATGATGATGATGATGATGATAATGATGATGATGATGATGATGATGATGATAATGATAATATATTCGTGCCTGTCACTGTAACTGTAGCTGTAAATTGATACAATTTGCAAATACACTGCGCGTAAATAGACATTCGTTGGATCTACAATTTTTAGTCAATAATTATGTAAACACCAGAAACATAAACAAAGCCACACACACACATACACACGCATATGTATAAACAAAATGTTAAAGTTAAGCTGTGGAAGATGAGAAAAACATTTTAGATCAAATTTTTAAAAGAGACATTTTTAACGCTTATTTGTTTTTTTTTCTTACTTGCAATATTGTTTTTTAAAAAAAAAAGTTGTTTTTTTGCTGTTTTTCTCAATTTGTTTTTTTTTCTGTTAAGTTTTCTAGATAAACAAAAAAACAAACAAACACCATTAATATTGTTGTATGCATATGTGCTGCGCTTATTAACTGTTAATTAATATTATTATTATTTCTAATACCATATATTGTAGCTATAATTTATTATATATTGTGAAAGTGGAAACATATACATAATATATTATACATATATTCATATAAAATAACATATTTGAATTTTCAATTGAAAAATGCCAGTTATCGATACATATCGATTTTTGTTGTTTGTAGGTAACTTCTGCTGTACAGAGGGTGTTTCCATTCTTCGATGTTATCGATGTTTAAAAATATAGTATCTAAGAAAAATCGACAGTAAAATTATCAAAATTGTCCGTGTTTTGGGAGCCAAGGCTGCCACCTTGTTTTACCAAAGTTGGGTCACAGTTGCAACATTTTGTGATTTTTATATATTTTTTTAAGTTTCTAAATTAATTGAAATAATAAAAGTGCAATTAAAATATCAAAAAAAACTTAATTTTTCAAAATAATAAAGTTTATTTTAAAATTGGTACGTCACCCTTCGCGTGGTGACGAAATTAAGCTAGAAATGTAAAAAAGTCGACTAAAATATAACAAAGATTCCTGTGAAAGTTTCAAAATTCTGGCTTCAAAATTAAGTATAAACCATATTAGCAGCTATTTAGAAAGTTGTTAAATATGGTCGTGACTGCTACCGTTGCCAAGGTTGCCACCTTGTCTTTTTTTTGTCAAACTTCGCCAAGGCTGCCACACATTTTTTTGTAAACAGAAGACAGTTTGCCGGTATTGCACATGTGTGTGTGTTTGAATGCATGCATAGGTGTGCGTAAAAGATAAGAAGTTGACCAACCGTTTGCTGCATAGATAAGCTCAGGCATTCCAATTGGACAAGGTAAGTGCGAGGATCGTGCTTAGTCCAACAATAAATAGACAACAAAATGGCGGGCGCGTGATTTACGAGCACTGTGTTAAGACCTCACGTGCAAAGCAAATAGCTACGAAATAGATGAAAACAACCCCAGGCAACAACAACAAACAGCTGTCATACGTACGTTAATATGTGTATGCAGGTACGTATGTATGTATGTACATTCATGCATATGTACATAGCCGCCATTGCTACTGTTCTCTTCGTACTCACTTCGCTGCTGTTGTTGTTGTTGCTACACGCGGTTTCGGTTTTGACCCATTCGCAAGCTTCGAGCGAGCTTTCGCCAGCAGTTTCGCTTCAATGTTGGCCTTAATTTAGTTTGTTCGCGCATTCAGACCCTTACAGTTCACGTTTGTATGTACATGCTGACAGCTGACAAACGACAAAAACATCAAAAATAGAAAACATCAAAAATAGAAAAAAAATAATCGAAATTCGAACAAAATAAACAACAACAAATTTCATGAGGTAGGAATATAAATGCTTTGCATTATATTTCAAATAATTAATAAATAAATAACACATTCGGCTTTTTTTTTCAATTAAAAAATTATTTTAAAGTTTCTAAATTTGAAATTTAGAAAGGCGCAAAAGAAATTGAAAGTGTTGTTGTATATGGATGTATGTATGTTGTTGTATAAATATATAATTAAGTTGCTGGAAACAAGAACAAAACATGCATATGTACATACAGATGTATGTATCTCGAGACATGCAGGTATACAAATGTACATATGCACATACATAAATAAATCATTTAAAAGGCGAAGCGACCGACGGCGGCGAATAAACGCGAACCAAGCGACGCACAGTATGTCAAGTAATTGCTGTGACAATAGAAAACGTACATATTCTATTTACATAGCAAAAATTACTCTTCGTGGTATTTTATTTTTTCTCTTATTTTAATAGAACAGGAAGCAAACACAAATATTGAGATTCTACAGTTTTAACCATTTTGAAAAATATGAAAAAAAATACATCAATTTTTTCTCGTTGTCAAATGAATTGCATGATATACTGTATGTATAAAGATACAGACAAACATGCATACGTACTTGTGAATGCGTAATAAAAGGATTTGCGTTAGTCGGTGTGACGTGAGAGCCAAAGCACAGTTATATAACAACTATCAATGCAATAACTGAAAGTGCGAGAGTAAGTGAAGCGAGGGAGCGAAAGAGATTCGAGATTCTAGCTAGCAACAGAGAGCGTTTCTTTTGATGAATTTGCACATTTGCCCAATTTGCGCGACGCCAACGCAATTGCTCGTTCACCCTCGCGCTCACTTTCGCTCTTCTCTCTCAATATAAATAGCAATAATAATAATTAAATGTAATGAAATCTCTGTGCGTGTGTAATGGAAACCCGCTAAGTTTGATTTGAATTTGATTGCGCGTCGTCTCGTCGTCTGCTGTGCATTTAGCATGACGCTAATAAATTAAGAGAAGCAATCACAATCTTTGCCTTCCTTTGCTTGTGATGCTCGTGGTGTGCGAGAGAGGGGGGAGGGATTTTAACTTGCACGTTTTTTAATTAACACCAATTAGTGTATATTCACATACAATGTACTGAGAGATTCGTTTGGCAATTCTCGTCGTCTCATCACTTGTGGCGCATTTTAATTTTATGGTCAAAAACAAAAAATTAAGAGAAATGCAGCCCCAACCAAAGTCACCCCGTTATTTTGCCGTGATATTCTAAAACCAGGGGGCTTGTGCGTGTGACGTCACACAGCAAAGTTCGTTTGTCCGTGTGCGAGGAGAAGAAGTGAGACAGGAAATATTATGTAAGCGACGATGACGACGGCAGCGGCGGTGTTGTCATTTCAGCTTTTATGCTTTTAGCGCAAAAAAATTGACAGTTTGGTGTAGAAAATGTATAATATAAAAATCCTATAATTGAGCTAATATAATATTCTCATGAGAGAAATAATGAGAAAAGATTTTTTTGTAGGTGAATACAAAAATTTATGGTTTTAAAACAAGACTTTTTTGATGGCTTTGCTATTTCTGGCTATAATTTGAATCAAACTAGCTTTTTATCCCTGGAAGCCTGCCATCACTGACGGCAGCGCAGGATGAATGCCTGCGCTGTCGCAGTGTCTGCCTGTCAGCCGACGACGCGACGTTCGTTCGTTCGTTTGTTACATTCGTATGCGTTGTATTTATGTTCGTCTCTTGGGGGCTTTCAGTAGTCATTTCGCCGCTGTCGTCTTGACAGTTTGAACTGTGCTTTTGCCGTAGTAAAACGTTCGTTCGTTGCGTACGCAGCGCAAAACGCAATCAAAAAGAAGAAAAATAAATAAATAAGAAAAAAAATCTGAGCAACAAATAACAGGCAGGTACACTACCATCATACATAGAACAATGAACGTGAGCTTAGCAACTGAAATTGAAATTCGTTTTTAATTTAATTTCGTGCACAAACGGTTTAGTGCAAGTGTGTGTGTGTGTGTGTGTGTGTGTGTGCTTATATTTTTATATGTGAGCGAGTGAGCATGAAATAAATGTGTTTTTATTTTGTTTTCTGCAAGCTCTAACATCACGCTCTTGTGCTCTCTCCATCTCTTTTTTAATTTTCCTCTTTTTTGCAATTGTTGTATAATCACATAATGGACAGCTTCTTATAGAGAGAGGGAGAGAGAGAGTAAAAAGCTCGATATAAACAGTTAACGTTAAACGGGAAAGAGACAAATGCAAAATCAGCTGTGAGATTTATCTATTGTTTTTTTTTTGGTAAATATTTTAATTCAGACGTCATCGACAAGCAAATTGAAGACGGTGCAAAGTGTGCTACAAGAAGAAACAGAACAAGAAGACGACTTGTACTGCACAATAGAAGAATATAAATCAAAGAGTTGAAATATCGAATATCGAACTTGCTCTGTGATGGCTCAATTGCGCTCCGTGAGCTCGCAGCGTACAATTAAATTGGTCTACTACAGTTGCAACAGTCCAAGCAGCAGCAGCAGTTTGGTGGCAGCAACAGCAGCTGCCACCAATAATGGCAAATGTAACCAGAAGAGAGCACTACATACGGCTGCAACGGCATTCAGTGGGAAAGCTACTCTTCTCTCCTCCACTTCCTCTTCCTCCACTGTCTACGCTCTCGATGTATTGAACGGACTGAGACACCAGCAGCGCCGTCAACTGCAGCTCTCGCCGTCTCCCTTTTTCGGAGCACGCTCTTTGCATTCGGCTGCAAACGATCAACAGCAGGCTCAAGTTGCACTCGCCGAGGCAACTGAAGAGAATCGGCGTGCTGGCGGCGGCAAACAAGGACAATTGGAATCGAAGTCGGCTCAACCGAATGCAGGAGGTCAACCGCAACGGGATCCTCTCGATGTCAGTTTCAACGATCCGGTTGCAGCTTTTAAGAGCAAGACAACATGGGAGCTGGTGCGCGCCTACATGGTTTACATGATCTGCAGCAGCGAGAAGCTTGTGGAGCACAATATGAAGGTAAGAGCAGCCATCATCAAAGCTTATCAACTTATCAATTTATGTAATCTCCCTCTCATTTATGCAAAATGTAAGTCCTTCTCTTAACCTTCACTTTGGGTGGGCAAAAAACACTCTTAAATGCCAAAGTTCATCTTAAAATGCCGGCTGACTCTAGTTACTCTTTCTTGTTATTTATAAAGATATCCCCATTTTTGTTCTCTTTCTCTTAACCTTCACTCTCTTTTTTTTCTATCCTCAAATGCCAAAGTTCAGCTTAATATGCCGGCTCCTCGACTCTCTTTTGCCTGTGCTCTTTGTGCAGTCATCAAAAGTTTCCAAGCTTTTGTAGTTCCCCTTATTTCCTCTCCACACTCCACCTCACTTCACCCGATTCGATCGCACAGTGTGCTAATGCTAACATACAGTTTTCTAATTGTCTGTCTACACTTAATACTCTTTACTCCTCTCTCTCTCTCTCTCCATTCATTTTGATTTGTTGTTTGTGTATATCTTAAGGCTTTCAGATATTTTTAATGACACTACCAATTGTGAATGCAGCTCTAATTGCCTGTTTGATGATAGAGGGAGGGGCAATGAATATATAAAGACTAGACGTATTATTTAATATGTACATAGGTGGTGTGAGTCAGTCAAGAGAGCGTGTAAATCAAATGCGTTTTTATGACCTTGTTACTGCATCAGTCGACGGAGACGTCGGCAGCAGCGTCAGCAGCGGCGGGAGCATTCAAAGTAACAAATACCTAGAAACACACACACACACACACACCTCGATACACACACACTCAAAAACACACACATGTAGAGACACAGACGCAGTCGGGCCCCCAAAAGAGCGCCAATCAAAACGCAACTACAACAACCGTTCGATGCGATAGTGGAGGAGGCAATGGTCACACTTACACAAAGACACGCATGCAAATTGTGCACATGTGTGTGTTTGTTTGTGTATTACGTATGCGATTTTGTAATTGCTTATCGATTATTATGACAGATTGTATGCAGTGTGTTTGATCGATTTAATGGAAAAATAATGACTACAAATAAATAGAAATATACATACATATATATACTTGCATGTGCATTTGCAGTTAGTTGAAGTAAGTGTGTGAGTGAGTGTGAGTGTTTGTCACTTGACAACGTTAATTACTTTCTCGCTCGCTCGCTTACTCTTCGCATTTCCGCTGTTCTATTTGCGGTTTGCCCCCCCCGCTCCCTCACTGACCATTTGGTTGGTCTCGTGTCGCGGGGCCAGAGCTCAAAAAGCGAACACCTGTGTGTTGTTCTTGCCTTCAGACAATTTAGCAAACATTGCCAAAATTTATGTAACCTGTTTTTAAAAGCAAATACATATGTATGTATATTTATACATAATTTTATTTATAACCCATTCTTGTTTCTCTCTCGCACTCACCGCCCTTAGCTTCCCGATTAACCGGTTCATGCAGTTCACACACGTGCCTTGACTAAAAAGCTCCTTTAAGCGGGCGACCATCAAAATAACTTGTTGTTGTTGTTTGTACTTTTAGCCCAGTGTATTCGAAAGTGAAGAGAGGCTTATGACTTTATGGCAATTTATATCTTTAGAATAGTTTCGATAACTATTTAAAAAGATATTTGAACGTTAAATGTGTAGAAATTAATGTTTCACTTGAAGCTATACCTAATGTCAATATTGAAACTGTGCTTTAGTTGAAATTAAATTAAACTTTTATTTAATTAACGGGTACTGGGCAGCTAACAGTCGAGCATATGTACTATAACGTTTTTGGTGTTTTTTTTTTTATTTTTTGGTGTGAGCTTTTTAACAGCAGCTGAGCTCCACTTCCCCGCTAACTGCTTGTCCACATATGTACATCAACACACACGCGCATAGAGACAATCAATATTCGCCGCAGTTTGTCATCGCGCTTGGCCTTGACACGATCGGGCATATGACGCTCTCTCTGCCTTCCCCTCTCCACCTACATACATACATACATATCTCTCTTTGTTGGCGCTATTCCAACTGATTTATGTATCGCGAAAAGAGCAAACACAAACAGACAACAAAAGCAAATGATCTACAAATAATTCAATTTTCGACTCATTCTTATTCAATCTCATATTCTGTCTGTTGTCAGAGTGCGTGTGTGTGTGTGCGTGTGTGTGTGTGTGTGTGTGTGCAACAAATGAATAAAACTTTTACATTTGATATACGATATTATTTTAAATGTGTTTACGCTCCTGTCCCTTCTCCCTCTTTCTCACTCACTATTTGTTTATCTATGTATGTATATTTTTGAATCCTTGAAATTTGTGTGTATGTTTGCTAAAATGAATTTCTCTTAAATATATGACCACCTATCACAGCTTATGAAAGCGGCGAAGAATTTGTTGGGTAAAAAGTTATTTACAGCTTTGATGAAGGCAACATTCTATGGCCATTTTGTTGCCGGTGAGGATCAGATCAAGATAATACCTACACTGGAAAGGTAATTGTTAAATTGAACATATGATTGAACTAACGCCATATTTCTGTTTTTTTTCTCTCTTTCTTTCTCTCTTTATTTTTGTATCTTATCTTCCAAAACTACACTCCTACTTTATTGCTTTGCTGTTGGGCGCCATGCAAATAATATCGAAAAAAAAATAAATAAACTATTGCGCTTGATAAATTGACACAACGGATGAACGAACGATAATTGATAATCGATAAACGATAAAGCTTTTAAAAGTTGCTCGCACTTTGTTGGGCGCCAAACTGTTCGTCCTGCTGATGAAGTCCAGCTTCTATGGACACTTTGTGGCCGGCGAGAATCGCCACACGATTGTTCCCGCCCTCGAGAGGTGCCCGAAAATTGATCAATTTCTATATAAATACATGTGTTAATCATCCCAAACTATCTAATTATATAATCATTGAACTAACTCCAGTTAATTAACCCATATGTGGCATGTGGCATGTTTTTTTTTTTTTCGTTTACGTTTTTCCTTGTTTTTCGTCGAGATTGGTTTTCCCCCATCAAATCTCAATCCAGTTCCCAGCGCACCAAAAAACAGTTTAAACAACAACAATAACAACAGCAGTAACAACAACTACAAATACATGAACACTTCAACACTAAGCAACAAATACAATGTTTCTCTTGCCTAACATCCCATTTTCCCCTCTCGTTTTTTTAATAACTTTTTTTTTTTTTTTCGATTTTTTTATACCTATGCAGAAGAGTTCTATTATTTTAATGGAGTTGTAACAAAGTAGTTATAATAAATATTCTTGATCAGATACATCTGTTCGTCTGAACTACTATATCTTATACATAGTGTTGTGTCTTAAATTAAAAATTCATGAAAAAAGTTGATTTTTAACGAAATTAAATAAACTTGAATGTAGAAATAATATTAAAAATGACATTGATAAATTTATCAAAGTTTAAAATCTGATGATATGACGTTTGTCTATGGAGTTGTCCAAACCTAAATACTAAAGGATTCAGAATCAAATTTAATCACTTTTTTTTACTACTTATTTATTTTACAAAAAGTAAAATAGTAGTGAAATAATAATAGTGAAATATGTTATATAAAATATAAATAAATATCAAAATTTAGCTAAAATCGGACAACAGATTCTTTTTTTTTTTTTTTCAAAATCTTTACCTCTCAAAATAATATTTATTAAAAATGTTTTTTAAAATTCATAATTCTCTGCAAGGGTATTAAATCCTCGGAGTGTTAAAGAAATATCCTTCTTACTTGTTTTCCGTGTTTGGTGTTGCATTACGCTTTTTCCATTTAGCCGCATTTTGTTTTCGCACTAATTTATTGGTCTTTCTATTGCGCTTTCTGGCAGACTTCGCTCGTTTGGCGTTAAGCCGATTCTCGATTATTCCGTCGAAGAGGATATTACCCAGGAGGAGGCTGAGAAGCGTGAAGTTGAGTAAGTATATATCGAGATCGCAATCGATCGCATTTATCGTTTCATTCCATTTAATTCCCTTGTCTTTTTCTTCTTACAGATCTTCCGTTTCAAGTGCCGGAGATAACACAAAGGACGCTGGCGCCTTGCCCCAATATCATGTCGATAAATCGTTTGCGGATCGTCGTTATAAGGTGAGCAGTGCTCGCACTTATTTCTATCTGAATGAGGCAACATGTGAGCGCAACATGGAGACATTTATCAAGTGTCTGGAGGCTGTTTCGGGTATGTCTCCCTTCATTTGTCCGCCAACCCTCCAACCACCTACCCTTTAAATATATAATCAATTCTATTACTAACATTTATTCAAATGCATGTGCTGTGCATCACCCTGTGCATTCCCAATGCACCCTGTGTTCAATTTATGTCTGCACAAATTTGTTATATTTTTTCTTTGTTTCAAGATTTATTTTAAGCTTTCTTATTTTCTGTCAAAGGCTTTTGCATACTTTTTTGAGGGCAACAGTTGGTTTGAGTGGGTTTAATAAATTGCCAAGATCTATCGAGTGCGAAAATGTCATTGTTATCGGGCTAAAAAAGTCACACTATGATTCATTGCATGACAGGTGAATAGTTTTCTTATAGGCAGTCGATAAATTTGGTTATCGATTGTAAGATAGGGCTAAGGTTTCCTTATGAACGCTTTCTGGCATGATTTTAGTAGCATTACGACTTCCGATACGTATTGTAAATATTATGTTATCGATCTACATAAAATTGCGATAACTTTGTTTATTTGATTATAATTTTGATTAATTTTTCTCTCGAATGCATTTCTTTTTCACAACCATTTTGAAAACAATGTGCAAATCCGACGGCGCCTCAAAAAAATTGAAACAAAAAACTAACCTATAAACGATAACCGATTAACGATAACCACTTAACGCAACTAACACAACTAATCAATATGCAAATGGCAACCGAAAAATACCTATAAAATGCCAATTGATCCCATTTATCGAAATTGAACGACTAATCGCAAATTTGCCAAATTTGTGTGGGTATGTCTGTGTGATATATGTATATGATATGTGTGTGTTGCCAGACGACGATGCCAAGGAGCCGCGTGCTCTGGCCCAGGGTAAGACCAAAAAGCCGTTTTAAGCCTCAAAGTCTCTTATTTGGCGAGAATTTGATTTCATTTGTCGCCGTTTGTTTGCTTTGTTTGTTTATATTTTAATTTAGTATTTGTTTTGGTTTGTTTCTCGCTTTCCTTAGTTTAGTCTATGCTTTATTGTGTAAACTGTGTGTGTGTGTGTCGACGTATCGATTGCATGCCTATCGAGTATCGTGTATCGAGCTACAATGACGCCTCATTTTTTTATTTTTATTTTTTTTTTGCTTTTTGCCTTGCTTTTGCTCCGTTTAGCTTTTGCCTTGCCTTCTTCCCGCCTTCCCGCTTTTCCCGCTCGCCTCTCTCATGTCACATTCAGTCACTCACTTACCTTTCAAAATGCTTCTCATTTCCGAATCCAACAACAAAAACAATGATAACGATATACAGGCGCCACCTTTGGAACAGGCATCACAGCTATTAAATTAACCGCCTTGGGCCGTCCACAGTTGCTGGTAAGTGTATCTCTATTCCCCTCTCCCTCTTATCTTCTCTACAGTGTTGCCATTTTAGCTATTATATAGCTAGCTTGCCAGATAATTTCTGTATACTTATGGAAATCATTAAATATTTGAGGTATTGAAATATTGACGCAATTAAATTGTTCAAATTAGAAAACTGTTACGGATCGATGATTTTATATCGATTAGTTTCTTATGACAAGCTTAATTCGAAAAAATTCTTAAAATTAGTCTTAATTTAGTAATACTTAAAAAATGGTATTTCTATATGAATTTTTGTTATTTTTAAAAGCTATATCTAGTATTTATTTTATTTGTGACATTTTTGGCAGCACTGCTTCCCCCTCTGTGTCCCTCTCTTTGTCTCTGTCAGTCTATATTTAGCTTTACAGTTAATTGCATTCCTCTTTCTTCTATTTTTTTTTTTTTTTGTTGTTTATCTATTTTTATAGCTGCAACTATCCGAGGTCATAATGCGCACACGTAAATACATGGAGGCACTTGTCGGCGGTCAGGGCAATGTTTTGACCCATCACAAGACCATTAAGGATCTCGAGCAGTATTACGCTTGCATTGGCGACAACAAGGACGTCCAAACGTTCTTGAAGAATGTTACATCGGACAAGGAGGGGTAAGCTCTAAAACTCTTTTTAGGCTTTTTTAATGAAATGAGTAATAGAGAGTTTCCAAAATATTAGTTATTACGTATTTGCGAACTTAAGACGAGATACAAAAATCAAATTTAAATAAAATGTGATGCATTCTTTTTTTTTTAAATTGAAATTGTATTTTTAAATATAAATAATTTGCAAATAAATTGAGCTCAAAAATTTAGCTTAGCAGTTTCTCAGAATATAACGCAGAGCTTTCATCGATCTGGCAACACTTAACGTTGTTGTGCATCATTAAGTTGGCTGCGTGTTATTTTATATGATTTTAAATTTAATTAAATCAATAATAAATTAATTAATTATTTCTGTTTTTTATTTTTCATTTCTCTCAGAATATTGCATCTGTTTCCCTGGTCCGGCATTGTGGATGAGGATTCGCAGTTGAGCGATACATTTCGCGTGCCCGATCCAATAACGGGACAAATGCGTCGCCTGATCTCACAGATATCACCCAAAGAGGAGGAGATGTTTAGAAACATGATCCGTCGTCTAAACACAATCGTAAAGGTACAACAAATATAATATATAGCCTATCGAGAGATCTTTAATTGATGCCTGATTTTCGAATCCTTTTCATATTTCAGACTGCCGCTGATTTGGATGTACGCATTATGATTGATGCAGAGCAAACTTATTTCCAGCCAGCGATCTCTCGTATTACACTCGAGATGATGCGAAAGTACAACAAGGAAAAGGCCATAGTATTCAATACCTATCAATGCTATCTGCGCGAGGCCTTCCATGAGGTGAGTCTATACATTCATATGTATACCCTGTAACTAGAGGATATTGTAAACAAAAAGGCGAACAAATTGTGATAACGATGCATTATAATGGAGTTGCTTCAATAATTCAATATGATATAATATATTGTAAGGCGGATAATTTTTAGTTTTTAACATAAGAATGGTTTTCAACTCTTCTCGATTCAACTTAAATAAAAACTATAATTATTAAATTTAAAAATAATTATTCTCTGATTTGAATGTATGTTTTCTTAACTAATTTATTATATGATTTGCAGGTGGTCACAGATCTGGAGCAGGCGAAGCGTCAGAATTTCTACTTCGGCGCCAAGCTGGTGAGAGGAGCCTACATGGATCAGGAGCGTGCGCGTGCCCAGGCCTTGGGCTATGCCGATCCCGTGAATCCCAGCTATGAGGCAACCACGGATATGTATCACAAGACACTCACCGAATGCCTGCGTCGCATTAAGGTGAGTTGCCATTTAACAATTGAATTTTGAATTTGAATTTGAATTTGAATGAATCCATATCGATTGACAGGTGCTTAAGGATGTCGGTGATGATGCCCGGAAGATTGGCATCATGGTGGCCTCGCACAACGAGGATACGGTGCGTTTTGCCATTGAGAATATGAAATCCATTGGCATCTCGCCGGAGGATAAGGTCATTTGCTTTGGCCAATTGTTGGGCATGTGTGATTACATCACCTTCCCGCTGGGTGAGTTGTGCAATTGGAATTGAAGCTCAAATCATTTATAATTGTAATTCAATCCGTTAATGAATGTTATAGGTCAGGCTGGCTACTCCGCCTACAAGTACATACCGTATGGACCCGTTGAGGAGGTGTTGCCCTATTTGTCCCGTCGCGCCCAGGAGAACAAGGGTGTACTCAAGAAGATCAAGAAGGAGAAACGTCTGCTGGCCGCTGAGATACGTCGTCGTCTATTCCGTGGTCAGCTCTTCTACAAGCCCAAGGGCAACTATGTGCCCATCTAAGCGACGAAGACCACAAACAATTGATCCAAAACAAAACAAAAAAAAACAAATCTGACACGACAGAGAGAAAGAGAGACAAAGGATGAGGAGGAGAAGTAGAACAACCGACAGAGACATCCGATAGAGTCGGAGTCGTAGTCGGTTTGGAGTTTAGACTACAATTTTTTATTTAATGTTTTTTGTTCGATTCTAAATGTTTTAACGTTAAAAAATGCGTTTATATATTATAGAATATATATACTATATAAAAGTCGACGCATTTGTCAAGCGAAGATAAAGAAGATATAAATGGCAGAAATGCAAAAGGAAACGAAACTAAAACGAAACAAACATTTAATTAATTATAGACAAGAAGAAAAGTTTTGCGTGTCATTTAATAAAAAAAAAAAACAAACAAAAAAACAGAAAATAAAGCCAAAAAACTAAATGATTATATACAATTACACAATGGCAAATAGAAGAGAAATTAATAATAATAATAACAAAAATAATAATGATTAATGATAGCGAAGCAAAAACACACATTTTTAGCAACTAAATCGTTAGAATAAAACGCAAAATGTTTATATATATATATATATATCTATCTATATATATATATACATGTATAGTATGTGACTGCATTTGAGTCCATTGAAATTGTTCAGCTTCTCGTTTAAACTTTTGTTGTGCGTGTGTGTGTTGTTGTAGGGAAAGTAAAGAAAATAGGAGAAAACAGTTCTGTTCATTTTCCAACTAAATTTCCTCATTATGTGTGATCTTTATTATATATATTATATATTATTGTTTCCTTAAGCATTATAATAACTATTTAGAATACAGTTTCATTCTTTGTTTCTGTTTCTGATCCTGTTCCTTCTCAAGAGATATATGTATGTATATTGCCACCCAGGGATACACCTAAAAAACCTAATCTAAAAGTTTTATTATTATTATTATGATTATGATTATTATGGTAAATTAGAAATTGTACTGTGTTTTTAGACAACAAATATTTATTATCATGCTACAGTTATAAAGCTCTCCTCATTCTCGAATCTCTACATGTTTCGTTCAGTGTGCCTATCGTCTATCGATCAATTTGATATCATAGCGCGTTGTGTATCGAAAATCTTTCATGTTTTCATTTTCTTATCCAACAAATTTACAGTTGAACTTGCTATTTGTAATTCAATATACAAAAATCGAAAAATTAAAACAAAAAAATATTATACATTGCATATGTAATAAACGATAATAAATCAATGAGAATCAATTGTATGAATGTTAACTATTTCAATGACAATAATAAAATGTTAAAAAAAAAAAATATATATAGAAGCTATTTCATGCGCATTCAAATTCAAGTGAAATATTTCATATACATTTTTGTAGAATTTTATGGAGAAAAGTTACATAATGCTTGACTTAATCAAAATACCTGCTGTTAGGGCATAGTATTGCGTGAATTAAAGAGAGATCCATATACGACGGAGAGAGTGTGTGAGAAAGCAACTCTTTCTAAATGATATTTTTAAATCTTTAGACCCTGTACTTGAAAATTACGAAGGGTCTATTAAGTTTGTTAAACGCGAAATGCACGTAGCAGGCAACAATATTCTGATTTTAAAATGATCAGTTAACGTACTTTCGAGGTATTCCCAACTCATACAGGGTGGCCCACGAAAAAGTTGCGTTTTAAAATGGCTATAAAAAAATACGGGTGGATATTTTTCAAATATTTTTTTTTTATTGAATAGCTCCAACATTGCGGCTTATTTGTGGGGACCACTTCATTCATATGGCTGCCCCGGGAGGCCTTTGCGGCAATTCTGCCTATTGACGTAACCACCGAGGTGGAAATGAGCTTCATCTGAAAAGATGATTTTTCGATAAAAATGCTCACATTGAAGACTCACCACTTTGAAAATAAGTTTTCAGTATTTTCCAATTTTCTTCGAGCGTAAACTTAATCAAGTACTTTGCTCAAAGAGGTTTGTATGATGCCGCATTAAGTTTTGGACTACATATGTAACTGCTTGTATTACATCTGTATGATCTAGTGAACCAATTTAAACCAAATTCGATCAAAATGTAAAAGACAATATTTTCAATCTATAAGTTTGGTTGAGATATCGCCAAAAACAACAACAACAATTTTCATACTAAATCTTGATTTTCCGATTTCAATCAAATTTGGTCAGAATGTCTGCGAACATCCCATGTGCATATTCTGTCAGTTTGGTTCAGAATATAGGTAAATATAGGAGAATATAGAAGAATGTAGCAGGGGATAAGACAGGATAAGAGAGGATAGGAGAATATAGGAGGGAAGAGAAGAGGTTAAGAGAGGATCTCTTTGATCCGCTCTTATCCACTCCTATATTCTCCTATCCTCTCTTATCCAGCGAGCCAAGCGAGCAGGGGGCTGAGCCTCCTTGTTTTTTTTACTGAAATGGCTTTATTTTCAGATATCGCTTTAGAAAGATATACTGGGAATAAATAACAGGCAGACAGAAATCACAGTAGTTTGTGAGAGCAAAGTAATAACATTGTACAGGGGTGGTCGAAATCATAATTTGAACTTACTTCATGTTAATTTTGGTATCAATGGAAAGGTCATTTAAATTCCGTTTGAATAATACAAAATTTTCTTTAACCCATTAGGTACCCATTTCAAGTTTCCAGTTTTTGTAAAGGTCTACTTTTTCAACTTTTTTCCTTGGCCACAAACAAAAAATGTTTTGAAGCAAAAGTTTCTTCAAACAATTTAAATAGTGTCTGCAAAAAAAAACTCTTCCTCAATTTTTTACAAAAAGTGGCTTTTTTGCCGTAATTTTATGTAATTTAAATGCGCGTTAATGCGATTAAGAATTAATAACTGATTTAATATTTCCGTATTTGCATAAGCTGGGTGAACAAGGAATACATCTAAAGCCGCATTGGCATTAAACCAAATCAACGCATCCATTTCCCGTTGGCAGTTTCCAATATTCTTGTTTTTATTTTTTTTTAGATAGCCTTTAAAGCAAAACGGCTTTCAGCCAAATCTACAAAATAATAAAATCAAATTAGTTAAAAAGAAATTAATTTTTTTTTATTATAAGCTACTTCTACCTATTTTTTTTCGATCAAATTGGGTAGCTTTAACATTCTGAAAGCACCGTCCTGCATTTATTTGAACTGTTGCAGTGTCAATGACACTTATCGATATACACATTGCATATTTATATCGATTGCTATTTTGAACTTTTGACGGTTATTTGGGAAGAGGTTGAAGATCCCAGCCGACGATCGGTGAAAGTTTGCGACGTTTTTTGTATGACTTGTGTGCGAATGAATCAGACGCCAAAAGCCACAGGAATGCCACATTCATTATAAACAAGAACGAAAATTCCCAAAAAAAAAGAAAACAAAAAATAATAATAATATAAAAAACAAAAATAAAACAGGCGCCAATTGACAGTGAGCAACAAAATGAAATGAAAAACGTGATAAGCGCCAGCCGGTCATAAAAAAAAAACAAAAACACAAGTATGTATGTGTGCGTGTGTATCAATTAACAATTAAAGTATTTCACAAAAATTATTTATATGCGTATATACTAAACGCATAATATAATTAAGTACTCAATGAACCGGAGGGAAGTCGTCACAATCAACAACAGCACCAAACAAAAGGAAAGCCTATCATCGACACAACGAAGCTGTGATTCCCTTTGATTTAACAAAATGTTATTTAAAAAAAATATATTTAATAAGTGTTGAAAATAAATTAATATTTTATTTGAATCAATTGAAATTTTCTTGAAACATAAATTTGTACGTAAATGAATTTAATTTTTTAATTTTAAATACTAATATTTTTAAATACTCACATTTTATATTAAAATGCATTTTACATTTTTTTACAAAACTGAAAATGCCATTTCTGGGCAAGGGTATAATAAAAAGCAGCCAAACAGGCAGCTGGCGATAAACCGGCATGGGCGCGAAAAGGAGCGATACACATACATACATACATTGTCATATGCCATACGCCATATACCGTGCATTGGACAAGGTCAAGTTGTTGGCAGCTTAGCTCGGATCGGATCGGCTCAGCTGACGACAATCTCGATAAGCCGTCACACGGGCTGGCTTTCGGGTTTCAATTCTGATAACAAGACAGACAGTATAAAACATTGACGTTTTCACAGAATCAACAGCACTTGCGGTCTTACATCCCAACTGACAACAAATCTTCGAACGCTCTCTCTTTATTTTGAGAAAATTACATAAATCGATAACGATAACAAACATGTCGCACTTTAACATTGTCGCCGTCTTTGTTTGCGCCGCTCTCTTTGTGATCTGCCAGCAGCAAGCAGAGGCAGCCATTGCACGCGTTAACCACAACAATCCTTGTAAGTACACCTAAGCATTCCTAAATAATAACAAAACTAAATATATGCAAATGCAAACTGTTCTGATATTCTTTTAGCACATCCGGGCAAGTGTGTTTTGACCTCCGATGTGATTATGTCGCCTGGACAAGCAGGCAAGGCGCCCAATCATCCATGCGCTGGCGTTACCTGCATGGACAATGGATATGTTGAGTATCGCACCTGTGCCGCGGTGGCGCCACCTAAGGGCTGCAAGCAGCGTGACTTTGTCAACACAAATCGCAGTTATCCCGATTGCTGTGAGCGCGCTTACGATTGCACCAAGCACATTTAAATGATGAGCCGTTTGTTATCGCCATCGATTTTAAAGTCGATAGGCGCTGCGTTTAATTTTCAGTCGTTCGTTTTTTTTTTGTGTTTGTTTTTATTTATTTTGTATACACTACAACATAACAATTAAAATGTAAACGCTTAGCAATATATTTAAATAATTTAATAAAATCGTTAACAGAAAATACATATGCATCTATGTATGGTCGTTTGTATTGCATATTTCTAGCTTTTCGTTCATTCTCTGCCTTAACGGTTGATTCTTTCACTACTACACTACTCTATTACATCCGTATTGATGTATACACATGTGTGTATGTATGTTTGTGTGTGTTATGCAGTTTTTGTTGCTTTTCGTGTGTCGTTGAACTTGCGACAATTTAAAAATCTTTTTATATATGTATGCATGTAAGTATGTATGTACATAAGTAAAGCTAGCATAATATATATTTTTGTATGTATGTATATATAGTTCGTAGTAGTTCAAATAAATCCGAAATCTTGTACATACGAAATCTGAATTTATATGATGTGAAGCAGATTGAAGAACAAAACGAACCGAAAAAAATATATATTTGTGAAAAGGAACAACAACAATCGAAGCTCAACGATTGCTGATTACACTTTCTTTGATACGTATGTATGTATGTACATATATATATGTTTATAGTTTTGTTTTGCTCATTTTCGTTTGTGTGTGCGTATGTGTATATGTGCATTTGTGTGTGTTGGATTTGTATTTGTGCGCGTATTGCGTGGGCTTCCTTCCGATTGGTTTTTCCTATCGACTGAGATTGTTAATGTAGAGCGCATGGAGTTCGGTGCGCGGAGTATTCTCGAACAGGGCAGCACGATTCTGTCCCTCTCCCTTCTTCACCCAATGGCCATAGACACGGAAGGCGCAGCCATCGATAACCTGGAAGGAAACAAGTTTAAGTGTGGTGAGTTTTGACCAGAAATTGAAATTCAATTAACATTTTTAAAACTTTATTTAATTTGGATCAAAAATTATAAATGATTAAAATTGTTTACGTTAATTTCCATGAGAAAAATTCAAAAAATCAATGTTTATCTTTATTCTAGTATTTTCATTTCACCGACAAGTATCACTCTTATTTGCCAGCCCTGGTTGTATGGTGAATTTACTATAGGTAGCGTATTAGCTTCACCTCGGTTCTTATTTTCTTTCAACACAATGAGAGCGATAAAATAAGATGTATATATTCATTCTCTTCACTCACCTTGCGCAGCACCTTGACGCGATAAGGATCACGTATGGCATCCTCAATATGTAGGGGCTCCGCAGTATAACGCAGGCGTCGTATCCTAATGACAGCACGTATCACCAATATGGCAAATTGGAACTTTTTGCGCGCATTGAAGCGACTCTGTTTCCGCAGCTAAATACACAAAAAAAAAAACGGAAATTAGTTGAAAAATTTATTGTTGTTTTTGAAAAGATTATTATTTTTTTAGGGGTTTTAGTTTTTATCCATTCGCCGTGGGATTAGTGAGGTTAAAGTGATTCAAATGTGTTAAAAGCTCTTTGATACAACACATGTGTGTGTCTTTTTTTTATTTAGTATTTATTTGGTTATGGATTAAGTACTATGTATACATTTCATATGGGCAACACAATTAGCGATTTAAAACGATGACGCTGTGTTTGTGTGTGTGTGAGGTGTGCGTGTATATCAAAGATAGACAGAGAAAGAGAGGCTTAAGCTATTAATTGCATGCTGTTATGCATATTGTGAGAACGTTAAAAGAGTTTTGCGTTCATCCTTTCTTGAATTTTATGCTGTGTCTGTGAGTTTGTTAGTGCGTGTGTGTGTGAGTGGTGGGTTTGGTTTTCAAAGCGAAAGCAAATAAACACAATAACAGGACAGAAAACTTTCAGTGTTAATTTTAAATTCGAGTGTGTGAGTGAGCGAGAGAAAGAGAGAGTGCGCAAGGGACGGCACTCAAGGACAACACACACACATATACAATATGCATATACATGTAACTTACGCACAATATATATGTAAATATATAATTGTTTTTAATTTAGATTAACTTTATGTATGTATGTATGTATACGGTAATATAAAATGTAACTAATATGTTTTGCTCAGATTTTTCTTTGGTTTACTCACAAGGGAGTCTCCACAACACCGACTTATAGACACACATCCTATAAGGGCGTTGAGACTCTGACAATATTGAGAACATGACACACAAAACAAAACGTGTATATCAATCAAAATCATACAGAGGAGAAATTAAGAACAAAACGAAAAACATCGTCAGTGAATCGGTAAGCGTAATATGTTTTTTGTGTTTTTTTTTTTAATCTTTTAAATCATATGTGTACATCTATATGGTATGTTTGTTTGTATGTATATTGGATTATTAACTTAACAAATATAAACACTAAGGCATGCAGGTACACAAAAACAGTTAATCAAGTATCTAACAAATCAGGTGTGGTGAATTTAATATTGTAAGAGAGATAGGAGAGTGAGCGTTATGGGAGAGCATAATGATTAGTGGTGAAATATTGTACAATACATACTACAAAAGTTATCGGCACAAGCGATACTTATCGATACACAAATCGTCCAGATAACCCATAAATAAGATATTTAAATGTTTATCAACTAAATACTACAAAGGTGCATATAATACAAACAGTTTGTTTATTGTATCAAATTGTACGACTAGAAAGAGCTAAAAAGAATTAATAGTAATACGTTTATAAATAAATTAAATGTTTCAAGCTAAGCATTAAATGGTCCATGTACCAGGGTAACAAAGAGGCAAAGAGAATGAGAGAAAATAAGAGATTTTTAGCCATTTTAGCTTTAAATTTTTTTTTTATGTTTAAAAGCTTTTTTAATTCAAGAATAACACTAAATACTTATTATTTGTCTGTTTCGTTTCAACTTGTATATGTTTTTTTTTTTTATATTTATATTTTTCTTTAGTCTATCGATCTTTAACGGTCAAAATTCTGGCAATACTCTTTAATACCCTGTTACATGGATACAATTAAAGTGAATGGAATGAATGAATGAATGTTGAGTTGAAATGTGAATGTTTTCGAGTGTGCCTTAACGCCGCTGTCACAGTGTGTGTGTGTGTGTGTGTGATGGTGGTGGTGAATTTGATGGCTTCATCTGTGAATGATTGAGTGTGATGCATTTTGGCGCTAATCAAATCAACTAAAAAGCAACTAAAAGTGTCATCGATAAATCAATCGTTAAGCAATAGTGTAGAAAATGTTCAAAACTAAATAGATACGTGATAAAAATCATATAAATACAAAACAAAAGGAGAAACCTGCCTGCACTGATGAATACAACAATGAATGTTTTGCGTTTGCATTTGCCGCACTCTCATAACTATTGTTATCGTTATTGTTATCGCCGCCTGCTGGCTGCAACTCTCTTAATGCTGATGTCGTATGTTGTTGCTGTTGTTGTTGTTGCAATTGTTGTTGTTGATAGTAAACGGTTGCCGTTAGCGTCATGGATGAGGTAAAATTGTTGTTGCTGTTGCTGCTGGACGTTGTTGCTGTTTTTGCTGTTTCCGGTGAATAGTGCGGATACTGCGGTGGCTGTTGTCTTTCCGTATCCGGCGTAATAGCGACAACAACATCGCGTAATCGATTCGATGAATACGAACTCTGAGGCGCACTTGTATAATATATATAGGACGATCCGCCGCTGTTCAATTGGCTATAACAAAATTGTGGCGGATTTTGATTTTGACTTGAACTCGGACTCGGACTCGGAATCGAATTTGCATCTGCATAATTGAGGTATTGTCCAGCCATATTAAAATGTTGCCGGAACGCAGGCGGATGGCGCGTCATCGTTAAATCGCCCATTAGAACCTAATTGACATGTATTGAATTGATCGGTTTATCGAAAGAGAGAGAGATTCAGAGGAATGCAAAAAGAGAGTGCAATTGCAAATGGCAAACGACAGTCGGCAAATTTGGCAGAGGCAGATGCGGCGCGTCGGCAGAGAGGGAGAAGAATCGAAAATAATTGTAGATATTGTTAGGGTTTATATGTATGTATGTATATAACAAAAATCCATGTAAAAAACATAATTAATATATATATATATATATAAATTAATAAATCTTAACTTAAAATCAACCAATTTATGGTTATCTTTTTTTTATATGCACTCACGAAAAATTAAAAGTCCAAAAATATAAAATAATATTATATGAGTAAATAAACCTTAGTTTAAAATTATCTTAAATGCCTGTTTCTAAATTAAATACTCTCTTTTATATGCACCTTTTGTGCATACAAACCATTATCTACAAATAACCGATAATAAATAAATATAAATAAATAAACCTAAGCTTAAAATCAACAAATAAATGCCTGACCTTAATTTATGTAACTTAAGTTCTGCCTAGACATAAATGCCTGCTCTTAAATGGAATTCTCTCTTTTATATGCACCTTTATTTGTTATGCTCTTGCTGCGCACACATGCAGTTATGCTGCACCCATACATATACATAAATAGGAATGGTAATTTAATATAGGATGCTAGACAGAGATGGCATGCATGCACACGAGCTTTGACTATTGTTTTTGATTATTTCTTTTAAGCTTGAGTTGCTGTTTGGACGTTGTCTGCTTGTGTTATCGGTTATTGTTATCGCGTGAAGACACAAATCAACAACAAATTAAATAAGCAAATAGTTTATGTATAGGAGGTAAGTACAGTAGAGATTCATGTTAAGCGAGCAATTGACGCAATCAACAACAAATTGTATTAAGAGAGAAATAATTATTAAGGAAATGAAGTAATTATACGATTAATCATTTATAATACTGGACAGAATGCGTATTGAATGTATGTATTTTTAAATTATTATTATTTTTTTTGTTTTGAAGGTTATGCATGGACAAAATGCTCAACTTTTTATAATTGACGAGCACAAGCACGAACTAGGCTATACACACATACATACATGGTATTAAAAGTAATATTAGATATGTTGATAACAGATCCGGATTATTATAGATCCAATTATCGGATCAGAACAAAATGCAACACATGTATGTGATTTGTATTGTTTATTATTATTATTGATATTGATACTGATATTATTGTTGTTATAGAGTGTTTTGTAGTCGGTGTTAGTCCAAACATTATTCGTTACCAGTGCGATTTCAGTGATGCGACTCATTCTTCTGGACTTGGTCGAGAGGCTGCGCTTGAGGCCATCAATGTTTTGCTCGAACAACTACATTTAGCCGTTACAAATATATATATTCGATAAGTTCGATATTCGTGTTTGCAATTTCATTGTCATATTTAGTATTTTTTTGTTTTTAAGTAAACGTATTTTATATGTAAGAAAAAGAGAAAAATTACGTATATATTGTATAATAATAATTTCTTAAAGAAAACAACAAAAATAAAAATTAAAACATAATGATAATAGTAATAGAATGTGGGGAAAAAATTAAGACTATGCTAAAAGATATGCTAAAAAAAAAAAAAGAAGCTCAAAATTAGCAGGCCGATTTCTATCTAGTTAAAAACAGGAAAATTTATAGATTGAAATTGTGAATATGAACTTTTTTCAGGTGCATTACAAGAGTTCGATTGGGTGGATTATATATATATAATAGATATAGAAAAAAAGCAGTTAATTGGCTAGCGGGAATGTGAGTCACATTTGTGTGTAGTTCCGTGTAATTTGTATATGTGTTTCTTCGGGGACCTGTCTATAAGACGACTATAAGTCGATTTCAATTAAATGTTCAATTCGTGTGTGGGAACTTAATAATACCAAATAGTTATATATATATGTAAATATTGTGTAGACCTGAATTTGACTATCATACGTTATATACTCGTATTTAATATGCCTAGGGGATCGGGAAATTTGTATAAGGCCGTCACTTACCATTTGATTGAAGAATGGATGTCTTAATACTTCCTTGACGGTGATACGTTGCGCTGGATCAACGACTAGACATTTGCGTATCAGATCTTTGGGATCCTCTGTAGGAAAAGCATTAAAGAATATATATATTTTACTCTTGATCAGTTTCATCATAGACTCACCTGAAATATCGGCCCACTCGGGCGAGGTAAAACTGTATTTACCCTCCATAATATTACGCAGCATTACCATCTGCTTGCGATGCCAAAAAGGCGGACAGCCGACAAGCAAGGTGAACATAATGACACCACAGGCCCAGCTAAAAAATTGTGATAAGACTATAGATCAATCTTCAATCGGATATTTCCGAGTCTTACATGTCCACTTCCTGGGAATAGCCTGGAGAACCCTCGAACATGTTGCATTTGAGTGTCTCCGGCGCCAGATAGCCCGGCGTGCCGCACAGATCTGTATGAATTAGAAAGAGACAAATATATCAGTCAGTATTTAGTTGAAATCCATTGTAACTCTGAAAATACTTGAGTTCGAGTGCTGAAATCTGGTTTCCAATTAAAAAACAAAAAAAAATGAAATACCAAGACTTTCAACAAAGTTTTAAAGAAATTTCCATCAGTAGTCAAGTGAAACATATCGCAACTCTGGAAATACTTGGGCGATACTCCTGAAATTTTGTATAAAAATTGATGATGAAACTTTCTAAAAATGACTATGAAAATATCTATCATTAAGAAATAGAGAGATATAAAAGTGAAGTTAAAAAGATACTCTGGAAATACTACAGAAAATGTGGACAACAAAACAAACGAGTTACCAAAACTTATAACAAAAGAATATTACAGAAATTGTCACCATGGGGTAGATTCTCTACCTGTAAGTTTCTCGCCATCAAGCAGCTGCCTGGCAAAACCAAAATCTGTGATCTTCACATTGTGATTCTCGTCAAGCAATATGTTCTCCGGCTTTAGATCGCGATGGACAATGCTCTTGGCGTGTATATACTCGACACCCTCGAATATCTGTCGCATTATGGTGCGGGTTTTCTTCTCGGACAGTGTTACCACCGATGTTAGATAGTCAAAGAGTTCGCCCTTGGGGCACAGCTCAAAGACGAGAAATACAAATGCATCTGATTCAAAGACGTCCTGTAAATCAACTGCAAATAAAAAAAAAATAAATATATATTGATTAATTGTGTTATACGCATCAACTGTCATACTGTTCTACTGTTATACACTCACTTATGTAGGGATGGCCCATCACTTGGCGTAAAATTGAGATTTCCTGTCTGGTTGCCTCGAGCATATGATATGGATTCGTTTCGCCAGATTCCGTTGTGGCACCTAGATCGATGATCTTTGCGGCAAACTCTTTGCCCGTCTCCTTCTCGATGCAACGTCGCACCGTCGAACTGATGCCTCTGTGGAATATGAAATGCAATATATTTAGTAAAGCTATTAAAAAATTAAAGCCAAAAGAATAGAATGTTCTCCACAAGGTAATATTCTATATTTGAAAAATGCTTTAAATTTTCATTTTCTATTTTGTTTTTAAAAAAATTATATTGAAATAACTTTAGCTTTCCATCAAAATTTTAAAATGTACTTTTACAGCTCCTAATTATTTCTATAGCTGACACACTGTTTTTTCATGTTCAGCTTATCAAATGTGGATTACATTGCACTTACAGCTTTATTAACTAGTATTTACCTACTGTTAACTAACCAAATATCTATCCCTATCCCATTTGCTTTATCATCATTTAGCTATCTATCCATTTTGTGAAGTTCAACTCAAGGTTGATCTTGAGTCGTTGACAGTTCACACGTCTCCACTTTAAGTCCATATTCGTCTTTGAGTCATAGCTCAGTTAGGCGACCCATTCAAAAATTAATAAACAAAAGTTTACAATTCTGCAAGCTCGGCATAATGACAACGATAACAACATTAAATATGTAATACTCGGATCGAGATATTTGTTTTCGAGCACAGGTCGAAACCACAAATGCCCTCTCGATACATCCATAGTTCAACTTTCCTTAAACAGAAAAGTTCCTTCACTAAGAACAAGCAATGAAAGAGTTTCACTATTAGTTTAACTATAATATTAATAGGCATTTAACATAAATTCTGTAGGAAACTTATTAAAAAATCTAACTAATTCTAGTTCATAGTTCCGGTTTAAAAAATTAACAAAAAATTAATTTGAAAACCTCTAAAAAAGAAATTGTCTAACAAATATTTAAAAATGTTCATGTCCACATTAAAAATCAAGAATACATGAATTTCTATATTTTTCACAGGACAAAATAATAAAAACATAAAAACTAACTGAAAAAAAGTGTTATTTTAGAGAATTATTATATATATTTGTAGAAAAGAACTAAATTTTTAATTGAAAATTATTTTTCAGCTTTAAAACTGAGTTTATTTAGCTAAGTAAGTTGTTGGGTAAGTTGGGTAGTACTTTAATCTTACCAATAAAAATCATTATAAAATCTGGACAACTATTTGACAACTTAAGCTATATCTACTAATTATGTCTATAAACTGTTCCTAATTTTACGATAATCCCACAATATTGCACATAAAGTTGGCTGTGGCTGAATATCTCATGAATTCCAGCTAAATTGAAATTCTAGCCAAATTTTAGCTAAATTTACAGTAAGTTTCGAATTTGTTTGTGTAACTTTTTTTCAATTTCATGACATTCTTCAATTTTGTTTTTTTCAAAAAGGTCAATGAAATTTGTGGTGTCTTTTGCTGAGGTTTCTCTGACATTTAATATTAGTTATGAGAAGCTAGAAAATTACGCCGTAGCATATAATAAAACCATTGGATAAAGCTAAGCTAGTTAATTGGGAATTTGGTATTTAAGTCAGTTTTATATGGTTCAAGTTGGTTTACTATCTATAAAACGAATTGAAGATGATGTTGAGGTGTCAAACTTTATAAGGATTATTGTTCGTACTTGTTTGAGTCTCAACTTTAATCAGTGTTGCCAAGTTAAGCTAATTTAATGATAGATCTAATATATTTTCTATTTTTTTTTAAGTTCACTGACTCCTTTAAAAATTAACTGTTTAAAAGACAGTTAAAAAAAAAAATTGTAAGTCATTTAAGGAAGAATTGTGAAAGATAAAAAAAATGTTGTAGACTTAAATACACTTAGATCACAAAAAACAATTTCTGCTTTTACTCATTTTCTTTATATGAGAAACGTGAAGCTTTTGTAAATAGCTAAATAAGGACAAATTGGCAGCCATGATCTTAAGTCTTATTATCATATTTTAATGCAATTTCTGTTTTCTTTTACCTGCCCAAAATTTCCTTGGGTTCATATTTGGCATAGAATCCCTTGGCCGCATCCTTGTCGGGCAGCAGATCATCTTCCTCGTCCTTGGCCATTATATCCAGTGAAATTTTGGCGGCGTTCTCAGCAACGTCCGCAGCGACAGCGACAGCGACGCAAGTAGCGGCAGCGCGTCTTGTTGCTTCAGTTCGATTCTCTCTGTTTTTCTATCTCTTAAAGAGTGTTGTACTTGTTGTTGTTGGTGATGTTGCTGATATTATTGTCGTTATTAAATGTAATCCAAATCCACAGTTTTGTGTCCACACAGAATACAACAATGCTACCCCCTCCACTTGGTCGCTCTCCTTCGCCCTCAGTGTTTTTCCTTAGCGTGTTGCTATTTTTATAAACGACGCGACTTGAGGCGACGCGACACGATCAATGCACGAATTAAATCTGTTTCGTTATGCGCCGACAACGTTGCGACTGGGGGCCGTGTTCTCTGCCTCTGCCTTTGCCTCTCTCTCTCTTTTTCCCTCTGCCCGCCTGCCTGCTGCTTCAGTCGTTGTTGTTGTATTTTAATTACCAACAAATCGTTGTCGCTGACGTCGCCGTCACTGCTGTTGTGCCGGTGTTTTGCAGCTCTCGCTGGTGTAAGAAGCAATTGTTGTTGTTACTGTTGTGGAAGTTAAATGTGGGCTGCTGCTGCTGCTGCTCTGCTGCTCTCTCATTCCCACTCTCTCACTCGTTCACACTCAGCTGTTGGTTGTTACGGCTGCCTCTGCTGCTGATTTAATTAATAGCGAATGCCAACTACAACAAATCGATTTAAACAGAAAAAAAATCAAATAAAATCAAATGAAATGAAATAGAATTAGCATTCGCTGTTCACAATATATCGCAGATAGTAGTACTTATGAATGATTACACAACGCGTGGGCCAATAAATGGGCGACAAATGCGTTTCCAACTTTATCACATTTGTAATTACAATCTCCCACACATACAACTTCCCCTCTCTTCACACACTCTCTCGCTCCCGCTCACTAACTATCTCTATCTCTCACTATCTTGATTTTTGGCTGTTTGTTTTGATCTGTTTAATGCACATTTTACTAGCACTGAGACTTAATCGCAATCGAAATTCAAACTTGAATTCGATTGCTGCTCTTCTCTTGTAGCCGCAGTCAGCGTCGCAGTCGCTGTTTTGCTTGCGTGTATGTTGTTGTTGACCCGCAGGTGAGTTTCAATTTCGTTTAGAGTTTATCTTTTGCATTAATTTTTCTTAGTTTTTTTTTTTTTTGCAAAAAATTGGAGGCGCGGTTTTATCAAGCCCCTGTGTCATTCACAATCATACACATCGTAGGTGCAGTTTATCGCGGATTGTTCTCATTTTCTAGCACACAACACAACGCTGACAGAGGGCAGAGCAGACAGACGTCGACGCACTGTCTTCGCCTCTAGCGGGTACATTTCAATGTCAACTAAGGTTAAAGAAATACTCTTCAACGAAGGGAGTTTGCATTTTGCATTTGCACATACACCAGGCGAACGGTTAGCTGCTGCTTGCGTCTTGTTGAAACGATTCGGGCATAACTTTCCGTTTTGATTTACACAAATTAAATAAGTCCAAACAAAGTCGCTATATCAAAATATTAGAGTTGTGTCGTTTCGTTCTGAAAAAGTTCAAGTGAACGGGGTCACTAAGATGAACGAATGAACTTATTCATTCAATCATGAACTAAATCGTTCATTTCGCAGCTGGTCAATTTAAATTTTCTAAAAGAAATATAATTATGTATAAATATTGTATATTGGTATTCCGCTATTGAATTAAACCTTCAGGTTCCACGGATAACTCAAGTCCTATTTAGCTCAATTTAAAAATATTACTTAATTAATTTTGAAGCTAGAATTTTGAAAATTTTACTCGACTTTTTATTGAATTATATATCGTATTTTTAGGATTTTTTTTTATTTACTTACTAAACTTCACCACGCGAAGAGTCTCATATACCAAACCAATTTAAAAATAAACTTCATTACTTTAGAAAATTTTTAATTTTGTTGGTTTTTTTGAATTTCTACTTTGAAAATAATTAATTTCATTAGAGAAATGGCATGGGACCAATTTTCTATCGATAGTTTATGAGAGAGAGCGAGAGAGTCAACAAGTGAAGAGCGAGAGGAATTTTCACTATGTGGCAGCTTTGGCACAAAAAGGTAGCAGCCCCTTGTCTTGAAAAGTGTGGCAGCCTTGTAACCAAAGAAAAGGGCCGATAGTCAGATTTAGTTCCCCCCGAGGGGTGACGAACTTTGAAAAGGAATGTAAAAAAAATTCCCATGTGTTCATCCAATTCATAATTTATTTTGTTTCAATAAATTACAGTTTATTGTTTAATGAACTAAAATTAATTCACAATTTAAAATTCGCGCCGACCATTTAGGATCCGGAGCCGGCGATGATGAAATCGTCCACAATGGATTCGAAGAACTACTCACTAAAATGACCGACGGATTTTCCCGTATTGTTCGTTCAATTTGCTCGCTCGAGTCCCATTAAATAGCGCAAAAGAAGCACAGTACCCAGATTGTTAACATAAATTAAGTTGGCAGCTCTCAGCGACATTTAACATAGCCCGATAGAATTCAAAACTGAATATGCGAATTTGCTAATTGGCTTTTTCTCAACCAATTTTTTATTAGTTAATAAAAAAAAGAATGAAATCAAATATCACTTAAAACGAAGTATTTAATTAAAATTTGCTTGAACAAAAATTGTTTAACATTTAATAACATTGATTTTGAAAACAGCACAACAGATTAACGGGAACAAAACGGTCACTGTAAACACTGAACAGAATAACGTTTTGAGAATAACAGTGCGTTAACATGTCAATAGCAGAAAAGCTACATTATGTTGCTTCAATGAAAAACGAAAGAAAAGTGAAAATGCTTTTGGATTTTGATTGAAAACAGTTGCAAGAGAAGCGCGCGCGGCATACATTCGTTGGCAGCAGCGTGGCGTACAAATTATGCCAAAGAGCATCAACGCCGTTGTTAAATATGCAGAAAACAACTACAACAATGCCAACGCCAGCGGCAGCATCAACAGCAGCAGTTTCGCCACCGGGAACAGCGCCAGATAGCGGCGTCGCGTCAACGTCAACGTCAATGGCGGCGGCGGCGACGTCAGCTTCCTTAGCCCATTCCGGCAACAAGAGCAGCGAACGTGGCGACTCCTTCGGAGATTCCAGCGGTCCAGCGGTGAGTTTTGTGTATGTATGTGTGTGTGTATGTATGGGTGCATGCGCGCGTGTGTGTGAGTGTGTTACCATGGATTTGGTTTTTTCAATCACTTAAAGTATTTTTTTTTGCTGTTTACGAGTTTTGGTCTTTTGTAGCCATTATATAACCTGAAATGACAGCGCACGCTTATTGACCTAAGCCCCCCACCCTTCCCCCTCCCCGATTCAAGCTTACGTCTGTCCACGCAACAACAACAACAACAACGAGAACCGCAGACGTCAAAAGTTGGGCAATTGTTATTTTGCCAGCCCATATTTCTTTTCCTTTTTCTTTATTTTTGCCTTTGTAATTTTCCGCTGCCCCCTCAACCACTCTGTCCCGCTCTCTCCCGCTCTCTCCTTGTCCTCTGCTCTCCTTGCGCCTTGCTTTGCGCATGCCGCCCACTTGTGTCCCTGCCATTTTTGACCTGCTTCCGCCCCCATTTCACGTGCTGCGTGTTGCGTCTTCCTGCTTTTCTCATGGCTGACATACATATTCATACATACCCACATACATATGTATGTACATATGTACGGTGCGGCATTTGTCATTAAGCTAAACATTTTGTTTACCATTTCGGTTTTAATTGTTCACATTGGCGGCTTAACCTCTTTCTTTGTACAGCTGTTTCTTCTTCTTCCCCTTCATTGCTGACATTTGTGCTTGTGTGTGTCCTTGTATTTTTCGTCTGCTCGCTCTTGCTCTCGCTCAGTCAGCGACATAATCCACTAACGGTATCGCTTTGCTTTGGGCTTCCTGTGATTTAATCGTAAACACATATTCAATTTCATTTCTGACGCCTCGCAAAACTTCTCATTAATTTTGTGCTAATTAATTTGGCCAACGTCGCTCAGTTTGTGCTCTGATTACGTCAGGGTCACACGTTCCCGCCTACGTCTCATCATCCATTCACTTCCACTTCCGCTTCCACCGCAACTTCTTACCTCCCACGTTCCACTTACTTAACTCCCACAATCCACACCACGCACATTTGGTAGCGCCTATTTTTGGCATTAATCCTTTGGACCTCAAGGCTGCTTGAAATGCCATGAGGAGATTACAAATTTTAATTATAATTAATTCTGCAGTTCAGTTTGGATTAAATCTAAACCCACGTTCACTTAATTCCAGTGCAATCAACTGGAAAAAGAATATATTTTTATCCTCTTCTGGAAAATTTGGTTATTTAATGGTATTCATGCAAACATTGTTATAACATCATTGGGCTAAATTTAGCAACTTTTTGCCATAAATGTTTATGTGCATGATTCAAGGTTTTTTTTTTTTTGTATGCAAAAGTCACGTTCCGTTAAATTTTCCAGAAATACACTTTTTTGTTTGTTTACACAATTGAAATTGTTGCACTATTTCCGATGTAAATACACTAATTAAAGCTGTAAATGCGATTAAGGGCCATGCAGCTAAGAGTACTCGACTACGAGCATACCCTGTGGCCATAGAGAACATGCAGTCTTTAATAAAATTTCTTGTAAATCGATTATAAGTTTTTATTGTTGAACTTAGAGATATTCGTTGTCATGCCTAAAGCCTAAATAACTTAACAGTTTATTTATTTATTTATTTACGTTATGACCAAAAGTACTTTTAAAAATTCAAATGAAATTCAGTAACTAAATATGATATTAAATTATTATGAGTTATAAATTTTAACTGAAAAAATAATAAAGAAATTAAAATCAAAAGTGTAAAAAATGTTTATTCTCAGCTTGTTATGAAATTCATTGTCCCCATACTTAAAATATTAATTTCTTGAGAAATGAAGGACTTCACTTTACTTTTGGGCTTTGAAAAAGCATGAAAGGAAGAAAGAAAAATATAGCCCTTTACCTTTTGCTTAATTTACAGGGAAACGCTTGTTTGTTTGGCCTTTGTACATATGTACATATGTGAATTAACTTAGCTAATAGTGTGAGAGAGCTCTTAAGGGGGAGCATTTGATTTTTCTAAACGCAAACTGCATTTCAAACAGATTTAAATGTATCTTTTATTTTTGTAGCTTTCACTATTTTTTTTTGTGAAAACATTTTAAAATCCTTTAAAATTTTACAACTATAAAGCATGTAAACTATTTATTTTATTTTCTTATCTATTGTATTTCTTCTCATTTTGAACAAAGTTCACAAAATATAAATTATTTCCATTACTTTGTTTAACAAAATAAAACGAATTTAATATATATTATTTTTGTTTTTTTTTAGTAATTACGTGTTTACTTTTTTTAATTTTGTCATATCAAATATTTTATTATTAGTTTTTCTTATATTATTTTTAATTTATTTTTTATAGAGCTTTTTGTTGTTGTGCACCTAACCATCCAAAACTCATCATGAACAAGTTGTCGAGGGTATAAAAAGCGAGGTAAGCGCCCAGTTCACAAAACGAATCAAAGCGAATTAAATCGCATCGAATGAAACATATTTCTGCTCGTAATTTTATTAAAAACTTTGATTGATTTTACCGTTGATAGCAACAACAGCAACAGCAACAACAACATAAGAAAGATGGCGAAATGGAGGAGGCAACAACGATTAGCTCGAAGCAGCAGGAAATACCAATGGCCATACACTATATGGCCAGTTTCCATGAGATCTGTGTGGTAACGGCATTACTGCCATTGGTAACACTCTTCACATGCTTTGTGACCGCCTACGTCTTCCAATACGACGATGTACACGAGACACATTGCCGGGTAAGTTTTAGACTCCAAATTAATCAATAAATAAATAAACAATATTTAATTCTCTCTAATGCTGATATTCCAGGTCTATAACATTGTACCCTCGATAAGTGCAATTACTGGCGTCAGTCCACAGCGTTATTTCTGGCGCTTTAGCATTGCGCTGCACATCGGACCGCGTATACCTATTGCCTTTGTCTACAAGAACTATTATCGCGCCCAATTGGCGCGACTAGCTCCATCGCTGGTGCCAAAGACCAGCTGGTTAATTACACTCATTCTGGTGCTCAACTGCATCGAAGTGGCGGCACTTGGCGGTGTCACCTATATATCGAATCGCGAGAACTATCGTAAGTCGACTTCTTTCATCATCATTTTACCCATTAGTTGTAGGCTACAAGAGCATACTGTATACTTTGCATTCCATGTAACAGGGAGAAGGAGGCGTGTCGGTCTTTATAAATTATTTGTATATATTCATGACTTACTCAGATATATTTTTTGTTCTCCTACAAATTGTTGCCACGCATCTTTCTCCTCCAGCCATTCAATATTTAGAATCGTCTAGCTCTTACCCTATAAGAGCAAAAGCGAACAAATCTGGCTTTCTATGAACTTTACTATGCTTTTTTTTATTTTAATTTTATTCGTCACCATAAATCAGAAAAATTCCAGCAAGTCTAGAGATTTTAAGATATCACTTAAATGTTCAATCTTGCTTTTTATTATTATCAATCATACCACATAATTTCAACATGATTGATTGAATCTCGCGTTTAGAGTTTTACAGCCACTTCAGAGCCTAAATGTATGCTGTATTTATATATATTTTTGAAAATTGAGTAACGGGCAACTATGGCGTTCTTATTTGTTTAATCATGTTATCATCTATCTTTCTATTATATTTTCAGCTGTTCATGAGCGGATCTTCATCACGTTTATGATATGCTCGCTGTGCTATATGCTGGCTACAATTAAGCTGAACAGCATCTTGAATGCTCGCCAGACGCTCACTGAACAGCAGCGTCTGTCCATCAAATGGAAGAAAATACTCTTTGTTGCCTCCATACTGAGCACCATTGGTTTATTGGTCTTCTTTGCCAAGCATCGTTTCTACTGTCATGATTTGGGTAAGCGAAAATTACGCTCTTTGAAGATGGACATGTGGTTCTATTTTCTTGTGTCTTAATATTGTTTTCATAACAATTATTATGTGTTAATCAAACAGTCCTTATTTTGATCATATATTGTACTTTAACTCTCTCAAAAGTTTATTTACATAACCTTTTTTTTTTTGTATTCCATTTGTCAACATTTCAGTGGCTGTATTAAAAGTATATTAAAATACATATATATTAAATTATATAAATTAAATTATTATTGAATCAAAACAGATAAACCTTATTTTTCTAGATTTTCCTTTATGATTTTTATTTTAAAAAACTGAAAGAAACTTTTAGAAATGTATGAAAATATTTATTTTGTCGAGTGAGTTAAAAGACAATTTATGGATATTGACATAATTAAAGAACTTACTTAAAATTTCATTTCATTTTCCGATATTAACATATTTAACTATCTTTACAGCTTTCAGTTGGTTTGCATTCTTTGAATATCTGATCGCCATTGCCAATATGCTGTTCCATTTCACCATTATCTGGGACTTTCCGTCGCAGTTCATGCTGATTGTGCAGGGACCTCCCGAGACTCTCAAAAAGTATTTGGCCGGCAAGCCGAAACTGAACTAAGCTCCATAAACACCTCTTAGCTCCTTTCTCCAACTTCCTAAATTCGATACGAACACTACAATTTACTCGTTATTCCGTTTTTGTTGTATTTTATAAAAGTATATATAAATATATTGTATACATTCATACAGAGATCTACAGGAACATCTTTATATAGATTGTAATGCACCATTCTATATAATTAAAGCTCAGAACGAAACGTACAATTATTGAACTTCTTGAGGTAAATTTTCAAACTAGCGCTTCCATAACCTAACACAAATTAATGAAAAACGATAAATTGAAAAAAGATTTAACATTGTTCTCGCCAGTTGCAGTTTGTCAATGAACTAGAATTTCAGATTATAATCGGTTTACATACATAATCGGTACATACAGTGCTCCACAAATGTCTTCATACAGCATAAACTTGTAAAATTTGCGTATAATAAAGATGTTTTGATGCGGTTTTCTTATACTAATCTTTTATTTACTTAAATCCCGTTCTAATGATACCAAAATTTCTTTAACCCATTAAGTACCCATCGAAAATTTTGAATTTGAAAAAAAGACAATTTTTCAAAATTTTTCCTCGATTTTTTCCAAAAAATTTTTAAAAAATATTTTTGCTAGTATTTTTTATAATTTTTTAAAAATCCTAAAAATGACGATTTTAACCCCTTTTTCATACTTTTCTCACAAAAAGTGGCTTTTTTGCAGTTTTCAAAAAATTATAAAAACTACTAGCAAAAATATTTTTTAAAAATTTTTTTTGCAGTCACTCTTAGAATTGTTTGAAGAATTTTTCTGCATCAAAAAATTTTTTGGAAAAAATCGAGGAAAAATTTTGAAAAATTGTCTTTTTTTCAAATTTAAAATTTTCGATGGGTACTTAATGGGCTAAAGAAATTTTGGTATCATTAGAACGGGATTTAAGTAAATAAAAGATTAATATAAGAAAACCGCATCAAAACATCTTTATTATACGCAAATTTTACAAGTTTATGCTGTATGAAGACATTTGTGGAGCACTGTATGTATGTATATGCATTAACATACCATCCAAAAGTTCCATCAATTTCACAAAGTTAGTCGTAAATAAGAAAGCGTCGAATGTATAACAAATTTCTAGTAAATAAAATTCAAAATAGCCGATTTACATAACATTTAATTGATTGTTATACCTATAGACAAATTGGATAAAGTTATTTCAGACTTTTGATAGGGTTTCTCTCTATAAGGATAACTTTTTATTTCTATGAAAAACTCATGTTCCATTTCCAAATTGGATATATAATGTGTGTACTGCAATTTTTAACAGATTTTTTAGTCTAAATGTAATTCGCATTTCCAAATCTTTTTATGCGTTTCTTTATAAAACTAAAAATGTCTTTGTCTATATTTTAATTCTGTCATAATTCGCGACATTTATTGCCGTTGCTATTCTTTGATGATCTCATGTCAATTGTCATAGGAAGCCTAATTGTTTCAGTTGTTAAGCCTAGGGATAAAACACACATACACAACATACAGACAACAAATTTGGAACTACTGTATATAGTTAATTATGCAGTAATATGTATTACATATGGGATGCATTAACACTTTAGCAGTACATATCGTTTATACAAAGAATGTGCATTGGAAACAAAAAAGAAAACGAAATCGAGTTGTATCGGGCGGGGCCTATGGTTTATGTAGTGCTCCCCGACTCATCCCGCACACATGTATTCTAAAAAACAAAACCAAATAACTTAAAAAAATTAAAAAGCAAGAAATTGTATTAGAAACTAAATCTGACAATAGCCATTTAAGCTAGGAAAAGCAACGAACAACATTAAGAAGACATAAAATTAAACATTTAAAAAAAAAAAAATAGTGGGACATTCCGAAAGACAATTTCGCCTGAACTTTAACAGACATAGTTAAAGCATAACTTAAGCAAAGTTAATTTAGAAATAATTAACAAAAATTCTTACATAAACATTTTAGTGAAATTCAGGCGAAAGTGAAATGCGGAACACAGTCCTAAATAAACATTTAACTGCTGCTGGAGAAAATGCAAATGAAAACCAATAATTAATGAAATGTGCATAGAAAATTCTAAACAAACAAACAACAATAGCGTACATAAATATAGTTAAAAAAAGAAGTTAGAAGAAAGGAAAGAAAAAGAAGAGAGAAAAAAGAGAGAAAGCTGGCTTCAAGTTCAAGTTGTAAACATATATTTATATGTATATTTTCCTTCGATTTAATTTCGTTGATTTCAATTTCGATTTCTGTATTTGTAATAAACAATACTTACTATATATGTATTTACATATATAGCTATCCAAATTATTAACAATTAAGATTACATGTATGTATATGTATGTATATATACATGCATATATTTTATAAGTAATGGCATTGGTTTTTTTTTCTCCAAATATTTAGATGAATATTGAATCAAAAGTTCAAATTGCAAAAAAAAAACACGAAAATAAAAGAAATGAATTTCTTAAGAAAAAGATAAAGAATAACAAGAACTTTGTACTATACACAGCAAGAAATATTTTATGAAAATCTATGTATGTATAATGATGCATTTGCGTGTGGCAAGGTCAAAGTTTATGCAGATGCATTCAGAGAATACAATTAGATAATGTATTTCCTGTATTGCTAAGGCATTGAAATTGTTATTATGCAACAAACACACACACACATGTATAATCCCGTGTAATACAGAGTTAGTTTGTCATCAAATGCTTCAGATTTCCATTATTGTTATTAATCAAGTTTTAATTCAATTATTAACTTCCCATTCACAGTGCCTGTCATCTATCTACATACATATTTAAATCTCTCTCACTTGCTGTCTCTGTCGCTGTCTCAGTCTCTCTTCCTTTATCTGTTGCATTGTTTTATACATATTATTATTATGAAATATAGTCGGATGACACTTGATACTTTTAAGAGTGCAACTTTTTACCTTTGCATCAAATTTTTAGGCAACACAACGTAAGTAAATTTATAATATGTATAACAAAATAATATGTCAAACAACAAACAATTGTAAAACTTTGTAGCTTCCTAATTTGAATAAAGATTAATACATACATAAAAACTGGAGGAGTTTAATTTTATGTTATTGGGAATGGAAATGTCGACTACAACTTTGGTTAATTTTTAAGAACATATTTTGAAGAAATTATTTACTAAAAATATATTATTTTGATTAATTTTCAAGAAGGTATTTTAAGGAATTTCTGAACAAAAAATACAATAAAATATAGGTGGCTAATCTCGATGATGTCGACATATAATTAAGTCAAACTTAAGTAAATTTATGCAATTCAGAGATCATTTCTTTTGGATCGTATGATAACTTATAAATGCTAACTTATAATGCTGATTTTTATATATTTATAAGAGGTCTAGATATAGATAGGAAGCAATCTGAATACCGTAATTCTTACACAAAGAGTGACAATAAAAAAAAACTAAAAAATACGTTGTACTCTTTTTTTGTTTTTAGTCACCCCCAACTCCCCATTTCATTGGTCAAATAAGAAGAAACCTTATAAGATTGGAAGCACTTAAGAAATTTTAATGACATTGTTAATTATTTACAGATGTTCGATTTAAATTTGATAAACCCTTACAGCGTTCAATATCAAAAAAACATAAAATATATATTAGCATACACAGCAGTTATACAATATATAATATTTGCACATATATCAGGTAAATATAATCGAACTAAATATATAGGCTATAGAAAATATACAATAACTTAAAGAATTCAATAGGAATTTGGACGATTTCTTCAATGGATAATTGAGGAAAACTAAAAATTGTGTATAAATATTTGAAAGGAATTAAAATTGCCCGTATATATGTACACTTATTATATGCATTTGTGCGAGTGTGTGTGTGTGAGTGTGCTGTGTGTGCCAAATGCTGTGCGGGTGTGTGTGGAGCAGGGGATTGGGTCGGGGTAAGGATGTGTAGGTCACAGGTGTGAGTGCAGGGGAGAGGCTTACAAATTAAATTCAGTACGAGTTAGCTATGTATGTATATGTATATGAATATGTATATGCGTATGTGTAAATGTATGTATGTATGCGTATGCTGCTTAAAGCTAAACACCTAAAAGTAGGTGCACATCAATATAAGTATGTGATAATATTGATAACAATGCTTATTGTTATAATTATTATTATTAGTTGTGCGTCGTTGCATTACAAGTTGATCAATCCATCGCTGTATCTCCCTCTCTCTCTCTCTCTCTCTACTTATTTAGCTCGCTCTCTTTCTTTTGTTCAACTTGTTTGTCTAATCAGGCAAATCAATGCTTATAAATGGCACCACCGGCTTCATAATATCATTTTTGGCCGCCTTCTTGCTCTTCTTATCATGCTTGCTAAACTCGTGCAGCGGCTCAGTGGCTGCCATGTTGCTGGTGGACGATGAGGATGCATCCAGTGGCACCGATTGTCCCGCATTGCTTTGCGTCTCGGCGTGATAGCTAATGTTGCCATATTCCTGCAGGAATGGCATTGCCGACAACAGAAATTGGCTAAACGATTTGCGTATGCCAAACCACCACATGTTGCCCCCCTTGGCGGTGAAGCTGAGCACGATGAGCGCGAGTATTGAGACGAGCAGTGGGGCAAACACAATAATATACGGAAACTTGATCTCCCCATCCAGTTTGTCGCAGATAACCACCTAAAATTAAGATGAATACAAGTAAGAACACTATAAATAAGAGTGTGCGACTACGAGATACCCTAAGGTAGTTGGATACTTATGTGTATGTGTATTAGCTTAAAAATCCAGTTGTTTACCTGAAAACAGAGCAGCGGCAGGACGGTACAAATATTGCCAACGGCTGCATTGAGCGCCGCCTTCTTTTGTTGCAACGAGACTTCGGGAGTGCGCATCATGATGCCGCAGAATATGATGTTGTAGAGAACGCTGACCAGGCTCAGGCAGATGACAATCCACATGGGCACAAAGACCACATCCCAATTCCAATAGACAAACTTATCGAGCTTCAAGGGCAGCGATACAAACTGCAGCGCATTGACAGCCAAAAATAGTTCCAGCTCAAAGGAGCGATCATGCTTAACGGCCCAAACGCAGGCGCCCACACTGACCACAGATCCAAAGATCAATGGTATGAAAACCAACACCCAGAGATGACGTTCCGATGTGAGTTTATCGCATGCGAGCAGCTCGAACATCAGCAAGATGAGATGCAGCGACAGCGAAATGAGCATCGCTTTGAACTGAGTGTAGGAGTCGCCTTCCAGCCGATAGTGCGGATAACGGCACCACACAATTGCGCCAACAATGGCGCCCAATATAGCGGTACATTTCCATATCCACAATGGAGTAAATATTGCCCAATAGGGCCAATCTATAAATAATAACAATTGTACATTAATTATGCATGTTGTCACAAAATAATAAATAATAAAATAAAATTGCATACCTATGTAACCATCGAGACGCAACGCAAATAGCGTTACAAACGTAAACAGGCTGCAGTGCACTATGAATTTACTGCAATTGTTTTGATTTTTTGTATATTAATTTAAATTGCAAAGTTTAATAAAGTGCATTTCTTTACCATGGATTAAAGTCGCGAAATAGTGATTCAAGATTCATGTTCTCTTCTCAGATCAGCTGAAAACGCTTCCTTTCTCTCTCTTTCTCTTTAGCCTTGCCTTTGTTCTGTGCTCTCGTGACTCTCAAGATATCCAAATCCTGATGAAGAGATGATGTCCACCACTAGTTGCACATTATTGTGTTGCCTTTATATTTTGCCAGTTGCCGTAGCTCTTGTCTGTCTGGTGTGCTCGTTTTGGCTGACACTCCAAGCAGCGAGGGCAACGATATCGTTTCTTGTTGAATTTGATGAGCTGATTTTCAATATTTTATTTACACACTGCGCGACACTGTTAGAAAAAGGCTTACTAGATATTTTTGTTGTGTTTATCTGTGTCTATCAGCATGCTATCGAATATCGACAAACCTGCTTCCTCGCTATCGATAGAACAACAGCTGCGAGGTTTTCGTTGGTGCAATCACACATATCGATATAAATGCTGCCGATATTGTTTGCTTTGTGTTTGAAACAGTTGGGTTGTTTTTTATAAGCGAAGTGATGTCCAAATAACCCAAATTTATATTAAAGCTAATTTTGCTGTAGTAACTCATTTCGATATTGTTCGCTATGAAACAGCTGAATACTTATCGATTAATTTAGTAGTAGAACGGAGTTATCCAACACTAGTGTTCATGCCTGATAACGAGATCGACGAAAGCGACTGCTGCGGCAATGGCTGCACAAACTGCATTCTCGACAACAAGCCAAAGCCCAGCAAACGGGCATTGCTGGCGGGCAAGCGTAATGTCATTCTGAGCTACGCCAATTTCCAGTTGCTCAGCAATGAAGCGCATAACGGCGATGCCCAAGTGCGACTGTTACACTTTGTCTACACTGCAACGAATAAGGAGGAAGAAGATGGCGATAGTATACTGGATATTCCGCCGGGTCATCATGTCATGTTGCGCGCTGAGCTGACGGATCATGCTGCGCCGCTATTGCGTCCCTACTCACCTTATTGGACAAACTTTGCTGGCAAAGAGTTCAAAATTCTGGTCAAACTGCAGCCGGATGGACCGATGTCGGAATTTCTGTCGGCATTGCAACCGTTGCAAGTTCTACAATTTCGCGGCCCCATTGGCAACTACGTTCATGACGCGAACAGCGCTAAATGCATTGTGATAATAGCGCAGGGCGTGGCTATTGCGCCCACGTTGCCACTTGTCGCCCAGGTGCTGGAGAACGAGGATGACATGAATCGCATCCGACATTTGATTTGTGCACACGACTTGCAGCACGTGTATTTTCGTGATCGCTTGCTAGAGTTTGCTCAGTACTGGAATTACCGCAGCTGTCTCTATCTGGCACATCAACAATGCTGCAACCGTTGCTCCAGCGAAAGAGATCAGCCCTGTGAGCATTTACGCCAGCAGCTGCGATACAAGGAGGCAGCACACAATGGACGCCTGGATGCCACGCAGCTGGCGTCTCAAGTGCCGCCTCAAGATGCGACTATCGTAGTCATCATTGCCGGACATTCCAGTTTTCAGCGGCACATGCGCGAGCAAGCAGTCAACGCTTTGAACGTCACTGACGACAATATATTTTTATTGTAAATATATCTGGGGTGCCACAGAAATCTATTTCACCTGAAAAATGACGTAAATTTCATACAAATTTACGTCAAATTCAAGTGAAAGAGATTTCTGTGGCACCCCAGTATTTGTTTTTATATTGTTTGTTTTATATAATCTAAATGAGATGCCAAGGGAATCTTGGCTTGGCCAAGTAAATTTCTGTGTTTTGTTTTCAATTTTCAACGTCACTGGCGGAGTTTTGAGCTAAGAGTTCATTTTGTAAGCCTAAAAGTATGCTTTTTATTTATATGAAGTTGGTTCAAAAATGAAACTAAAGCGCTTAACAAAACTTGGTACATTTTATACGAAAACTGGTACATTTATTTATTGGGATATATTTGATAACTTTCTATGCATATTAGGAGACTGAAACATTTTCCCGCAAAAACTCTAGTAAAGAAATATATTTACGATTTTAGTTAAGGTTCACTTGATTAGAATATTAATCATTTTATACTGATTTAATTTCGAGCAAATAGTCACATTTGTATGTGTGTGTCGTACACATTTGGTACAACAGATTTGTTTATTAACAAACTGCGCTGCACAAATTTAAATGTGCCGAATACAACGATTTAAGTTTAGAACTAAAGCACAATGAAGTTGACTTAGCGAATTAGCTGTGTTTTTTTAAGAGCCTATACTGTATTTTTAGCGGCTATCAAAATCGAACTCTACGACGAATTCTTAGAAGATTTGTCCAAGAATCAATGGGTCTTAAGCAGGGGTGCTCAGCTTTTGCTCATTCCATTGATTTTCGGCCTCATTTGTTTTTGTAATTCCTCAAAAGCATAGGAAACAAAATATCGTATACATGCACGGCGCCGAGTATACAAAATACCAACACATGCAAACATTTTAGTGTGTATGCAATGCGCAGCACAAAAACCGGTTTTGTTCTCTTGATTGGTGCTTGCAAGCGCAAGAAAACTGAACAACAACAATTTCAATGTGATTTTGTTGTTGTCTTTCTTCAAGTTTGCACTTTTCTTCTTTGTATTGGTGTTTTTGTGTGTGAGTATTGGTGCGAACTCATTCGTATGCTGGCTTTGGGCACCCCTGGTCTAAACTCAAAATCGAGCTTCCCATTTTTAACGATCGGTAAAAAATTAAATACTTGGCTCTGCAAGCGAATCAATTCCTCGGCTTGCCGAAGATAATCTGTCAATCTTGTTTCTTCTACTTTCTTCTTCTTCTTCTTCTACTTCTATTTTCAATCGCGACGTCATATTTATATATATGTATGAACGCATAATATGTACATACATAAATACATAAAAACATACACACATGCAGTGGTTCACAGCTTATTGAAAGCTTTTGTCTATCGAAAGCGAAATCAGAGAGATCAAATCAATTGCACGTGCATGTGTTTATGTACATATGTGTGTGTGTGTTTGCATGTAACTTTTACAGTTGCTTTCAAAACGCATCGTTAACTGTGAGTCATTGTATGACTTGGAATTGATTTGCATTTCTAAGACTTGTACAAAATATGTTAAAAGCTTAAATGCTAAAATAAAGTTAGAACTTTTTTAATTGCTGTACATTACTATTGTACCCATTGAAAATTTATAAAATGGGGAGTATTTTAACTGTGTACCCAATCTCGTACATATTTTTTTTGTTTGTAAAATGTAACATTTTTTTTTAAAATGGTACACTTTCAGATGTAGAGGCTATGCTTAAATAGGACACTATGCAAAATGGTAACTTTCTTTAAAAATGTGGTACCAAATATTACAAACTTAACAAAAAAGATATCCTTTACCTATACTTCTTCAATTTTATATTTGTTTGGTTTTAAATGGTACACTTTTTTATTGCGATACAAAGTTCTCAAGGACAGAGTCTACAAAAAATAGGGGAAAGGCTGAGCAACTAATCGAAAATGGAACATTTTAAATAATTATGGTACCAAACTTACAAACATGTATGTACAACGGTGGCCAAAAGTATTTTGGCACCCTTTAAAGTTAGTTCTAGCCAAATTTTGAACTTACTTCATGTTAAGTTTGGTATCAATGGAAAGGTATTTTGAATTCCTTTTGAATAATGCAATACTTATCTTAACCCATTCGGTATATATTGAAATTTTGAAATATTTGTAAACGTCAACTTTTTCAACTTTTTTTCTCGATTTTTTAAAAAAAATGTTTTGATGCAGAAAGTTTCTTTAAACGATTTAAATAGTAACTGCAAAAAAAATTTTCCAAATATCTCTTCGCTAGTATTTTTTAAAATTTTTTGAAAATGACGAAAAAGGCACTTTTTCCTCATTTTCATGCAAAAAGATAAATGTTTACCAAATATTTATATGTTGCGATTAGGGCAACTTTTTGTCGATCACTGGCGATGGAACATTTTCACTGGTCTGACCAGATATGTAAATCTGCAAAGATGAATCTGATAATGAAATATCTAAAATTTGCGAGAGGGGGCGTTTGCAAAAAAAAGGTCCACAAAGCTGTGCAGAGTGGCAATGGCAAAGTTATGGTGTCAATAGCAAACGGAACATTGTGGTGTTAACATCAGCGCAATGGATCGAAAACGTCTATCAGCGATGTCATTAAGAGCAACCTCGAACAAGAACAACCAAAAATCCTTCAACCCAAAACTCTTCACAACAGACCACAATATACAACATACAAGACATGTAAGAATTTCACAAGAATTTTTAAAACTCTCGTCAAACGACCGTTTTTGAAATTGCCAATCACATTATTCGCATCGGTTTTCAAATAAAAATCTCAGCATTTCTTTACACTGTTAAATTTTTTTTATAGAAAGATGTTTGAATAGGGCAGACATGAACATACATACATACGTGTTAAATTTTCATACATACATACAATACATACATACGTGATATATTTTTATCGTGTTAAGTGTTCATGGGTGAAAATAAAGCGGTCGTCTGACGCCAGCTTTAAGCATTTCGCTAATGAATTAAGCTTGGATTCGCATTTTCATTCGAAATTATATTTATTGGTTGTACAGTCACTCAATAAAGTTTGTACTCACCATGAAATTTGTCAAAATTTTGTATAACAAAAAACATTTGATGCAGATTTCTTAAATTAATCTTCTATTCACTTAAATTCCGTTTGAATGATACAAACCCATTAATTACCCATTGAAAAATTAGAATTTTTGTAAAAGTCTACTTTTTCAACTTTTATCCTTGATTTAAAAAAAAAAATATTTTAATGCAAAAAATTCTTCAAACAATTCTAAAAGTGATTTTTATGATTTTTTGAAAGCTGCTAAAAATAACTATTTTAACACCTTTTTTTCTCCATTTCATACAAAAAGTGGCTTTACAGCAATTTTCAATAAATTATAAAAAATACTAGCGAAGAGATTTTTGGAAATTTTTTTGCAGTCACTCAAATATTTCTGCAATGTGACTAGGGTAACCACTCGTCGATCATTTTTGAACGAGGCTCTTCTTACTGGTTCTGAGTGCAAGCGTGAGCACGAGATAAGTCTAATAATAAATAAATAAAAAAAAGAGAGCCAATTGAGGCAAGGGAGAACTGCGCTTATCGGAATTTTGAGCGGGGGCTTTTCAAAAAAACAAAAAAATATAAAAAAATAAATAGTTGCACAAAGCTGAAAGCAGAGTCGTCAACAGTCAACAGGCAAGTAATTGTGGCAGTAGCGAGCGGTTTATTGTAGAGTTAACATCGACGCGATGGATCAGAAACGCATGTCACCAATGTATGCAAATTACGAGGATTTGCGGGCATCGGAATTGCCGAGTGGAAGTTCCAATACCACAATGATCACCATTATGCCAGACCAACAACAACAACAACAGCAACAACAACAACAACAACAACGACAACACAATCATAATTATCAAGAACAAGAAGAAGTTGAACCAAAATTGTATCAACCCGAAGCTCGCACAGCCGGACCACAATATTCCACATTCAAGACATGTAAGAAAGTTCAGTACACAAGTATTTTCCAAAGCATTTGTGCAATTAATGATGATTAGATTGGATTCGCATTCCCAATACCTATGTTTTTTTTGGGGCTGTTAATTGTTTGATAAGTATAGAGTTAGGGACTCTCACTCTCTTCAGATTGTCCCAAGCGATATAGACTGATGTAGATAACAATAGATTGTGATACTATTCCTGGAACTGCTCGCATTTGATCCAATAAAAATTGCACAGTTCGCAAATATTTAATCTTTGATTAGGTTAATGGGTTTTTGATCCATTCTTTAAACATACATATAGTGAAAAATCCTTTGAGAATGAAATTCTATCTGAAATCTAAAGAATCAAATATAATAACAATTTCAGATTTGTAGACAATTTATTTGTTTGTATTTTATATACTCCAAATATTTAATTTTTGATTAGGTTAATGGATTTTCGATCCAATATTTAAGCTTTTTTTTATAATAGTGAATAATAGATAAAATTTATGATTAAATTTAAAATATATTCACGTTTTTAGGATCAACCTTAAATATAATTTAAATATTGTTTTATAATTTAAGATTTATTGACAATTTTTTGTTTGTAAAATACTAATATGGCTTTACTACCTCGATTTTAGTTGTGATTGCTTTTATGATTCCACTTCTAAGCTAAAAATAGCGTGCTTTAAAGTACTTTACACAATTGTCAACCAGACATTTACAACTGGTTGTGAATCGTGTAAATTGCGACTTAAAATTGAATTTTTCTATTCTATAATTATTTAATTTCTTGATTTGTTATTTAAGCTGAAAATGAACCATTGGGCTGCATGGAATGGGTGGTCACAGCGCTGTCGGTTCTAATATTCATCATCACGTGTCCCATCTCGATCTTCATCTGCTTCAAGGTGGTCGCGGAATACGAGCGTGCAATTATTTTCCGGCTCGGCCGTTTATCCGGCGGAGCACGTGGGCCCGGCATGTTCTTCATCTTGCCGTGCATTGATGAGTACAAGAAAGTGGATCTACGTACGGTGACCTTTAATGTGCCGCAACAGGAGATGTTGACCAAGGATTCGGTGACAGTGACTGTGGATGCTGTCGTCTATTATCGCATCAGTGATCCACTCTATGCGATTGTCCGTGTGGAGAACTATAGCAACTCTACCCGTTTGCTGGCGGCGACCACATTGCGCAACATTGTCGGCACCAGGAATCTGACCGAGCTTCTAACCGAACGCGAGACCCTCGCCCACAACATGCAGTTCACCCTGGATGAGGCCACCGAGCCTTGGGGCGTTATGGTTGAGCGTGTTGAAATGTAAGTAAAGGAAGATATCTACAGATGTGATACCAAATTACGGATCGTGTTTTAAAAGCGAAATGTTTAAATCAGCGGTGGGCACGAAATCTGAATTCGGGAGCACAACAATAACAATACCAACTACAACAACATCAACAGAGTTTTTTGGCAGAAAAATAGTTGGAAGCAGTCGCTGCTCCCGGAGCCACTGCGTGCCCACCGCTGGTTTAAATTGTTAAAACAGAAATCGAGTTGTCGATTTATCGTACAAAAAATTACTTTACTCTAAAAACTAGGGAACTTAATAACCGACGTACAAATTTGCATTATCCTAAGCATTTTTAGTAGAATTTTGCCACAAAATACTTCAAAACATCCTCAGTTTTTGAGTTAGCGCGCTCATTTGGAAACTGACCCATTCCTTTTAATATTAACAATTATCTTGATTAATTGTAATCAGATACGGAAAATATAACTATAGTTATGAATGTTTTACGTTGTCAGCAACGAACGCGCCCAAATGTATGCTGCAATTTTTTTAAGTTTTAAATTTACAAAACTAGTGGGGTAACTTAAGAGCTGGGACGCGACTATATTGTTCTTTACAATTTTCTTTTTTGTTAAACGAACTTTTCATTTATTTTTGATCCTTGTAGCAAGGATGTCTCGCTGCCGGTTTCCATGCAACGTGCCATGGCCGCCGAGGCGGAGGCGACTCGTGATGCCCGTGCCAAGGTAATCGCAGCCGAGGGTGAAAAGAAGTCGGCCAGTGCCCTCAAGGAAGCCTCCGATGTCATATCCTCCAGTCCATCTGCTCTGCAGGTGAGTCATTCAACACAATCTCTAGAATTATCATTTATTAACCGTTGCTAATCTTTTCTCAGTTGCGTTACTTGCAAACTTTGAGCAGCATTTCTGCTGAGAAGAACTCGACAATTGTTTTCCCGCTGCCCATGGAATTACTCACCCCATATCTGGCCAAATATATGCCCATGATGCAGCAACTGCCACCCAAGCCAGATTTGCAAACAGATCATCCAGCTCCATATTCTCAATCTTCAATGCTATAAATTGTCTTAATATATGTATGTACGTTCTTCAATGTATATACTCTATAAATTTAATATTCTTCTTATATGCTTATACGTATTCCCGACATACATATATGTATATTATATATATTCATGTTCCAAAAAGTACTCTGTCTTTTAGTACGACTCTCATATGTTTCTTGATTTATTTTTTTTTCTTATTTCTTGTTTATTGTAAAATAAATGTGTCTGATCATCCAAAAATATTTGAGTTTTATTTCAGATCTCCATATATATCGAAATTAAAATCAAATTACCATATCATATACAAAATTATATACTATGAAACTGTCTATGTATAAATGGATTTGGAGAATTTCAAATTTTTTGGTATGTACTACTTTAATATTTGGTAAGTAAGGCTTATATATAAATATTTTTTTAAAAAAATGTTATCACTGCGGACGGCAGTCCGCGCTAGTGACGAAAGCAGCACGAAGTGTGCGAAAGCGACTAGCATATATACACAGGAAGAATGGAAAATTTCCTATGAGCGTCCGATCGGGTCGAGCTATATACCGATCGAAAGGTATCAATTTAACTTACCAATTTGCATACTAAGACTTTTGGAAACTCACCTGGTTCGTGAGATAAACAGGTGTAAGTGGGAGGGGAAAAATTTAAATGATTGGAGCAAATGGGGCCGGTGGAGCCTTTTTTATTTTTATTTTAAATTTTTTACTATTCTTATCAAAAATACGCGTCAAATGACACCTTGATCATCAAAATCCGATCACTGGTTCAGAAGATAATTAATTTTGAAATTTTTGGTGCCCTTCTCAAAACGAGATGAAAAGTCAGTCTGTTTGTTTGTCTGTTTGTCTGTTTGTTAGGATCAAATCGTTGATTTATCTTAAAAGTTTGAATGAGGACTTGTTCCCGCTCAAAAATCTAGAAACGTTTGTTCTACGACTTTTTCGAAAAATCGCTAGTTTAGCGGGAAATCGCTAAAACCCTCTAAAATTAAAAGCCCCCATAGTGTCCAAACCATAGAAGCTACAGATATGATATGATAAGTATACCTTCAAACTTTTTTTCTAAAGTACACAGGTAAAAAGCTACAGGTGAAATAAGGTAATTTTTTCCACCTTTTGGCGGTTTTCGAGAAAACGCCGCTAACGATTTTTTTTAATTTTCAATATGTTTGAGCTTGTAAAATTTCGCGTTTTTTGATATATCATACATAAAGTTTTGTTGATTGGTTTGGAAGATATAACCAATTAACTGAATATATACGTTTAACTTTGAATTGGAAGAGGATCCGTTTGTCTGTTTGGATCAAATCTTTCTTATAGCTTAGAAGTTTGAATGAGGACTTGCTCCCGCTCAAAAATCTAGAAACGTTTGTTCTACGACTTTTTCGAAAAATCGCAAAACAGTGAGTTTTATTTGGTATTGAAATTCAGACATTTTGGCGCAATGTGCCGAGTGCAAAGATTTTGTTTAAAATAATTTATATGTAAAAATTAATATTATTCGTCACAAAATTGGATATCAGAAATTTTGGGGCATGAAAATGTTTTCGTCACTAGACTTTTACCTCGAAAAGAGGTTTTTATGGATATATAGTAATATTTACATATATCTATTAGAATTCCAAATTGTTGGCCTTTCTAATTCCAAAAAAAAACTTATATACAGGGGTGCCACAGAAATCGCTTTCGCTTGAATTTCACTTAAATTTCATACAAATTCAAGCGAAAGCGATTCTGTGGCACCCCTGATACATTTTTTTTGACGATAATAAGCTCCTTCGTATCAAAACCACCATAAAACCTCTTTTTTCAGTAATAAAATAAGTAATTTGTGTATCGCTTATCAGCCTTATAGGGACTATACCGACCAAACAAGCTGAGCTCAAGTCAATAGGGATGATTCATCAATCCCCAACGAATGGGGAATGTCGGAATTTCCTTATCGCCTTGTACATATGTACATACATACATAAATAAATGCGCTTGTGACTTGTACAACGGATGGCTTAATCTTCGGTAAATAATGATAATGATGCAAATTCTGAGAATTAAATATTTAGATAGCAATGAATGCATTACATTTGTATTCTACAAGATTAAGTCTCCATTTTCGGTAAAAACTTTTAAAACTTTAAGTTTTGTATTAAGCATTTAAATTATTTTATAAACTTAAACTGTTTTTTATTGCAATATCATTTTTTTTACAAAAAAAAAATCTTATCGGACATTGGGCGTGATATGACACAGACTTATTAAACTATAACAAATTGATAAGCATAAAACAACACAGATAAGAAGTATTTATGTGGTACATATTTTGGTTAGAAGAGGTCAGGGACTTTAAAACCAAATATCAGAGAAGCAGAAAAAGGGCGTGGTCATGAGTAATATACTAAATATGAGTTCGAAAGTTAATAATTTTGTAATAAAATCAAAGTACCCAGAACATGTTATCAGATATATCAGTTGGGGTGACTTGATTTCTTGCGAAAAAATTACGTTCCGCTTGGAAATCGTATCAGTTTGGAAAGTTATGAAATTTGGAAGTTGGTTGGAATTGATAACTAGCCAGTTTACAAGACAAACTTTCTGTTCATTTTGGCATGATTTTTTACCAAAAAAAGGGGTACATTAAAATTAAATTAATACGTCTAAAAAAAATCAAATGCACAAGGAAAAATATAATATTCAGGGGTGCCACAGGAATCGCTTTCACTTGAATTTGACATAAATTTGATACAAATTTAAATCAAATTCAAGCGAAAGCACCAAAGCACCCCTGATTTCTTTTAATTTTTTCAATGCCCCTTCAACAAGTTGAGTAACAAACTACGCCCATGTCTTGGGTGTCTATTTCCCCGCACATTGTTTTTACTTTTCCATTTATTCAAAAACTTTTAACTAAAATAAGTTAGTTTTTATTCAACAGACTTTCCAGCCCCCCCTCAGTTAACAGAGCATTTAACTACGCCCATGTTCTTGAGGGATAATCAATCTCCAACTAAGAGTACTTCTAGGATACAGATTTCATACAATGCCTGGATTTGTGTATTTGCCACATTTTGCCCCCCTTTCAACTAGTGAAAAGAATCTAGCGACGCCCCTGTGCTCAGGAAACTCCGAAATGTGGGTCAGAGTGAAAAACGCTCTCGAGACTCGAGTAGCAATCGGTTGGGTTAATCAATTACATTTTATATTGGCCAGGTTATAATGACCAGGTATAGGGCAGGCAAAGGCTTTAGCTGTGTCTATAGCCAGGTGTTAGAATTGGAATAACCTCCAATCATCATTGCTACTGATAATGATAATTTCCGATGATTTTATTTTGTTTTGGGGCGAAACAATAATTAAATGTGAAATGTATGGATATATAATAAAATAATACGTTTTGGGTGACGACCTCTCGCGTGTGTGGCAATCGAATGGAATCGAATGCACCCGCACACATATAAAGGCCACGTGCCACATGTGGCAGCCACAATTTCACTAGCAGCATGTGGCTGTGGCGGACGTGTTTTTGCTGTTTGTTGTTGCCGCTGTTGCAACTCGGACAGGGACTCGAAATTGAATCGGAATCGGACGCGGAATCGGATGTCAGATGTGTGAGTCCACGTTTGATTGAGCGACATCGCCTCAATCCGGAGCTATATGGAAATTGTGCTGGGAGGCGCCACAAACGTCGCGTGGATGCCACATTCCATGGGAATCCCAAGCCACGCTCCGAAATTTTGGCCAGCAAAATGCTCAATTTCTATAATTTCGAGCAAACAAATTCACTGGTTGCCCTCGTCAATAAAATAGCCAAGGAATATCTGGCCAAATGTCCGCCCGTTATCTATTACGACAGATTTGTGGCCAGATCGAAGGAACAGCTATTGAAGAGTCTTTTCAAGGTGAGTTGCACAGACTAAAACTTGAGAAAATTGGATTTAAATGGAAGATTGACAATGAGAAACAAGAAATTGATTGTATTGGAAATTGAGATTTAGAGGAAGATTGAAAGAAGATGATTGACTTAAAGAACTAAAAAAGATATTGAGACAGATGAAAATTGAACTGAAAACTGATTGAATAAAATGAGGACTCAGAAAAGGAATAAAGTAGGAACTAAGATAATTAATGGAGATTAGAAGTTAAAATGATTAATGAGGTGAACATTTAAAAATCGACAAACGTTCAGAAAGAATTTTCCAAATCACATACAGAATTTGCATACAAATATATTTTAAATTTTGGTTTTGTGTAATTTTTATTTTATTTAGTAAATTATTTGATTGATATACTAAAATAGAGATTGCAATGAAAATTGGGAATGAAAACTGAAAACTTTAATTATATAGAAAGCTGAGTTTTCAAAACAATTTGATTGCTAGATAAAATAAAGAAAGTATCAAAAGATTACAAATATTACCAATTTACAAATCTATCAATTAAACCGATATTAATTAATTATTTAATCAATTTTAAATCCGATAATCAATTTTCTTCTAAAATTTACAGACTATACCAATAACATTTTATCATGGCGATATTGATGAGGATTACGAGCCAATAAATCGACAGTTCAATAAACATATTGACAGCAACTGCAAAAGTTATATTCTCTTTCTCTCCGATCCATTGATGGCACGCAAAATCTTGGGTCCCCAAACTGAAAGTCGTGTCGTTCTCGTCTCCAGTTCGTCGCAATGGAAGCTGAGGGATTTCTTGAGCTCAGAATATTCATCGAATATTGTCAATCTATTGGTTATCGGCGAATCTTTGATGTCAAGTCCACAGCGTGTAAGTTTGTTATTATTAACAGAATTTATGATAATCTATCTGAGCTATAGATAAATTTGAGTTGAGACTAATTTAAGATTGTTTAATATTTCGGATCGAAATCGGATTGGATTTATCCGTTTTAGGAACGCCCCTACGTGCTGTACACGCACAAGCTGTACGCCGATGGATTGGGCTCCAATACGGGACTGGTCCTGACCAGCTGGATCAAGGGCGCCTTATCGCGTCCCCACATTAATCTATTTCCGCCAAAATTCAAAAGCGGTTTTGCCGGCCATCGATTTCAGGTAATAATCGAAAAATCGACATTTCGTTTTCGCGAAAATTATTTTTAAGTTATTTAGCACGATTATTTTTTAAGGGATCTTTCGCCAACTCGATTTTTGTTTTAACGACTTTAATACATATATCGATTTAAAACTCGATTCTTAATTTGGATTAACATCAAAAACTTGCAGGTATCGGCAGCGGATCAACCGCCCTTTATCTTCCGCATCAAGACACTGGACGCCTCCGGAATGGGACAATTGCGATGGGATGGGATCGAGATGCGACTCCTGGATATGATTGCGAAACGTTTGAATTTCAGTGTGGATATTACGGAGACGCCCATGTTGCCGGAGATGAAAAGTGCTGTGGACAACATACAGTTTCAGATCGGATTGGGCGGCGTTGACATTGGTATGTCGGGCATTTATATGACGGAGGAGCGCCTGAAGACCACGGACATGTCGGTGGGACACTCCCGGGACTGTGCCGCATTCATAACGCTCGCCTCGAAGGCTCTGCCCAAATATCGGGCGATCATGGGTCCCTTCCAGTGGCCCGTCTGGGTCGCTTTGATCTGTGTCTATCTGGGCGGCGTTTTTCCCATTGTCTTTACGGATCGCTTGACTCTCAGCCATCTCATGGGCAATTGGGGTGAGATTGAGAACATGTTTTGGTACGTCTTTGGCATGTTCACGAATGCATTCACATTCACGGGCAAGTATTCATGGAGCAATACCCAAAAGACCTCGACTCGCCTCTTGATCGGCTCCTATTGGCTGTTCACCATCATCATAACGTCGTGTTACACGGGCTCCATCATTGCCTTTGTTACGCTGCCCGCTTTCCCGGATACCGTTGATTCTGTTCTGGATCTTCTTGGTCTCTTCTTTCGCGTCTGCACGTTGGGTAAGTCAAGGAATGTACATATTATATGTACATACATATATCTATCTCTATAAGGTAACTCTCAAGTTTCTTCTTTCATAATTCATCCTCTTATCTAAAATATCTATACGAAGAATCTCTCAAGAATCAATCTATATGTGGAATCTTTTGAGTGTTTTCCTTCACATTTCATGTTCCAATCTTTAATCTATCTTCGTAAGAAAACTATCTAATCTCTTATCTTATCTATCTTTATAAAGGATCTCTCCAGTCTTTTCTTTTATAATTCAACTCCCTTATATAAATCTCTTTATAAAGAATCTTTAAATCTCTTCTTTCATAATTCATCTTCTTGCCTAAAATATCTATACGAAGAATCTCTCAAGAATCAATCTTTATGTGGAATCTTTTGAGTGTTTTCCTTCATATTTCATGTTCCAATTTAAGAAATCCATCTAATCTCTTATCTTATCTATCTCTATAAAGAATCTCTCCAGTCTTTGCTTTCATAATTTAACTCCCCATCTATAAAATCTCTTTATAAAGAATCTTCAAATCTTTTCTTTCATGATTAATCTTCTTATCTAAAATATCTAAACGAAGAATCTCTCAAGAATCAATCTTTATGTGGAATCTTTTGAGTGTTTTCCTTCATATTTCATGTTCCAATCTTTAATCTATCTCTGTAAGAAATCTACCTAATCTCTTATCTTATCTATCTCTATAAAGGATCTCTCCAATCTTTTCTTTCATAGTTCATCTTCTTATCTAAAGTCGATCTCTATAATCCTATACTTTCAAAATTTAGTTTCTTATCTAAATGTTATATCTATAAGGAATTCCCAGGTCGACTCATTCATAATTCCTCATCCTTCGCTTTATTCCTTCCCAGATAATGGCGGCTGGGAGTCTTGGTTCCAGAGTTCCACGCATGAGGCCACCTCGAAGCTCTACAAGAAAATGGAGTTTGTCGGTTCCCTCGACGAAGGCATCGGCAATGTGACCCAAAGTTTCTTTTGGAATTATGCATTTCTCGGCTCCAAGGCTCGTCTGGAATACCTAGTGCAGTCCAATTATTCCACTGAGTAAGAAAGATTCTCTGTCCTTTTCATCTACATGTTAAATTTGTGCATTAAGTGGGCAGCACCGTGTCAGCAAGTTGGCAGCACTTCAACGAAAACTTGAAATGTGAACATTCCTCAACTAGATGAAAAACTGTCACTTTAAATTGTAATTTTCATAGTTTAACAACTAGAGTTGTTAAAGTTAATTAAATGATTAAGTGTAAATTTAACTTATTATCAAAAATTAATAACTATTTGAAAAAGTTTACCATTAACTGTGACATAAACTTGATGTTAAAATTTAACAACAAATTTCAACTTTTCTGAATTGGAAATTTGTTAACATGCGGGTGAGAAAGCATAAGACAAGTTATCCTAATGTGAAATGGATTTGTCATTCTCCCTAGGGATTCTATATACGAATGTCGGAAAATATTACTCAGAATACGAAAATTCGGAAAAAAATTAGGATTCCAAAACAAGGAATAGAATAATTAGGAATCCAAAATTCCGAATCCGAAATTAGGAATACAATTGTTAGGAATCCAAAATAAGGAAGACAAAAATTGGGAAGACAAAAATTTGGAAAACAAAAATTAGAAAAAGCCGAAATAAAATATAAAATCAATACATATACGAGTATACATATAATACACATATTTTGATTGTTTTTTTTTCGGGCCCATCTCCACTGACAGGAACACCAAAGATACTTTTCTCAATTTTTTTTTCCCAATTTTTGTACTCAATATATTTTTTAGTTGAAATTCCTAATTTATGATTCCCAATTTTTTCTTCCCATTTTTGGATTCCTAAAATTTTATTCTTGGTTTTTTTTCTTCTTTTTTAAAAATCCTTAAAAAAGTTTCGGAGTTCGTATGAGGTACCCTCTCTAGGGATTAACCTGCAGTCGACACTTTTAGAGAAAGTCGGACAATGTTTGTTATAGGGCTGCCAACTTGCTGTTGAGTGAGAAAGTAATCCTAATGTTAAATGAATTTCTGCGTTGCTCTAGGAATCTGTCACGTCGCTCGGCGCTGCATCTGAGCGAGGAATGCTTTGCGCTCTTCCAGATTGGATTTCTCCTGCCCCGCGATTCGGTCTTCAAGCGGAAGATCGACGCGATGATCATGATTGCCCAGGAGAGCGGACTGATGATCAAGCTGGGACACGAGGTCAGCTGGGCGATGCAGCGCTCGTCGACGGGTCGCCTGCTCCAGGCGAGTGCCAGCTCGTCCTTGCGCGAGATTATCCAGGAGGAGCGACAACTGACCACGGCGGACACGGAGGGCATGTTCCTGCTGATGGGCATCGGTTACTTTATGGGTGCCGTGGCATTGCTGTCGGAGATCGTTGGCGGCATTACGAACAAGTGTCGCCAGATCATCAACAGGTCACGGAAAAGTGCATCCAGCACATTCTCATCCCGTGCCAATTCCGCCGCGGAGCGCACCTCGGCCGAGCAGGTAGCTCACGATGAGCGCAAGGCAGCCCGACGACACGCCTCCGAGGATGCCAATCAGCGCCTAGGATTCGGTGTCAGGGAATTGAATCTGACACGACGCACGTTCCGTGAACTCTACAATTCCAATCGCCATGATTCACCAACTGATCCCGAATCGGATGTACGCTGCAACTCCGATGAGCACACGTCATCCACAGATCTCAACGAGGAGCTGCCAGCGGATGTTTATGAATCCCTCGAGGGATTGGATGAGTTTATCGCCAATCTGGAGTCAATTCAAGAGCAAAACAACGAGCTGGATGAAGATGCGCTCTTGGGTTCACACTTGGACCCGGAACAAGAAGATCTTAATCACAATGATTAAAGTACCTTTAAAGAATGTTTTACATTTCACTTTCGTTGCAATTTAAGAGAAATATTTTACATTTTTGATTTTGCGAATTTTAAATACAAACTGCATAAAAATGCAATTTAAAAAAATGTTCATTAAATTTCTGTTAAATATCTTCAAATCTTCATTGAAATTTAACATACTAAAAAGCAAGAGCAATAAACTTCATACAAAAAGTCGAATCAATAAAAAATGCAATTGCTTTACAATTTTTGTGAGTTGTTTTTACATATTTATATTGTATATATATATATATTGTTCCTTCTTATGTTTTCGCTTACAGTTTAGGATTATGCGTTTGTTGCCTCGCAATTCGATTTCATTTCAGACGCAACTGATTAAAGTACAATTTTAATGTCTCTCAAATTAGACAGAGATGCAGAGAGCGAGAGAGAGATAGAGTGAGAGAGCAACAATAATACTCAAGTGTGAGATTTCTTAGTTAAAAACATAAAATTAAAAAAAAAAATTCTAAAATTAGAGCTACGCTTGATGAATGTACAAATTACAGTTGGTTTCATTTTCCATGCATGCGAATGTTATCGAGAGACAGAGCGAGCGAGATAGCTGACAGAGTGAGTGAGAGTGAGAGAGACGGCAATCCTTAGACGCCTCGATTTGGCAAATCCTTGACCTTGTAAATGCGCACCAGCCAATGCTCTGTGGTATATGCCTCCTCGAGGACATCCAGCTCAAAGTCCTTGTTGCCAATCTCAGCGGCTCGAACACGATCATAGCCCTGCGCCTTGCCGCCCTCCGTGTACATTTGGCCAAAGCGATAATAGCACATCTTGTACATGAGACAGTTGAGCAATGTGGGTGAGCCCTCCTTGTCCACACGGAACTCGCCATTGGCCGCATAATAGTCCTTCTCCTTGATATGGGCACCACGATCGGTGCTGCCGCCAATGCGCACCATCCAAAGGAACTTGTTAATGTCATCGGATGAATAGCCCGTGAGGCCGCCAAATATGACCAGGACATAGTCCACATCCAGTTCACGCATTATCTCGTAGGCCTTCTCCTCGGAGGAGGCCATGGCCTGACCGACACGTGAGATATGCGTATTGTTCCAGGTGTTGTTGTCCACGAGTATCGTTCGATTTGCCATCGCCGTTATCTGATAGCCATAATCCCACCAGGACATTATGCGGGCATTCTAAAAACAAAAGAGCAAAGTTAAAACTCTATTAAAATAAGTTTAATTAAAGATTAGTTAAAAGTTGTTGTGGCACAATCAGCAATATTTTGTTAGTACTCATTATGTTTCATACTCTTCCTATCAAGAATTTACAAATTGCATTCATCATGAAGTGCCAATAGATAAGGAGAGTTCCCTTAATATTATTCTTGTCCAGAACTCACCTCGGGCGTGTTCATTTGCAGCCAATAGTAGGCCTCACGAAAATCATCGAAAATGATGCGACCGCCGTCGTGGGAACGTGCGCTGAGCACAATGCTGGGCGAGGAATACGCCTCGGAGGTGACCCAGGTACAGTGTAGTGTGTAAACGATAAGCATAAGTGTTATAATCGCTACAAATCCAATGGCCACCTCGCTTTTAACACCGCCACTCTGTTGTTCCAGTTTCTTGTGTTGCCGTTTGCTTTCCGTTGCCGGCTTTGAGCTGCCCGTGTCGACGCTCTTGATATATTTGGCCAACAGATGCGATATGGCAATGCCAGAGAGCACACACATCACAGGCGCCAGCACAAGCATTAGACGAACCATAACGCCAGCAAAATAAATGCTTGTCACGCCATACAAGATGATGAAGATGTTCGAATCGGTTAAGCGTGAAAAGCAAAAGTAAAGTCCGGCCGGAAAGAGGAATACAAGAATCTGCAAAGGAAGAGAATCATTAATAAAGAATTCTAGCAATAAATCGGTTGCAAATCAAGTTGTTTCAGCGATCAAAGTGCATGTAATCAATGGGTGCATTAAGGCGCAACTCATTCACATCGTTTTTTGGGCATCATCATCCAAGTGGACAAATGTTGCAGTTATCTTCCTCTCTAGAATTTACCTGCAGATCAAAGTAGAATGATGACCACGAAGTCGGCTGATGCTCCGAAACGGAGGCTATAATTGGAATGTGATTTTTGGCATATGATGGATCCAACAGCGAATAGAAGCGACCCGTCCAAGGGGACACCTTGCCAGTTAGTGTCAGCAATGTGCCCACAATAACCACCACACTGATCACACTGGAGACCAGCGTCTTGAAGAGCAGATCAAAGTGCTCCTTGGGCATGCGAGAGCGTAGATAATCCACAAATCCATGAATCTGACAGAGACCAAATACACCAAGGGCCTGTAAAACAGATAAAAGAGAATATGGATGAGTTGATAGTTGAAATATCTGCAAATTAAGCATGTCAAGTATTTTGAGATGCATTTATCAGTTAGTTTTTATAGTACTCATTATGTTTCATACTCTTCCTATCAAGAATTACAAAAGTAATCATCATTATGCAAAGGAAACTACTATTAATTAGAGCAGCGGTGGGCACGAAATCTGCATTTGGGAGCAGCCGCTAACTCCCGGAGCCACTGCGTGCCCACCGCTGAATTGGAGTGTTTTCTAGAGAACTTACCAGCATGTGCTCGGAGCTTTGAATGGGCTGGAAGCCCACAAACGATATCTGCATGGAGAGTATTGTGCCGACGCAGTAAAGCGTGCTATAGGCAATATAGATGCGATGCGAGAAGCGTCCGGTTATCATCAGTGCGAGCACGTGCAATGGTATCAGATTGATAAGGAACACATAACCGCCCCACGAGGATACCATATAGAAGTAGGCAAGCGCTGACATTGCCGACCAGAATATTGTGCCCGTTTTAACGGCCTTGATCCATAAATAATACGTGAAGAGCATGCAAAAAATGGCAATGCCTTCGTTATCATAGGAACCGGCCACCGAGCGTGATATATAGCCGGGCACAATCGAGATTAGTGCGGCAGCAACCAAGCCAGCACCAGTGCTCTAAAAATATATATATATGAAAAAAAAAAATAAAGTTATTTTAAGTTAAAACATGTGCTCGATCGTATTCGTGTTTAACCTCAACATGTTCAAGCATACTCACGTGTATTTCCTTGGTCAGGGCATAAGTGACCAGCGTGGTGAGCGATGAAAAGAATGGCGCAAGAAACACGCAGACATTTCTTATATCGATGGTGATGTTTAGCATCCACATGAGCCTGTAAAGGGCCGCCGAAGTGACCATCAGTCCGGGGTAAATGGTGCCGCCAATGATGCGTCCCAGCGGATACCAGGCGCGATCATCGAACCAATTGTGGAACTTGTAGAAGCCTTGCTCGGCAAGGAACCGCGTGGTGCGGTAGTTAAAATATGGATCAAACTCATGGATGACGCTTTCGAAGCGCAGCACAGAAAATAAACGTGTGGCGAACGCTGCAAGCGGCAATAAAATGAATGAGTTAAGTTGGTAGCATTCGAGACTTATCGCTAATACTAGGGTTGCTAAGAAAAAATCGATATGTCGATAAATATATTTTTCGATAGGTTTCTCTGATAACAATATCAATATTATGCGATATTTTATAAATGGTGTATTTTAAAAATATTGCTAAATTGTTTTTATTTTTATACATATCATCAGCACTAGAGCCATTTCGATAAGTTGAACGAGTTTTGTTTCTTTGCGAAGCTATCGATACTGAATTTGTTTGTGTCCAGTTGAATTCACGCCCACATATACACGGACACATCCTACTCACACATGCATACAGTGACGTCCCCGCCTCCACTATATGAATTAAATATATATTGGGCTATGTTGCCGTGCAAAATACTTACACAAAACGGCGGCCAGAATAAGTATTGCCAATTTAACAAGATGCTCTTGCTTTTCCCATGTTAGGAGACCTTTTGCCTTTGTTGCAACTCCGCCGCTTGCGTTGCTAATATCGACAGTCATGGCCGGTGTATTGGTTTGGTATTGGTATTGGCTCTTTCTCTCTCTCACCGCAGTGGGCAAGAAATGCCGGTGCGGCTTTTGATGGACGTTGCTTATTGGGTTGCCTAGGCAAAACTATACGCAATTCCACACACAGCTTTGCACGTTAAACACACATAAATTCTGCACATTACCTGCGCTCTGTTTTCTGAGCGCTTAACGAGTTTAAAAACAAACGAAATGTACGAAATTAAAATGCGGCGCAGCTTCGTGGCAGCCAACAGAAAATTCGCTAGACGCCCGAACTATGCGGATGTTATCGATAGCTCCGGCTATCGATGAATCGTTGAGTGTTGCTGGCACGTAATTTGAATTCTCGAGTTGTACAAGAATCGACTATTTAAAAGGGTAGAGTGACCGTATTTGACATACGAATCGCGCACAACGGTTTGTTGAATGTGAAAAGAAATTGATAATAAAATAGAAATAAATATTTAATAAATTGCTAAAAATCAGATACACTAGTAAAGGATTTTTATAAATAAAGTGGGTAAATTTGATGTATTGTAATTTATCAAGTATTATTATATTTTGTGAAATTTGTATCGTGTATTTAGGATGCATTATCTCTCTCTGGCCTCAATTCACATTTACATAATATATAACAGCTCAGAATGAGTCAGTTACATACATATGGTATGTGAATGCATTGATTGTAACGCTCTTTGTTCATGCTTGTCGGTCTTGTAATATCATTATCGCTCTGTCAGCATCGCGAACCATTCTATGTATGTAAATGCAGCTCATTGATGATTCATGCAGGAGTCATTGCTCCTATAACAGCTGGACCACAAACCAGCTTGTACTTCATTACGTGTCGTGCCGACATTTCAAAATGCGCGGTGCTTAGTAATGTCTTATGATAACAGTTTTAGCTGCATTGCAAACAGGGTGCCAGCTGTTTTTAGATTTTCTCTGCAACAACTCCGATAACATTTTGGCGCCGCGATAACTATATTTCGCACAGATGTCGCTGACCAAAGATGCTCTTTTTCGCTCTCTCTTTTCTTCGTTGCGCATGGCGTCACTACATTTTGACCCAAAAATGATCGTTACCTAAAATATATTTAATTAAATATTTATTTACAATACAAGAAGTGGTATTAATATAAAAAATAATAATTTTTTTTTACAAATTTTCGTGTTAAAAAATCCAATTGTCATATATATTCTAATCAGATATGCATGTTAACCATTAAGATTAATTCACATCAATTTATGTTCGTTATTGCCATGCGAAGTTGAAACTGTGACGTCACATTTTTCCGGTTTCGCTCGCTCTCGCTCTCCCTTGAATGCCGACTAAGAGACTTGCGCACTGCATGCTTGCTATTCATTAAATCGTTGTCGTCTGGTCGTCGCTGTCGTTGCTCTCGCGCGGACGTCGTCGTCGCTGCTTTGCCGACTTATTGTTATTGTTTTTACTTTAAAGTGCTAGTGCTTTTTTTTATTTTTATTTGGCATCTCAAGACACGCATTTGCGCCGCCTGCTGGTAAAAATTAAATAATTATTTACAAATATAAATAACGAAGTGCGCTCACGTGTGTCTGTATGTGCTGCGCTCGTGTGCATGTGCATGTGAATGTGTGTGTACGATAAACAACTCAAATTGGTTTTTACAATTGGCCCAACTTACATACTAACTAGAAAATTCACGCGCACACACACATACATACGCAAACTAGTTAAAATGTCAAACTGTGTGTGTGAGTACATAACCTAAGCGAAGGGCAGTCGCTGCCGCCGCCGCCTCCGCCTCCGCCGCTGCAGCAGAATTGTTGTTCTTGTGATATGTATAACTTTTTTTTGTTTTGTTATTGTTGTTTTTATTGTATTTCACGCATATACGCGAGTGTGTATGTGCGTGCATATTGAGTGTGTTTGTGTGTGTGTGTTGGAAGCTTATGCCGCGCTTCAAAGATAAATTTTGTATAAATCAAAATTATTTTATGCGGCTGCAATAAATGTATGAATTTATGTATATGTATATCAACCGTTATGCAGCGCAGGGACACCGCCTACAATTGAAGTTGTAACAGCAACAATAACAACAACGGCAACAACAACAGCAGAGAGCAGGAGAGGAGCAACAACAACAGCAATAGCAACAACAACAACAATAACAACAACAAGAAGTGCAGCAACGGGACTCAATGTGGTAAGTACTATAGCCGAAAAAAAGGGGTATAAAAGGTTTGAGTGGAATGGGGGTTGTTCGGTAAAAGAGGGAAATACTTAATGCAGTTCATGCCCAAAATCAAATTGATTACGATATACATTACGATATATGAACAATACATGTACGATTACACACATGCACACACACACACATATGTATGTAGATGCAATGAAGTTCATACAATTTTCAAGAATGGTGAAAAATCGAACATCAACGCATGGCGAAGCGGGTGGCGGTGACGGTGACGGTGGCGACGCTGCTGCTGCTGCTGATGGTATGGTGGCAGTTGCATGCACACGCACACGCAAATAGAAAACAATGCAGCTGCCAGCGAGGCTCGACTTGTAGTTGCCCTGTAATACAATCTTAGCTACTCTACATCTAAGTGGAAACACTAAAGAGCAAGTGTTGCAATGTAATGAGCTTTTTTGATAAAAATTAGAATTTTTGTGCAACAACAGCATCCTAAAGTTTTTTTTTAGATGCTATTAAAATTTGGAGAAAAAAAATTTGAAGCAATGTGATCTTGTATTTGAGGTAGACTGAATTTATTTATGTAACTCACTAAATCGAAATACTTCAGCTTATTAAAATACTCGTTTCGTATATGTAAGCAAGGAAAAACAAAAGTAGCTTTTTTAGCAAATTTCAAAAAATCATAAAAAATACTAGCGAAGAGATCTTTGAAAAAAATGTTTGTAGTCATTATTAGAATTGTTTGACTCAAAACATTTTTGGTTTATACCCGAGGAAAAAAGTTTCAAAAGTAGACCTTTACAAAAATTCGAAATTTTCAATGGGTACTTAATGGGTTAAGGAAAGTTTTGTATCATTCAAACGGAATGTAAATGACCTTTTCATTGATGCCAAAATGTACATGAAGTATGTTCAAATTATGAGTAGGTTTAACTTTAAATGTTGTCAAAATAGCTCCTTTAGTCAAAGTCTCTATAATTTGAACTTTTTCTTTGTGTAATAGTGTTTCGAGTCCGGGAAGTTCGACTGTATTTTGTTTAGCAATAGAAAATAAATTTTCTATATATCCTTATCTATTTCTCTTTAGTGGGGACAATTAAATAGTCACCTTATTGGTAAATTCACCTTTCTATGGCTTAAGCTAACCTAACCTCCAGTCTATCAAGCTCTAAATTAGCGATTTTTTTGACTACAGGGTATGCGATAAAAATGTGCTATAATATGTGCTATAGGAGAAGAAGCAGCAACAAATTCACAGCTAGCTCGTCGCCGTTCCTCATACTCCCCACACTCCACATACTCCCCATACTCCCACCCCACTCACCACTCCCCATTCTCTCCGCACTTCAGCATTGCTCGCATGTGCCCCACGCGAGCCAATTGCATTTGTTGGGCAGGCAATTGATGTGACGCTGTTGTTGTTCTTCTTTTGCTTCTGCTTCTTTTGTCTGTGTGTGTGTGTGTGTGTGTGCGCGTAGTAATAAACCAGGGCTGCAAGCGAACTTAAGAAAACGCAAATTTATAGACAAATCATTTTGATCGTTTATCAAAAGGACAATGATAAAGGAGCTGCCAGGAAATTATCTTAACATAAATAAAAGTCAAGAATGAATTGAGTTCATAAATGAACTGGAGTGCAGCCCTCGAGCATAAAGAGAGCTACTGTGTGTAGGTGTTTTGCATTTGCATAGTATGCACCTACATACATATGTATGTACGTACATATTTGCATGCTGGCATATGCCCAGTATCAATGTAAACAAATATGTGTGTGTGTGTGCGTGTAATATCTTACCTAGGCAACAATCTACAAAACCAAAGACCGGCTTTGTTCGATTCGTACATACAGACATACTATGCATTTACATACAGTTGCGGTCAAAAAAATAGTAGTGCGTGCAATGAATTTACAAAAACTCAAAATTTAATGACTTTTCATTTATCCAAATTTTTTATATAATTTTTTTAAGATACGTTAATATATTGTTAATCTATCTGAGAAATCAAAGATAGTGAAAAGTTATTATTTTTCGACTTAGGAATTTTTTTCTTGCAATAGTCTGAAAAATGGGCGGTCAAAATAATAGTAGTGATGAACATATTCAAATATTTTAATGATGAAAACGATCCAAAACCCCTTTTTTTTTATTTAAAAGGTTAGATATGTGAAATGCACTTAATAATTAACAAATTTAATAATTTGTTGTGAAGCCTTTATCTTGAATTACCGCCTTACAACGACGGATCATGGCTTTTACATCGTTCTGTTTGTATTGAGCTCCAGGCGCTCCTAGCGATCTTCCAAAGATGAATATTATTTGTTGGTTGATGCTTGGCAATATCCTTCTTCATATCGGACCACAAATTTTCAATGGGATTCAGATCGGGGGACCGTGGTGACCACTCCACTACATTAACTTTTTCTATGCGAACCATTCTTTCGAAGATTTGCTGATATGCTTTGGGTCTATGTCCTGTTGGAACCTCCAAATTATCGGCATATCATCTGAAAAATACGGTAGCATAGTGTCCTGCAGAATTTTCACTTGTTCGTGCCTTTCCATTATGGTTATGATCCATTACATGGGTTGGACCCAGGAATGTGAAAATGCGCCCAGCTTATTATTCTCATACCACAATGTTTGATGGTCCTGCAGGTGAATCTGGGCTGATATTCGGACTTTAACGGATACCTTACATGTTGTCGAGATCCTCGACCAGCAAAAAAAATAATTTTGGACACATCCGACCACTAGAGGTTTCTTTATTTCTCTAGGGTCAATTCAGATGATCCTTAGCAAATCGAAATCGCTTTTGGGCAGGTATTTTTTTTAATAACGGAATTTTTCACGGGCTTCTTTCTGCCAGATTATTATTTCGCAAACATCTAAGAATGTTTTACACACTTTGGTCCATACCAAAGTTCTTTTTTATAAGTGCTGCAGGAGCAAAAGGGTCGCGTTTCAAAAACCTCACTACTTTTGTCACTAGTCTTTTGGACATGGATCGAGGTCTTCCACATTTATCCTATTTTGGCGACTACTTAATGGCGTTTCTGATTATGGTTGGCAATCATCTAATCAAATTTTTCCACTTCCTTAAACGTTATCCTTTTAGAAATAAATTTTTTATAGGAGCACGCTTTTCTGGAGTGCAATGCTTGCCACGCCCCATTGTAACAACTCTAAGCAAAATATTTTTTATACAATTTATAGAAAATTATCAAATTACAAGTATAAATATCAAATCAAGTGCCTTTCCTGCTTAATGTCCTTTTTTTCCACTTTTAAGGCATTCACTACTATTATTTTGACCGCCCATTTTTCAGACTATTACAAGAAAAAAATTGCTAAGTCGAAAAATAATAACTGTTCACTATCTTTGATTTCTCAGATGGATTTACAATATAATAACGTATCTTAAAAAAATTAAACAAAAAATTTGGATAAATTAAAAGTCTTTAAATTTTGAGCTTTTGTAAGTTCATAGCAGGCACTACTATTTTTTTGACCGCAGCTGTACATACATAGGTATGTAGTGTAGTTCACTGATTGGAGATATATGCTCGTATTTGCATGGAATATTAAGCAAGATTTTCTATCTGAACTGCACTCGATTTACACAGACATCAAGTTTGATTGTGAGGCGTGTTTTTTTAACATATCCGTAAAGAGCATATTTTATCAGTTGTAACGGCTTTGAAATTAATTCGAACTGGCGTAGCTATAATTACAATTAATTATCGGTTATCGATAAGCGTTGAAAATGCATTTCATTTATAAATTGTTAGTTAAATGTTCCAGTTTTTAAATTTTATGAATTATTGACTATTATTGCTTTCAAAATTAAATTAAAAACTGTTGAAATTAATTTTTTTTTAATAACCAATATGTTTAAGTAAAATGTTAAAATATTTATGAATTATCCATTATAAATATAAGTTGTATTATTCTTATTTAAAGCATATTTATGAGAATTTAAGTAATATTTTCAGTTACAGTTTATAGTACATTTCCTGTATATTTTGAAAATGTTTGTAGATAAGATAAAATTTGCATATCTTCGTCTTTTGCTTATCTTTAAATGATAACATTTCACGAAAGTCGAATGAAATTATTCAAAAAACTGTTGACAATAGCTTTTTACATATTCAAACAATATTTTTATATAGTAAACCTCAACTTGAATGTATTTTTTTGATCAGAGTACCTTGCACTTCTTGTATTGTTAACCATAACATTGTCACTTTAACAGTCCCTAGAAATACTGTTAAATGCAAATGTAATTCATAAATTTCGCTTTGATCAGAGTTGTGAGCATCTAGAATTCTCTTTGATCTATCGTGTCTCTTTGATGAAGTATCTGATCATTCTTTTTATGGCACTCGCACTCTTTGTAGCCATAAAAACAAACTACAATGTTGTTGTTGTCTGTTTCTATTGCTATGATTGTTAATATAATTATTATTAATGTTGTCTCTTTTGTTTACTCGTGGGAAACGGAAATTGTAAAAATGCGCCGTTTCACTTTCTGTTTTGCTGCCCGACAAACTGAAAGGCATCGAAATCTTCTCTTCGGCTCCATGTCAACACAGCGCTTTGTCCAATGCTGTTAACAATAATAATAATAATGCCAACAACACATGAAAAGCCATCAAAAATGTTGGCAACTGCTTTAAAAACTCATATAATTAAACGTTTATGGTGCGCGGCGTCAGTTGTTGCCATTGTCTGAAAGTTTCTACTACTCTATTACAGGGTATTGCAATTTTATTACCCAAGCTGTAACAAAATGACTTTTGTCAATATTATTTTCTCAATTTTATGTTTTATTATCTTATAGTAAATAGATCAAAATCTTATTATGTCTTATATAGAAAATAAATATATTATATTATAGATTAACCATATAGAAAGTGTATTGCATGGTCATTATTAGAATTTAAGCCAATACTTCTTGTCGTCTTCTTTTGCTTCTTTGGTTAAAGCGGTCGCTTCTCCATTTGGTTTGATTGCCGTCATTTTCATCATTGTTGGCTTCATCCATCATTAATAAAGACAACAGCAAAATTTCTAATTAGACAATTTGAAGCGTTTTAACCTAAATTACTAATTAATGCCTATTTGAAATACTATATAGCCAATTTTCAACTATCCAAAATTCAAATACTTACTATCAAATAGAAGTACTTAATTCTTTAGATGACAAGTGAAACAAATCTGACTTTTTATTATTCTAAATAAGGCTTTGAAGATTTATAGTTTATGTTATTTGATTAGTCAAAATCAAATAAATAGTTAAGCTATGGTTAAGTTTAAGCTAAATTATTTTCAAGGCTTACCTTGAAATTCTTAGTCTATAAATATGTATATATGTAGATAAAAATGAAGTGATAATTTTATGTGAATTATTCATAGTTGAGGAATTTGGAAAACACAATTCGAGCGTATTGTTTACATTTCTTGAATTACATACAGTTCTTCAACTGTTTTCATATCTTTCTTCCGCAACAGTTTGTGTTCTTTCAATGCTTTGACATGCTTTTAGTAATTACTTTTGTAAAGATTTGGGATTATGACCGAAGAAGTCTGTTAGAGTTTATAGAATTATTTGGAATTCAAAGAAAAGTCAATGTACATTTCAGATAGTCGTTAAAACTCAATGGATCTCGATGGGAATTGATTGGAATTGATGGAACTCGCTGGGAGGCGATGTATCTCAATGGAGTTCATTGAAACTCGGCTTAAATTGATAGAATTCTTAGAGAACTCGACGGGAGTCGTTGTTAGTCGATATTGGATAGTGATGTAACGTAATAAGAACTGGAATGAGAATTGATCAATAGAAATCGAAGCAGAATTAATGTTAGATGATGAGTTGTCTTTTTTATATGGGAATGCTAACATTTCATGTGAGCACATTTTAGAATGTATGAATTTAATTCAGACTCATTGTTGGCAGCCGTTTAAACGGCAAGAGTGTGTGTTTGTGGCACACACACGCACACACACACACAGCTGTTGGTTTGGATCTGAGCCATCATCGTCGGTTGCTGTTGGCTTTTTCAAGGCAACAAAATTGCGATGACTTCATCTGCTTTGACCATTTTCTTGTTTCCAACTCAAAAACACACACACAGATACTCTCTATTTTAGTGTGTGTGCGTGTGTGTGTGTGTGTGTATTGCACACCCCCATGCAGAGGAGGCAACATTTTTTTTTTTTGTGGCGTTGGCGTTGCTTTTGTGTCATGTTTGTCACTTGTTTGGCGCTGGGTTCAATCAACCAACAACAACAGCAGCAACTACAACAACAATAGGCCAAAAGTGTTGAGTAATCGACAAACAAGTCAATTGTGTTTCATGTTGTTGTTGTTGTTATCGTTTTTAGTCTGAGCCAGGAACCAGAATATGGCCAAGAACTTTTGTCATAAATTGATTATTGCTGCAGCTGTCTCTTTTTATCACGCTCTCTCTGTCTCTTTCTATCTCTCTGCTCATCTGCCCCCCTTCATTTTGGGCCATTTGGGACATGTTAATGCCGGAAATGTTTATGCGCTTATTTGGCCAACTCTCAACTCTTGGCCAAGTTTCGGTTTCGGTTTCGGTTTCAATTTCAATTCTCTTTCTCATTCTTTCTCTTTTTCTCCCTCTCTCTTCCTGCTGTCCAGTGTTGACCCTCTTTTTTTATGGGTCAAAACACGCACAGTTTGTTTGTTTTTGGACTCAACTTGTCTGCGCCCCCATTTGGAAGAGGGCGTGGTGGGCGTTACCTTTAATAGCTTCCAAGAAGTTTTCAAATCGCAAACTCTATAATTATTATTATTTGAATACATTTATAATCGATCAGGTAGACAGACAGACAGACAGACAACATGGAATAATTGTCGTAATTTGCCTTAACTCAATTTCCGATCACGTCCAATTGTCCCAAATACGAGTCGATGATACTCTTCCCCCCTCCTTTCTCCAAAGCACACCCCTTTCTTCAGTCTTCCTGTCGCAACGGACATTTAAAGTGTTTAAAAACCAGTTTTATTTAACGGAGTGACGTCATTTTATCAAAGGCGAAACAAGAGAATTGACGCATAAAAGATCATCAATCATTTATGACTGACAAGATCTTGACATAAAAGAGAAAAAGGTCAAAATTATAGACTAACAGATACCTTACAAAGCTGGGCTATTTGATACGTAACGTTCGACTTGACGATGTTAGCAAAGTATTTAGTTAAATCTGGCCGATAATAATATAATTTATTTAATAGGTAAGAGTGCACTGCTAACAGATACCCTACAAAGTAATGATACGTGATGCATAGAATTTATCTTATTGACATTATTATAATACAGAGTTGAATCTACCCAAAATAAAAAAGTTATTATAACAAAGTGCAGATCGACGAGCAGATACCCTATATTAACTTTTTCGAAATAACAACTGATTCTATGATAATTTTGAAATACGAAGTTAATTGTAGAAAATAAAGAGATTTTTTACTCAACAAGTTGAAATGCTCGACTAGTAAATACCCTATAATTTAAATCGTCCATTACCATGATACTATTTTAAGATATATGATGTTGATATAGATATACTGTGCTAAACTTACCTGTAGAAAGCATAAGTTCATCTTTAATAAGCTAGACTGATCAACTGGCAGATACTTTATAAATGGGATTAACATATTCTGCAGAGTATTACTTATTTTAATTTAGCTTGCAGAGGTTTTCAACAAGAAGATGCTCGACAAGCAGATACCCTGTGAAACAAAGATTTATTAATGGTTACCTATATTAGAAGAAATATACAAATATTCCAAGGTACACTCTACAATTCGTCAAACAGTTGCACACTGGACGACTAGCAGATACCCTATAAGCGCTACACTTTACTACTAGTACAGATAATTGTAGATCTTAGTTTATCAGTAGCTGAAGCTAAATTTCTAATTTGCATATCTAATATTGTTGTTGAATACACCCTTTATAGCTCACTCAGTATTTACAGGGTACAAAAAAATAAAAAAAAAAATCGGTGTTAATTTGAGAATTGCAGGAACGAATCAATTGAAAGCAAGCAAAGTGAAGTGAATAAATGTTGTTGCTATAATAGAACAGTACACTGAAACAAAAGACTAATCGACATTCATGATATGGTAAGGTATCCGATAGTTAATTGCAGGAAATTAAAGTGTTTTCGGGCATGCATGACTTCTAACATAATTAACACAATTTCGCACACACTCAAGAGAAAGTCAAAGCATTGAAGAAAGTTGCTATTTGTCGTTTGAAGTTAGTCTCAGCTATTAATTATTAATAGCTTTTACTTTGGGGCTGGGCATAAAAAATATTATGCAAATGACAATTGAATTTTATGTGCAAGTCATTGATTGATCAATTTCACTTTGATTCATCTGAATGTTGGACTGATATTCATCGCAAACAATTGATTGATTTATCAACTGAATTTAAAAGATTCGATAAGGAAATGATTTTTAATTTGATTTTGTATTGAGCTATTTTTTTGGCTAAAGGAGCAGGAATATAAAATTATCTAAGAATATTTATTTTTAATATTTTTTTAAAGGATATTTTTTTGAAATTCTGAATACTAACACATTTTTATAAAATCCGGTAGATTACAGGAAATAATGCTAAGATTTCTGAAAAATCATTTTTCTTTTTACAATTTTAAGGGGAGGTATTTTTGGATTTTTTTGAAAAAATCGATTTTTTTTTTTTTACATAAAATGAAAGTTATATATGTATGTATGTATAGAATATACGTGCCAAAGGATTTTTCAATATGACGCGTATTTCTTGAGCTAGGGAGTGTCAAACATACCCATGTCACGCATGTACCCATGTTAAGGCAAACTTTCCAAAAACTTTAAACGCGTTTTTCTCGAAACCATGTTTTCTAATCTAATTTCAATTACAGGTCTTGTTCTATTGATCCGATTTCCTTCATTCAAAAAATGTTTTAAAGTATATACTTTTTTGTATGGCTTATACCTAAAATTGGCATACAAAATTGTTTATTTATAATTTTTAAACGAGATCAAAGTAAAAAAAAGGTGTACAAATTTCAATTTTTTTTTTAAACGACCACGAAATTGTTTTTTTTTTCACCAAAATTAATTGAAGTTAGGTATAAGCCATAGGAATTTTTATCAACTTTAATAAATTATATACATTTCTCACTTCAGTTTACTACCAGATGCCCAACACTTGAAGAAACATATCGATCTTTTGAGTTTCGAGGTCGACGAGATCCGCCATTTTCAAGCCGTCATTTTGAATTTCTCAAATATCACTTTTTTTTTTTAATCGTCAATAAACAACGAATCAAAGTTCGAAAGCAGAAGTTCGTATGTCTTTTCATTTTCCCACAAACCATTCTCAAATTTTGCTTGATTTTCGTCCAAATCCAAAAGAACCTCCCCTTAAATAAATTTTTTTGCAAAAATTTTCCTAAGATGTAAACGATATTGAGATGTAATCCATATTGTTTATACATTTTCTCTGCTTCCTTTAGCGGTAACTTGTGGAATGTTAAATATTCAAGCCGATTTCCACAAGTTGAAGGTCAAGGGACTCGTAGTTGGCGCTGTAACAAGCTTATAATATATGTAATATGGATATTGATATAGTAGATAAGTTGATACGTTTTCGAGTATATTACACTATAAATTGTAAATAGAAATTGCAATCGAATTTCAGCTGAACTTCTTCCCAGGCGCTTGAGATTATCGTTTAACGAGCCCAATTATTTTCAATCGATTTTTAATGACGGACTGTTGTTTGTGTTCATTTAATTGCAGCTGAAGTGCCTTGAGTGAATTTCTATGCAGCAATGTGACCCGAAGCAGCAACAACAAACTGACAGCAACATCAAATGCAGCGAGACAACGAACGCACCGAATTTTAATTAGCGGAGACAGGAAACAATTGTAGAAATTGACTAAGAACAGAATGCAAACAAATTGACGCTGAGAGCGAGCAGACTGAGCAACGAGTAGGCGAAACCGGAGCGAAAAGTGGAAGTACAAATTCAACGAGTACGGGACGGAGGAAGAACGAGCAGAAAAGGAGCGAGTAAGAGAAATTATAGTGTGTGAGAAATTAGAAGAACGAGTGCAAGGACAAAAAGAACTAGTACAAGCTCAAGAAACAGAACTTGTGCGAGTACAGAAAAAATCACAAGCAAAATAAGAACGAGCTAGTGAACGAGAGAAAATCGACAACGTGCAGGAATGTAATGTTTTGGAAAGTACAGAGTGTGGGCACAAATTGAGTAGAAGCTCAACACGGAAAAGTAACGAGACCGAGCACAAAACAAAGGACTCAACAAGTGGAGCGCCAGCTGACAAAACGAGTAGAACAGCGAGTGCTAGCCAAGAAAGTAGCGAGTGCGAGTAGGATAAGACATAACGAGCAAGTGAAGGTCTGCTAGCTGAAAGAACAACGAGTACAAGCAGAGACAGAAGCAACGAGAAGAAGAAAAAGATCAACGAGTAGCAGAAGAGCCAGGTACAAAAAGGAACAGGTGAAAGCAGAACGAGAACGAGAGACGGAACGAGGAAGAGAGTAAAGTGCATTTGAGAGCGCCATGCCCAGCACGGCAGGCAGCGCAGCCGGCGTCGGCGTTGGAGCGCTGATCAACAGCGCCGGCAGCAGCGCCAGCATGGGCATCGGCATCGGCGTTGGCGGCGGCAGCGTTGGCGGCGCTGCTGGCGCCGGCGGAGCAGCTGCTGCCGGCAGCAGCAGCGCTGTGGCAGCGGCATCCGCCGGCACACTAATTGCCCAGAGCACGGCGGGCACGAGTGCCGCCAGTGGCACCATCACCTGGGACAACAACGGCACACTGCGCTCCATCAACCCGGGGGACTGGTCCATTGAGCAATGCCTCATCTGGCAGCAGCCGCATCATCTCTACTTTCAGCTCGGCTGGGCCTTTCTCTTCTTGGCCTTCCTCGCCCCACACGGCCCCTTTGGGTCGCTGTGGATGCGTGCCACAATGCTCATTGGCTGCATCATGATGGGCATGTACGGCTATCTCATCGAGTGCACTTTGGATGTGGTCTTCTGGTCGGGACTCGGCATCGGCATCAACTTTGTCTATCTCATTGTGGTGCTGTGTCGACTGCGGCCTGTGCGTTTCGATCAGGAAATTGAAGCGGTAAGTGATACTTTTGATTAATCGATAACTATCGCAAGTTATCGGTATTATCGATATATGGTACAACATGTTTTCGGTCGTTGAAACTCAATTGATAGCAAACCATAATTATCGTGCCTATCGATAAGATTTATCGACGCTGACGATAAAACGTATCGGTGGTATCGATACGCTTTCAATCAATTATATTCCATTGATATTAATTACGACTATGCTCCAATTGATTTTCAATTTTTTGCAGCGATTATATGCCAATTACTTATCGATAACTGTCTTTTAATAATATTAAAATTACCGACAGCATATATAAATAGTTTGCTTGTATTCTAACTGAAATATCCATTTCCCCATCCGACATTCATAATCGCCTTAGTTGTCCAGCATTAAATAAATATCGTTTTTGAAATCGACTAAAATTTAATCACAAATCTGACAACTTTAAAGCTTAAACTTTAAAATTTTAAATAATGACAAAATTTCTTCCCCATTTTTCGGTTGTCAGTTCCAACTTCGTTCACAAACTATAGCATACTTTAAAGTGTTTGGTGAATATGGAGTTTGGAACACCCCTTGGTCTATTGTAATTTCCTTCCATTGAAATAAAAAGTATATATTTATTTTCAATTACAATTTTCTTGTATTTATTTTTATTTAATTTTTTTTTCATCTTTGATTTTAAAATTTTTTTTTTCTCTTTGTTTTTGTTGTTCTTGCAACAGTTTACAAATAAATAATTTCGATAGTTTATAATAAGCAGAAAAAAAATTTGGGTTGAGACAAAAAAAACGATTAATTCAATTATTAAATGCTAATTCATTAATTGACAAATGTGTGTAAATTATTTGCTACGCAGCTAAACTAAGATGTGTGTATGTGCGCGTTTGTGTGATTGAGACAGAGATAGCGAGAGAGAGAGAGAGATAGGTACATTAGGGCAGGGGCAGGGTTAATAGCCTTTGAGTGGGGGGAGGGTGAGTTTATCACAGGTTTTCAAAAACGATATTTGAATTGAAACTGAGCCGATGTTTAACTGTTTTGTTGCGGTAAATGCTGTGATTATGGTTGTTGTTGTTGTTGTTGTGATAGATGCGGTTATTATAAATAGATTGTCTAATAAATTACGCGATATAATTAATAATTTAATTTGAGACAAATTAATTGATAGTAGAATACATTATCAATTTTCATATATATTATAAATATATGTATTGTATATAGTATGTATGTGTGTGTGCGTGATGTGCTTGTTTTTTTTGTGGTGAAGTGTGTTGAGGGGGTGACTTAATTGAACTACAGTTTAAAATTTATAAATTCTTTTGCATTATTTGGGAGAAACAAAAATAAACCATTGCAGCCTTTCAGGCGCTGCCCAATAATGTTAAGCCGCTGTTAAGCTGCTCTTACTGTTGCTGTTGTTTGTTTGTGGATTGATTAGTTGGTGTTTGCTGGTTCGTGTCTTAGCTAATACGTATTTTCAATGCCAGAAAATACAATTGCAGACATGTGGCCAATAGGACAATCATATTGCCAATAGCAATTGTCATATGAATGCGACGGAATGCTTTATGAATCCGCTGATAATGTGGACACTCGACCAGATCACCCTGAACAAGACTGCCAACCTCCTGTCCGCTGCCGATGGCACCCTCGATCCTGTACTTCTCGTGCATCAGTCGTAGCATGGGCGGGGCCAAATATAAACGCACCACAACCTCAATGGCAGCCGTTACCGTTAATGTGCCCAGCTGTACGCCAGCCGCTGTTGTCCAACCGCTCAGAAAGTATTTAACATAGATGATTAACATTGTGATGCTTAACATTGCATTCAATGCAAAATACTTGGGGAACAAAATCTGCTGGCATTGACCGAACGTGTGACGCGGCAGCGAGAAATACAGCGAGAGACCTGAAGAGAGAGAGAGTAAAGAGAAGGGAAAACAATTAGTAAAGAGTTGGCAGTGGGTTATATTAATGATAATGCGTACGATTTGTATGATTCTGATTCTGATATTGACATTGACACATTGGCATGGTGATGATTGATGAACACAAAGTTGTTGCAGCCTTGTTTGCAGTAGCAGCGAAGTTGCAGCGCAGTAGCAGCAGCAGAAGCAGCAGCGGATGCAGCAAGAGCTTTCGTTTGTTTATCGATAACTTACCCGATACAAAGGTCATCCAGATTTGTGAACCAAAATGTGTGGCGAATGCGCCCAGATACGCCAGCGTTGGCAGCGTGCTGCTGCTTACGACGGCAGCGCCTGCGTCAACGTTGCGCGCCTGCGTCGCCGATGTTGTTGCTGTTGGTTGGCTGCTGTGTGTTGTCGTCGATGTTGTTGTTGTCGTTGTTGTGAGATCGGGTCCAACGGTCAATAAGACAAAGGACAATATGCAAATGGCGATCAAATGCGCCGGCTGCGTGGTGCGCGTCAAAATACTGTAAAATAACAGAAGGAGAATATGAATTAGAAACGCTGTTAATATGCTTTTTTTTATTTCACATATGAATTAGATAAGCTGTAAATGTCAATGTTATGTGAAATGCAATTTTTGTTTGCTATATTTGAATTTCATGTGCTAAAATGCATATTACGCGAGCACGTGCCTCTTTGTGCCCGTGATTAGATACGCTTCGAACTTTTGCACTCGCCAATAAAAATGGCACGCGGTGATGAGAGGAACGACGACGCGTCGGCAACAGCAACGACGACGACGACGTCGACAGCGACAACGAGCGCTTATCTAACATCAAGTAGTTTGCACTGACGCGCGCTTCGGACTTTGCGTCTCTCTTTTTGTTGTTGCTGTCGTTGTCGTTGTTGCCTTTACGCATCTGCTGTCTCGGTTTTTTGTTGCGTATGCTTTTTGCTTTTGCATATTCGCATAGATCATATGTGTGACTGTGTATTTGCATATGTATTGGTGCTGCTTTTGTCGCTTGCTAGACACTGCGGCGAATCGTAGACGTAGCAAAGTGGCGTACGTGCAAAAAAGCATGCAACCAAATATTGTACATATACATATGTATATAATACATATGTAGGTATGTACTTCTATTTTTTTTTTTGTGTTTTGCCATTTGCACAACTATACGGTAAAATAATTGGATCGGCAATGGCCACTAAATGTAAATACAACAAATTTGCAAATTTAGATAATTTGAACACTTGTTGCTGTCGCTGTCGCTATCGTTGTCATTGTTGTTATTGCAGTTATCGCACAAGTTGAATCAAAGTGTGAAAGGGAATTCCAAAATCAGCTGTTCAATTAAACAGCTGCTCTGCTAACGGACAATGCGATGTCACATCATCGTTAAAATCGACGTCGACGCCGACGCCGACGTTAAGTGCTCCATCAGAACAATACAGAAAGCTGACTCAACGCTCAGAGCATTAACAGCGACGCTTCGCTTCGATTTCGCCGTCGAAGTTCATAAAAACTGTGACGTCGACATCGCCTCGCACTTTGCACTCTCGTCAAAAGCGTGGGCGGAGGGAGAGAGGGTGCATAGAAACATGAGATTGTATAGATATGCGAAAGATAGGCGTAATAAACTTGTCGATAATTTTTTGTTTTTATTTTTTTTGGGGGAGTGTAAGCTTTCGCTTTCACACTGTCTGTTTGTTTTATGTCTGCCTGTTGGTGTGTGTGCTTATGTGTGTTGGTGTGTGTGATAAGCGTTGAATGGAAGTCCCCATTTCGGTGGGTCAGCCTATAACTTATCGTTGAGTCAGAGTTGCGGTCAAGGCAGCCGACCAAAGGCCAACGGCCTTACTACACAAAAGTTATTTATAAATTAAAATTAAACACACACATGTGATAAAAATATAAAAATGTTGGCACTACTTTTGGGAGGAGGGCGTGAATCATTTTACCAACTTTAAGCTAACGAAACTGCGGCTTATCAGTTGCCGTCGCTTTAAAGCGGGTTTCATTCAATGTGATAAAAATTTCATCAGAAATATTAATACGATTTGATTTCAAGTAGCCAAACCCCCCCCCCCCCCCCCCCCGCCCACTCCTTCACACATCTTCAGCACACTGAGCTTTCCCTATTGGTTCTTTGTGCTTTGTGTGCGAGCTTTTTGACAAAAGTTCTAGGATCGTTTACATGCCCTACGCAACTCTTCTTACACTCACACTCACGAGCGGGAGAGGGAGAGGGAGCGACTCTGACAGCAGCTGTTTGCATAACGGTACAATGGCAGGTAGCGTATAAGGAACGCAAAATGAAAACGAAAATATTTGCACAGAATTACACAGACAATAAATTCAAAGTGCAAGCTAAACAAAAAAAAAGAGGCGTGTATGTGAAAAATGCATGTATGCATATGTGTGTGTGTGTCTAGGTATAATAATCGAATGCGTCTAATCGGCTTTCGCGTGATTGACATGATGGAGCGCCGTGATTATTTCCATTGATAAGAGAATGCCCATTTGTTTTGGCACAAAATAATATGTGCATATAATCACATGATGAAATGAGAAAATACTTACATATAGAGGCGACTGTTCTGCAGTTTGTCGATCAGGCAATGGCAACGCTCAGCGAATTTACGCGTCATTTGTGTGCCAATTGCGAGAGCATCGTCCATCGATGGCTCCATTGAGCTCATTTTGCGTTGCTGTTGCTGTTGTTGTTCTTCTGTTAATGCAGCTGATGTTGTTGCTGCTGTTGCTGTCGCTGTTGTCATGTGCTCAGCATTTGCTGTCTCTTGCTCTTGTTGTTGCTGCTGCTGCATTTTACGAAAACGTCCACAGAATTTGGGAATTTGTAAAATGCTTTTGCTGCTGCTGCTGCTGTTATTATTATTGTTGCTGTTGCTATTATTGTTGGTGGCTGCTGTTAAAGCTTTTGCCTCTGTTGTTGCCATCACAATAGTTTCGACTGCTGTTACATTCTCTGTTACTGTTACTGTCGCTGTTGTTTCGGTTTCTGTCTCTGTTGTCAGCTGCTGCTCCTGTTCCTGCATTGAACGAATTGGCTTCATGTCAAAATCTGTGCCACTGTCGCTGTCGCTGCTGCTGCTGTTGTCGTTGCTGCTGCTGCTGTTGCTGCTGTCGACATCTTGTGTTTGTTGTTGCTCCTGCTGCTCCTTGCGCTGCTGTTCCTTGCGCTGCTGCTGCTCACGCTTGCGCATTGTGTATTTTACGCTTCTGACGGCTTTTTGGGGCAGACCGAAGGCCATGTACCGTTCGATCTGGTCACTTTCGATGCCCGAATTATGGCACATTTTTGCATTTGTATTTGTATGGTTACAGCTTTGAACGGTACTTCTTTGCACTTTGCTTTTTGCACTGTCTTCTTGCTCGTTTTTTTATTTTTGAGTTTTTGCACACAGAAAAAAAATAATTACAATTTTTATCTGCGAATTCCTTCTTAGCTATTTATTTGTTTTTTTTTTCGTTGTTGTTGATGGGTTAGTTCATTAGTAGATTTTGTTTAAACCGAATTCCGTATTTTGCATTTAAAATAAAAAAAAAACAATTATATTTGATTTTAAGTGCGCGCGCGGTTTTGCAATGGTCGGGAAAAGGGTGTTCTGTTGGGCGGGGGGGCTAGTGCTGTTAGCTGCGGCTGCTGCTGTTTGCTGCTGCGGCTGCGAAGTGTACGCGACGAGTTAATGTGTGCGATTGAATGGACAGTCGGCGACGGCGTAAGCTTTTATATAGCGACTGCGCATGTGTGTGTGACTCTCGAGTTCTTGGACTTCGCCGCGAGCGACGCGCGCGCGCTCTCTTCGGCTGCTTAGCCGACGCGTCGGCAGTGACGAGCCTGGGGCGAAGCGACTCAAATTGACGCTCCCACGCATCGTGCACTTGATCCACATTGCTGTTACAAGCTTTGGGCGAGAGGGGTGTGGCCAGCGGTAGACAGCTGTTAATCGTGCCAGTCCGTGATGTAAAAAATACGATTTTGTACTTAAACTCGATTAGTTGTTAGCATCAAGAGGCGGATATACAGATCGAAACACAGAGAGAGAGAGTGAGAAACGGATGTGTGTGTGTGAGGAAGCGAGAAAGGAGGTGCGTGTGCTTAAGTTAAAGAGCGAAGTTGCTGCATCTCTTAATCTCTTAAATGGTAGACGAAGAGCAAGTAATTAATATGTAGCTCCTTGTCACGCTATTATCGTTAGGTGTGCTTTATGGCTTAACCGGCCCTGAGCCTGGCATCGCATTCTCCGTTTTGGTAGGAGACGAAGGGGCAGGTTGCGGGGATGCGGACGTGCCATCGACTCTTCTGCCCATAGAAGACGGTAGACCGTACTCGACGTATTTTGCTATTGCTAATGTCCGACACATGTGCAAGTTTTGGGAGCAGGTGGAGGAGCTGATAAAGAAGGCGGAGGGGGGAAGACCTTACACAATTTACAATGGAAAAGTGTCGTATAAACTGTTGTTTACACTGTTGCCAACTGTCAAAGGCGATAAGAAGAAAGACAAACGGCGACAGCGATGGAAAAATAAAAAAAGAACCAAATTTGATGTGACGGTATTCCTTTGACGTCATTTGATGTTGCGGCTTGGATTGCGGAATTTGGAAGTCACCGGACTCTCGATAAACAAGTTTTGATCATGCTGATGAGTAAGTGATCTTGTCGGACAAAGCTCAAACAAAAAATAAGAAATAAACCTTTGATTATATAGAAATATATCTCAGGTTTATCACCCGTATGTTCTCAACAACAGAAAGAAAAGCATGGGAAATGCATTCAAATTACGATCACTTTCAGCTGATCATAATGAACTTCGACTGTGATTAAATGTACTGCGATCTATTTTTAACAGCTGTTAAATTACATATTAATAGACAGATTAGATGATTGCTTGATGATCATTTGCAAAATGATCATTTGTTAGAGTGTACTGAACGATTCTCAAGTTCGCTATGCGATTATGGGGAGTGTCTATATAATAAGTGTTTGTCTATTTGATGGCATTTTAATATATACTATATATTCTTCAAGTGATTATTTGGCTAAAGTTAACTAAGTAGTAACTGAGTAACTAATATAAATGATCGATAGCAGATGATGTAAAAGTTAAAAGATCGATAACTACCCGTTTGTGCAATATTACTCAAGTGATCTTTAACTAAAATTAACTTTAAAAGTTAAATTATCGATAACTGATCACTGGCGTATATTTGCAAGTTATTGCATTGAAGCTATGCGCTAGATAACTAATCAGCAGTAAAAATTGTATAAGTGATGTTTATGTCGACATATCGATAACTGTTCCCAAAGTTAACAAATCGATATACAATACCGATCGCATTGGCGAACCGATAACTGATAAAATTATCGATCGAAAACGTGATATTAACAACTGATCGCGCTGCTAAGTGATCTATAACTCCCTTTTTGTAATGCTAACAAATGATCGATGTGCTAGTAATCGATAACTTATATTTAATTCATTATTTCCCTGTGATAACTGAGCTTAGAAACACTGCAAATCGATTTAAAAGCAAAACAAGACACGATCACCAATCACTGAGCACTGATTGCGAACTAATTCCCGAAAAAACTACGCGCATAGGATTTTGAACGGATTCTCTAGACTCGACCCCTTTCATTCATTATTTTTCAAACATTGTTGTTGTATTATATATTTTATTGTTATTTTTGTTGATTGGCACACGGCAACCATGTGATCTAGCGATTATAACTGGGAACGTGCTCCACATGCCAAGGGTACAATATACGTAAATATTTATGAGCATGGAACGCTTTCTATAGGCACAACAACAACAACAAAAATTCTATCAGATTTTTGCGCATCTTGTTGGTGCGGTCGATAGCCGCATTTGGTTAAGGATTGTGAGCGAGATGGAAGAGGAGATGAAAGAAAGAGACAGTGAAGATGGAGATAGACCACGATCGGAATGACTTGGTCAGTTTTGCAAAGTGCTCATTATCTAATTGTGGCAAGTTCCGTTCAAAAATAAAAAACAGCATGAGACTTGCCGGACGTTGTGTAGCCGATCTGTCAAATCGATTAACCGATCCAACGATCCATCGATCGATCGATCGATCGCGAACAACAACAACATTATCCAGTTGGACTTGTACAACGTCAGCAGCGAATTTATAGCCCCAGTCTGAGGTGTCACATTGCATACAAACGCGTCATTAGCGCACTGTTTTGGGATTCTATCCATCTATCCAAACCTATATCTATATCTATTCGTCTATATATATTTGTCGATTCTTGCACATTTTTGGGGGATTCGGTATTTCTTTTTTCGATTGCGATTCTCCTTTTGCATTTCAATAATTTCGCTTGAAATTTTCTGTTTGTCATCGTGCGACGGGAGTTTTCTGTTTAGGTTTGTTTTATTTTTTTTAAGGGAACAAAACTTTGGAAACTTTCCTCGAGTTGCAATCCCCTTTAAGGAGGAATACGCAATTCGCTGTTGAGCCACCTGAATCAGCGACAACAATCGCCAATTGCTCACGATTATTAAATTGAATCAAACGTTTGTGAAATGCTTTACCATGCCATGGACTGACCTTTAATCAACTAATCAGTTTGTTTTTTTTCGCAATCTCCCTTCCCTCCCACTCTCTCTCTTTCATTTCGCATGATTGCCTCGCCAATTGATTGTTAAAAATAATATGGAGGGGAAGGTCAAGGAAATATCATAGTCACAATTCGCGATGGACGAGTGCCGAATTGCACGTATGTTAAATAAAAGAAATGGATCGTTAGTTATGCTCGTTTCAAGATCATATTTGAGTTTCGTTTCTATACAAGAAATAATGGTCAATAAAATGACAAAATGATATCATAGAGAATGTACATAGAGAAGGTCAAATCAGGTGATAATCTGTAGTAAATCATATCTAACTTAAATCATATTCATTTGAGTAAATTTTTAATTATATTTCCTCAAATGATCGTCTTCTGATCTTATTCTTAATTTCAAGCCCAAGATTTCAGCTATCTTTAACGTTTTAAAATATTTAAGTAATTTTAAGTGTAATATTTTATTCTTCATCTATATCTTATGATATTTTCCCTTATGATCTTTGAATAACTCAGTGCAAGATCATTTCTTTACTGATCCTCTTTGTATAAATTATGTAAAATCTAAGTCCATTATCATATCTGGATCCGAACTGACCGATAATTGAGGCTTATCGATCAATAAATGCTAATAACATGTTATTGAGCTTTCAATTCGAATCCAAGTTTTCATCAGATTTCAATGTCCAAAAATGGTAAGGTCTACACTTTATCGATAGTTATCGCGTTCAATGTCTAAATCCTTTTGCGATTATGTGGCAAAATGTCAATGACTCAGTTTCCAGGGGATCTTTGAGTCATTCACACTTTGTACGTAATTTCTAATCATTTCAACTTATCGATATCAATGTCTTACCGAAATAATACTAATTCTATTTCAATATCAACATCAATATTAATTTTCATTATAAGCATGCGATTGCTATATTTTAAATCGATTTGCCACATATGGTTAAACCGAAATCAACAATTGAGTATCGAATTTTTCCAGTTAATAAATTAATCAAATTTCAAATCTTTCACAAATTGATTTCCCAATTCACTTTAACTTGATCTCTTGATTTCATTCCCTCATCTACTTCATGGTGAAGAAATTTCTATAATTCAGCTTAGTTTGGTTTGTTTTCCATTTCGCTTTTGGGTTATTCATCGTCATTTCTTTTTGGGCGATCATCCATTTGGCATACGTGGATGAGATCAAGTCGCGCTCTGCAAAAATTTCAATTCCCCCCATTGATGAATTTACCACAAATGCGGACGTGCCGCATGAGACAAATTTTGTCAGTTGCGTAGGACAATCAAGCGTATACCCTACACTGTGGGTATATTGGTGTTCTTATGAAATTTGTAACACAGTCAAGGGAAAATATAATATTTTATACAGAAATTGCTTGAACATTAATAGGGGTATAGATTTGATTGATTTGTATTCGGTTTATCGATAACATTTAAATCGGAATAAGATCACTTAAGATAATTAATTTTTATTTTAAATAGTATGCTTAAAAAAAAATATATTTTTTATCAAGAGCTGATTATTGCATAAAAATTATTTTTAATTTCTTACTATAAAAAAAAAATATGTAATTTAGTATATTTTTACCTACTTTGTATTTTTTGAATTTTAATGGATTGTGAATTCAAAAGAGTCATGCTCTGATTTTTAAGTAAACATTGCAATTTAAGTAAACAACTTGATAAAAAATATGTTTTTAGAATTTTTTAATTTTTTGGCATCTCTCCGTTAATTTCCTAAAAAAAAACTGAAATTTAAGGAATTAACTTTGATATAACATTAGTTAAATAATTTTTCAAGATAAGTTTTATTTCTTAGAAAAGAGACATGGTATATTATTTAGTTAATATAACACCCCTGACTTGGTTCAAAATCAGCCTGCTATACGCGAACTTCTAATTCATAAAACCTTATTTGATAATTTGTTGTTCTTTGTTTTGAAGTGGATTTTCATGAAAACACGTGACGCACATACAAGAAAACACACACCCCCTTGGCACAGCCATGCCCAGAAACGCCCACCGTTAGATTGCGCTAGCATTTGGGTGATTTGCGTCAGTGTCAATGACGACGAGGAGGAGGCATCCACACGAGGTGTATCAACAACTCATCAGCTGTCTCTGTCATTGAATGGCATTCTTCCAAAATATTCCACAAGACATCAAGAGAGAAATTCAGGGGGGAAGGGAATAGGTAGAAAAAGTCGCGCGCTTTCGTTCAATCAATACTATGGTTGGGTGATGAATGGGAGGGGAGATTAGGGGGAGGGGGCTGTTTAAATCACGTGAGCTGCACAGCAATTGGAAAAAAGTCACAACATGAATCACATGCTGGAAAATTTTGTGGCAAATTATTGACGAAAACGATTAGCGAGTGTTGAAAGAAATGTTGACCAAACAAGAAGTTAATCTCTTTCTATCCTAATCATTTCTTTGCCCCCCACTCTCTACCTCTCTCTTTCTGTTTTTTTTTGCACTTTGCTGCCTTTTAAAAGATTTTGTGCCGCTTCAGCGTTATAAGGCAACTGTTGTTGTTGTTGTTGTGTTATCGATAAGCAGCTCAACAATGGACGATCAATTGAACGTCTGTCTGCCTCTCGCCTTTTACCCTTCTCTTCCCTTTCTGTCTGTCACTCCCTCAATCTCCGTTTTGCACTGCTTGTTATCAGCTGATTGTCGTTTACGAAATGGTACACTGGTAAAAAAATGACAACATTTAAGATTTTTAGGACCACTAATTTTTTTTTTTTGTCAAAGTTGTTGCTTTATAAATATAATTGGAAGCTCTACAAAATTCAGTTAAAATCTTGATTTTAAAAACCCCTCTTTTTTGTCAGTGTATGGACGCTGCTGCAAAATTAACGGGGCCTGGCGGAAGTGCAATAAATGGCGGCGCTTGTGACGCCGCGTCGTGTGCAAAAGCTCCTTGCTATGATATCTAGCGACTGCCGTTGCCATATTAGCTAATTAATAGCTAGACTTGGCTATTTTGCAATTGCATAAGTTACACAAAATAATAATCATTCTTAAATGCATGGTTGATATTCCGATTACAGAGTGTATTTTTTATAATCTACGTATTCAGAATAAAATTGAAGATAAATGGTCATGCCTAAGCCTTAATATATGTATGTACATATGTATGTATGTCAAGAAGCCTAAAATAAAGGTTTCAGTTCAAAATTGTTAAAATTAGCTATTCAAGTTCTTGTAATTCAGACAACATTGTTGTTGCTGTTGCTGTTGCTGTTGCTAAGTGCAAGGTGATTGCTCTTAAGACAAAGCGTGAGAGCAAGCAAATGAGAGAGCATTTTTGCGCTCTCTTTGCTTTTGCAGCTTATCAACAGCAGCAACAAAAACAACAACAATAGCAACAGGTTCGGTTCAATGGCTCTTGGCACAGTTCACTCTTGGGCTGCTGTGTAGAGCTTCCCATGGTGCGATCAGAGTACACATACATATGTACATATATACCTTTTATATATATGAACATATCTATAAGTGCCTGTGTGTGTGTGTGTGTGTGAGGGTGTGTACAATTCAGGCAGGTCAGTTTTAATAGCAAAAACTGTGCCACGATCACTTGAGATTGCCACAGATAAAGTAAACACAAAACGATCTCAAATCTGATCTTACGTATTCTCATATCAATCTCGTGACATTTCTTCCTCAAAGAAAATAACATTAAATAACAAAAATTAGCAACATTTTGGATCTTATAAAACTGAACTGAAGATCAGTCTTTAGGTACGAATTGAGCTTTCTGTTGAAATTTTAATGGAACAGTCGAAATTAACGACCGAAGGTGCTAATAATCTTTAGCAGGTTTGTTTTCTTAGATCTAGTAATTGATCGTGCTTATTTGATCGTAGCTTAATCGAAAATGATCTTGGTAGATCCATTTACTGAGAACATAGTTTTATTTTTATGATCATTTCAGTTTAGTTAACATATTTTGTCGAACTTAACTTGTCGGTTAACTATTACTACATTATCTGAAGTGACTGACTGTGATCATTATAGATCTAAAGATCATTGCAGATCAGTTATTTAACAAGCAACAATCAATAATGGTCATTATTGAAGAGCAGAGTGAGGCATTACCAGAACGATCTTCTTAGATCAGTTTGGGTTAATTGGTTGATCAACAAACTGAGCAAAAGATCGAAATATCTGAAGCCGTTTCTGTAAAATCATCGATTCTACTTTCATTTATTTCCCATCATTACTATTTTGATTTTGTTTATTCTTTCTACTTTCTATCCTTGTTCTGTCCTGTTTATTTTTTCTTATATTTTTCACTCTGCTTCTTTTAATTTCCATCTACTTTTACTTTCTTATCGGATATCTCACTGATATTCCCCCTTTTTTCCAACCCTATATAAAGATGTCTCTCTAAGTCTTGTTTTGCACCCTCTCTCTATTCTCCACTTTTCAATCCCTGCTTTGGTGCTCCTTCTTTCTTTTCCCTTTCCCAATTTCGTCCTCTATTCTCTCTCCTTATCTCTTTCCCCCCAGACTCTTTTTGACACTTCTTTAATCTAAAACGACTTTACTGTCTTATTGTACATGTGAAATTCTTTCAACTGTAAAAATCAACCAATTGGCCATTGGCCGCCTTTTGTTTCACGCTTTTCTTCCTCCCACCCCCTTTTGCATTTTTTCTTTTAATTTTCTCATTTTTTTTTTGGTTTTTGTTTTTGCTTTCATTGAATTAAATTGCAAATTAAGCGAATCGCAACGGATTTCGGTTTTTTCGCTGATCTCACAAAAGTCGCCTGGTTAAAGAACGCTGAGAACTGAGAACAACGGTTCATCCTCATCAAAGCTAATCTCATTCAACACACACACACACATGGATACATTCTCTCACCACATACTACTGTGGGCAAAAAGTATCGGGAATTTTAAATTTAAAAAATTTTGGGATTCCAATTGGAACAAATGTTTGTACTTTTAGGTTGGCACTACTATCACTAACATCTGTGCAAAATTATACGTTAAAATATTCATTAGTGTTTAAGCTACGATTAGTTTTGTACGACGCCAAAAGTGCAATTGGCGATTTTGGTTGAATCTCCTCAATCGACTCGAAACGGTGTCCTCGGAGTGGTCTTTTGAGCTTAGAAAATAGCCAGAGGTCACACGAAGATAAATCAGGCGAAAAAGGTAGCTGTGGGAAAATTTTGGTCGAGTTTTTGGCAAAATGGTCACGAAGAACAGGGGCAGTATGAGAGGGCGCATTATCGTGTTGCAAGAACCATGAGTTGTCAGCCCATAGTTCTGGCGTCTTTTTACGCATAGCTTCGCGCAAACGACGCAAATCTCTCAAACAATATTCCTTGTTGACAGTTTGGTCGGTCGGAAGGAATTTATAATGAACTACAACACGATAATCCAAATAAACTGTCAACATGACCTTGATTTTTGAGCAAATTTGACGCGATTTTTTCGGTCTCGGCTCACCTTTAGCCGATATTCGCTCGATTGATCGGTAATTTCCATGTCGTAAGCGTAGATCCAAGTCTCATCGCCCGTAATAATGCGTTTTATCTTGTCCTGGTAGTCAGAAAACATTGTTTCACTCACTTCTACGCGGGGCTTTTTTCGATGAAATTGACCGTTTTTTGGCACCAAAATCGCCAAATGCACATTTGGCGTCGTACCAAACTAATCGTAGCTTAAACACTAATGAATATTTTAACGTATAATTTTGCACAGATGTTAGTGATAGTAGTGCCAACCTAAAAGTACAAACATTTGTTCCAATTGGAATCCCAAAATTTTTTAAATTTAAAATTCCCGATACTTTTTGCCCACAGTAGTATACATACATACGCAATGTTCCGTTCCGGTTGCTGTTTTGTCTCTTTTTGTTTCTTTCCACCTTTTGTTATGCGTGCGCGACTCTTTGGCGAGGCGGCGACTTTGGCGTCGACGTTGCGGCCTCAGTCGGTGCAGTGGCGGCTGTGTCTGGGCAACAGTCCCACCGCCCCCGTCCCTTCTCCTGCTCCGCCCACTCTTCGCACTTTGTCCACCCTCCGCGGGCTGTTGCTGAGGCAGCTTTGGCGTGGCGTACGTGACTTGAGCATCAGCCGCGATGTCCGACGCTGGCGTCGCTGCAGGCACTGTTGCAAATCTCGCGCCACATGCGGCAGCCAAGCCGGTCACAGACACACCAGCAAAAACAGCAACAACAACAACAACAACACTAGCACCAACAACAATAAACCTGCCTGGATTACAATTTGTCCGTCGTTGAGCTAAACTTTTGATTATTTTATATATTTTTATTTATAAACGTATGTTTGAATGTTTGTACATTCATATGCTGGTGTAAGCATTTGCCATTAAAATGGAAGTGCCAGCACCCTAGATACCCTGTACACAAAAGAAAAATAAATCATACTAAAACTCAAGCTTAAAATCCTTGATTGAAGCATGTATTTTTGAAGTATCTATGCAATTTTAATGTTAAAATAACACAATATGCGGGTGAAATGGAAACCACTCAGCATTAAAATAGTTAAAAAATACGTAAAACATTTGATTTTACTAAAAAATTCATATGGAGTCCCAATACTAAAAAATCGCAATTGAATTCAGTATTACGAGATTACCGAAATTTTGACACCGTTTGTGAATAGTTTTATCCAGAAATTCCCAATTTTTTACTGCGTACCAACTAGCTTTTTATTTTAGTCTTTAAATTTGTACTCTACATAAATAAAATCTTTAACATTTTCAAATAGAACATTAAAAAGTTATAACGCAAGAATCATATTTTTCCGACTTTCCTTCACTAAGAAACTGCTTGTGAAAAGTTGAAAACACTGCTAAGAAGGTGATATGTCAAAGAGTTCAACTGAACATATCACATATAATATTTATAAATATTATTGGCATAATCTACTGTACTTTAAATTGTAAATACCCTCTATGCACTACACTATGATTAGAGGGCATTTGAAAGTGGAGAGCATAGTGTAAAACGAATGCTGGAATTCATCACGTTGACATTTGATTACCCTAATCTATCAAAGATAATGCGAATCAACTGATTACTCTAAATATCAATTTATGCATGCAAAGTGCAGTAGGGGTTATACCCTGTAATGTTGACAGTAAAAAATGCTTGACTACATTTAATAAAATCATTTAATAATTGCTAAGCAGCTTTCTTAAGTGATCATTCTAAATGATGATCCTTAAATGATGATGATTTAAAATTGAAAATAATAGGTAAAATATCATTAATAAAAGATTAATGGTCAATAATTGGTTCGATAAAAAGGTATTATATATTGAGGCAAATTATAGATTTTATAGAGTGCAAGCTTAAGTTCTTGAGCAAGTTAAGTTCACTGATATATTTAGCTAAAATACTGGTTAACTCTATATAAAACAGTTTTTTTCAATTTTTCAAAACATTAAAAATAGTAGAAATGTTTCTGTGCGAATATCTAATGTTTAGTTTACCAATGAATATTGAAAAATCAAGCTAAAATACTGTTAAGCTTATGTAAAATATTGGGAACTTCCAATCTATTACTTTTTCTCAAAATTCTTTGAGCTGCTTTTGAATTAAAGATATCTTTATAATCTTGAAAGGGCGACACTTGAAATTTTCCAGTTGCCCAATTCTTGTGAGAGAATTGCAAAATAAAATTGCTGTTTGTTGTTTGCTCGTTGCTCGTTTCTCGTATTGGGTGTCATTGTTGTTGGCCGCGTCAGCAAAACGTTTTGTTAACTTTTTGCATGGCAACCGTTTAAAAATCTAACCGAAAATTGAGCTAACTGAAATGTTGGCTTACAAAAGTTGGCCATGTGATTTTTGACCATGCGACTAGATTTTGGCCCATTTAATGCAGGCCAGACAACGATGACGATGTCGATAAAACGATGACGAGAATCGTTAGACACATGATTTTATTATTATTATTACATTTTTTATGTTGATCGTCAACTTGTTGATCGTCGTCTATTGCATCAAATGATTAGCATGGCAAATTGCCAGTTTATTGTATTATTTTATTACACTCATTCAAAATAATATTGATAGATCGCACGCTTTGCAAAATATTTGCAAACCCTGTAAACAAAAACGGCAACAACAACAGTGAAGAAAAATAAATGGGAATATCTTATCACATTTAGATTTTATTGTCGTCACTTAAGTTTGCCTTTGAAGTGAACGTAAATCAAGATTTATGACTGACTTCCCTCTTATCGGGTGGCAACCGTACAGATTCGGCCCAGAACTGAAGTTGGAGTTCAACGCAATTCCATTAAGAGTCAGAGAGGCAATCAGTTTGATATATGTATTATGGGAGCATAGGGAATGCCAGAAGATACCCAGTACGATGCGTCGTAAGTTGACTTATTCTAGGGTAAAATTTCAGCATACTTATTATTCAAGTCAAAACGGATTTCAAGATACCCTGCAATAAGCATTTTTTAATTGGATTTCTAAGCGGGTTACAATGTTAAAAGGCTGAAAATATAAAATAAAAATAAAAAATACTCTCTGCTAAAGAAGAATGGGTATGCAAGACTTAACTAATAACTTTGCAATAGGCACTTGAGAAATTTAAGAGTTTATATATAGTCTATCGGTAACGATAAATTATCTATACTCATCAATCTCTGGCAAAATTGAAGCTATTATCATTAAACATTATTTGTGGACTTTAAAATATCCCAGAAAAAAGTAAACCCATTTTTTCAGAGAGAAAAACTTAAGCTTGTCATAAAAATGACGTTTCTTGAATACCCTGTAACTTAGAATCATTTAGTTTATTTAAACTGCTCAAACTCAAGAATATTTAAATTTAAAGCTATTAAACATGGTATATCGGTTCTTAAATACTCTGTTAATTAAAAACTGTATATATTGCTAGTCGCCTTTCGCACTCTTCGTGCTGCTTTCGTCACTAGCGCGGACTGCCGTCCGCAGTGATAACTTGCGAGAGTAAAGTAATAAACTTTGTCATCAATTAATTAAGCATTAACCATGTAATTAAAAGTAATCAGTACAGGGTATTCGCCTGTCGCGCACTCTTTTGACCTCTTTACACTGTCTTGTGTCCTGACAAATATGCGACGAATGATTATTTCTGTTGCAAGACGGCAATTTAGCTGATCAACCCGATGGATATGCAATCTTTCAATCAACAGTGTAGAATGTAATGTGATTTTGGCTAGGGAATACCGCAGGTATCACAGAGCTCAAGGGGGGCAGATGACGTGCCAGTTGGCGATTAAGCGATTTATTAGTGGTATTCCCAGGAGATGGGTGATATGCAGTGCCCCAATCAAATGATCGCGTGCTAAAATTTATATGAGAACTCAACTTGAAAGATAAGAGAGAGTTTTTATATAGTTTTAATTTGTTTTCTTTCGCCTGTTTCGCATTCTCAAATACTAAGAACATATATGTATGTATGTATTTCTCCACCTTTTTTTCAGGTGTACGTGGCCCTGTTTCAGCCGCTGCGCGTGACGCGACATCAGTTCCGGAAGGTGCTCAACTGCATGAAGGTCATCAAGGCACTCAAATACCAGGAGGTCTATGCTCAGGAGAAGGTCACCAAGGTGGACAGCCTGTCGCTGGTGCTGAGCGGCAAGTGAGTAATGTTCCACCAGCCACTGTACATATATATTTGTTGTATCGAAATGGACAATCGGTAGAAGCTATCGAAAGTAGCTGGCTAATGCCTATCAATTATTCGATATTCTTACTACAGATATCAATGTGTACTTGATATCTCGACTGTAATAATCGATAAATATCATGTGATAAAAAAAAACCGATATACACAATGAATTTGTCCTCTCTCTCAAATTATTTTCAAGACGATATACATTCTGTATATAATTACAATCAGGCATAAATGGTATGCATTCCATATACAATCGATTTAAGCATCAATATACCTATCGATAAGTTATCGATGTACCATACATATGGGCTAATCCTGAGTTGCGGACGTTACATTTGCACGCAAATTTTCATGTTTAAACTGATACAGCTCGCGTTCAGATTGGTGAATTTAAATGAAATTTTCTGAATAATGCATTTCATTGAAAGTACTCTTAAACCTATTTTAAGATAAGAGCCTTACTGTTTTCGAAAAAAAATTAGGCTTGCTGAAAGTTCCGTTGAGGCCGTTACAAAGAATGGAAGTCGATTTGAGGTTAACGTACATTTGCACATATATTAGCGAATTTTGCATAATAAACAAAAAATATCCAAATACAAAAAATTAAGTGTAATATATGACCATATCAATCCATCATCAAAAATAAAGATAAGTAGTCTCCTTAATTAAAAATTTTAGTTTTTGTCTGTTGCGAGAACGTTACGTTGCGGACGTTACACTTTTTACACACACACTTCTTTTCAAATTATTAATATATATTTAATATTTTTTCGATACAGTTTTTATCTTAAATAAAAGAAAATTAAACAAACTTTAAGATGAGCTAAGCTCTAAACACTCAGACGACCGTATTGCCCACTATTTTGGCCATTGAAAATACCCCTTTTTTTCCAAGATTTATTGAAATTTAGAGGCAAAAAAAAGAATTAATTGATTAAGCTCGGCCATGAACAACCAAACCACCGTAAAATCATTTTGATTTAGTAATTTGAAGCCTGAAATATATTCTATTACAACAAAAAACAACTATTATTAAAAAACATGCAAATTATTGACAATTAAAGGTTTTTGCCCTTGGTTTAAAAAGTTTCGGATTAGCCCATATGTAAATGAAAGGCACAAATTCGATTTACCATTGCTATACATTTACTATATACATTCGTTAAACACTCGATATGCTTTCGATTAACAATCGATATTAATTCATCATAATATTATGCAGATTGGTTGTCTCCCAGCATCAACGGGCACTACACATTGTGTTTCCCCATCAGTTCCTAGACTCGCCAGAATGGTTTGGCGTCTCAACCGATGACTATTTTCAGGTAAGCGTAACGAACAATCGATATATCGATAAATCGATTAAATGTTTATGAAATTGCTGTTTTGGCTAGGTGTCCATAATGGCCATGGAGGAGTCACGTGTGTTAATTTGGCATCGGGACAAGCTCAAGTTATCGATAATGGCCGAACCCTTTCTGCAAACTGTATTCGATCACATTCTGGGTCGCGATGTGGTCAAAAAGCTAATGCAGGTGACACAGGTGATAAAACCAAAACGAAAATAGAATTATCAACTTATTTGGGTGTTATCGATTATTTGTTAAAGTTGAAATCGATGTTGCAGGTCAGTGAATCGATAGCTAGCAATGGATTCCTGCCCTCGGGTGGATATGCGGAGGATGCCGAGGATAAACCGATGCTCATATTGAAGAAGAGCGTCGATGTGGGACATGGACTGACGGCGCTGATCAATCGACAGCTGCAGGGTGAGTTATCGATCATTATCGAGCAATCGAAACAGTCTCAGTGCCCCTTCTGTCTCTGTCTCTGTCTCTTTCTCAGTCTATTGTTATATTTCTTGTTCTCTTTGTGACTTTGCATCAATTGTTGTGACATTTAATTTCCAGCTATCTCTGTCTCACTATCACTCTCTCTCTCTCTCTCTCTCCTACTTACTGTGTGGCTCTTTTTTGATACCTTAATCATGAACCCATTACGCCTTTCTGCCTCCTTAACGCTTTGTTGCACGCTTCCGCTGGTTGAGATCTTTTTTGGGGGCAGGAACAGGTTAAAGGCTGGCGGGGCGGGGCGTGGAGGAGCTGGGCGGGGAGGAGCGGTTCAAAAGCTTGTTGCATGCTTACAGAGAAAAAAAATAACAACTAAAAAACTAGTTTAATGTTTTTTTCATTTCCTTTTTGTGTTGTTGTTGTGTTAACTAACAAAGTTGTTTGTCTTAATTGCATTTGCTTTGATTTTTAAGTTTATTTTTTAATTATTATTTGTTACATTTGAAAGTTGTACAAACGTTTGATGTTTATGTTCGTTTTTTTTGCAAATTCGCTATCTAATTTTAGAAGAGCATGTTCCTTTACTTGGTCGCACGTACAAACACACAACTAAGCAGTGTCCACCGCCACCGCCAGGTGTCGCTTTAGCGGCGGACACCAATGTTGATCACTACGTAAATTCTGCTGCTGCTGCCGCTGACGCTGCTGCCGCCGCCGCCGCTGCTTACAACAATGGCACCAAATGAACACACATACACACACACAAGCACACAACAACACACAGCTGCAGCATAAACAACAACAAGCAGAACAACAACACAGAAGGCCAGGAGCGCATTCATCAGCCATAAAATACAATAGAGATTGAAAGTGAACAACGTCAGCAGCATCTACAGTCAAGTCAATCATCAATCATCAATCATGAACAACTCTGTACATCATCATCAGCATCATCGTCATCATCTTGTTCAACATTAGCCCAACGCACGCACTTTCGCACCTGAATGTTCATCTCTAACTCAACTAACTTTAAACATAAGCAACAAGTGTAATAAACAGACACACACACACACACACACAAACACTCACATACTTATACTTATAATCTATTTTCTATATAGCGCAGATAATGCAAACATATATTCAGTCAGCTCGTTGCCAGGCACTTTGTAAAACACTTTTGATCTTCCCATTCAACTCACATAAATAAACAAACGAAAATTTTCCATTTACACTTTGACGGAAATGTACACAAAAAAATAATAATAAGAGCTAATAGATAATCAGAATTGGTTAAAGTAGATCAGTTAAGATCATTGAAGATCTGTTGAGTTGATTTGTTGTTCACATTTCGAGTCGCTGGCATTGAATTCAATTAAGATAACTTTGAAATATGCAAAGATCAGTTGAGGATCAGTGGAAATTTAATGGGTTAAGTCGAAACAAGCCCAATACACTCAATAGACAGATAATCTTTGATTAAGATCAGTTGCTTTAACTATATATCTAACTGCTTTTGAGTCAATTACTTAAATTATATTTAAATCACTTACAAATAATCAGTAAGCAGGTGATCCTCAGTTGAAATCAGTTGACAACATTGTTTTAATGTGTTTGACTACATTGCATTTTTTTAATTTATTGGAATGTGAAAAAAACTCAATATACAAGCGATCCTCAGCTAGAATAGATTCAAGGATCTGTTGATCCTTAGTTCAGATCACTTAAATTGACTCCATTCCACAAAGTAAGTCGTTAAAATCGATCGCTTAGTTGGAGATCATTTGAATTCAACTCAAAGCAATCACATTAGACTAAAAGATCAATTGATTTACACTAGATTTACACTAGTTAAAATCAATAAAGCAGCTGATCGTGACTTAATACTTAGTCATCGATCGTCAACTGATCTCTACGTTAAGTGCAATTTGAAACAGGTTAAGATTAAAGTTCAGAGCCATCCGATTGGCTGTTCAAACGTGATCAGCGATCGACGATCATTATCTTTGGCTAGACTTGCAATAAAAATGGATTTAAATAAAATAACAATTTATCAAATACGTATACAAATATTTTGACTTCCGTTCCACATTTAATAATGGAAAAGTTTTTTACTGTGCAGGCACATTAGCAATTCTATTAATTTTTATACATATTTATATATACAAAATATATTTGTTTGCCTATCATTATCACAATTTTGTTTATTAATTTCTTTCTATTTGATTTGTTGTATATTTTCTTTTGTTTTGCGATTTTGTTAATGATTTTGTATTTTTTTTTACTGAGTTGCATATTGAAAGAAACGGTAGATACACTCACACATAAACATACACTTATATATCTATTAAAATAATAATAATTAATAATATAATACATTTTATAAATAGCAATTATTGTACATATATATGAAATTGTATCATATTTATATATACTTAACATTTAACATAGAAGAAAGTGAATGTAAACAAGCCAAAAGAGAAAGATGAAGATAAACGATAAAACATACAACAACAAATAACCCAAACTGACAACGTTTAATTAATTTGTTTATTTTATTGTTTAAGTGTGCCAACAGTTTGTTGTTTCATTTTAGCACATACTTCATACATAGATATATCGACAACGTTTCCGTTTCGCTGGTTCGCGTCTCGGCTAATTGATCGATCCGAGCATGCTGAGCACGTGCACGAACCCATCACCGAACCGTTTCGTGCCGCATCGTATCGTATATTCAATATATTGTATTGTATACGAAACGAAACGCGTGCGCCTTTTGAGGCCCAAAACCTGTGTGCGAATCATTAACAATCATTTTGCTCAAATGGCAATGATTTGTTTTTTATTTTAATTTACAATTAAAATGATTAACAGCGGCAGCAAAACAAACCCCAACAGCTCTAGCTTTTGCTTCAATTCAACGAACAATTAATACCCTTCGCAATATTTATAAATCGATATTGAAAGCGAAATCTTTAAATCACTGATGACACTTAATGAAAAGATATATTGCCATTTCGAGATTTGAGCTAAACATTTGTTTACAAGCTAAAAAGAAATAAGGAAAACTTACTCTTCCGATTTCGATCAGTTTTATTTAAGATAGGCTTTAGCGAAGGGAAGAAAAGTTTATAAATAATAGGTTTATTTTGGACCTCTACATAATCAATGTATATTTAAAAATAACTTGTTTCAACCGATCTTTTTTAATAATAATATTACATAGTCAGGCTTAAAGCTCTCTAAAACTACAAGTCTTCAAATAAATTTATATTTTCGATAAATTTCTCCTATACCGCTTCCTATGATAAATAGATCGGAAATTTTCCAAAATAGCTTTATGTAAAACTATACCAAGCTTTATACAAACCAGACTCAACTGAGAGATCAAATCACAGAGAAAAAGTTTAATTCCTAGGATCAATTACATGTTTACAGAGAATGCCACATATTTTCTGATATTACAGGCATGCCCGCTGCCCACCGTATGTTATCATAATAATAATAATAATATCTCAGCAAAATATTTTTTATTTAATTAAATAATTTTGCTGTTGTTGCGATTGCAATCGATGACGACTTGTTTTTGTGTTTTGGCTATGACAAACAGAGCCACTGAATTTCCCTTCGCTTTCCCTTCCCAGCTACACAACCCTCTTGAGGTCCCATTGTGGCGCCGATTGACGACGACAAGCGACTTGGAGAAGCTTTGAATGTAAATACTTTGGGCATGCCCATAAACTTACTTACAAAGTGCAGCCGACAGAGATTCCTTCGGTTCCCTCGTCACGGCCCCCATTTTTTATATTTTGCACCCACCGATGCCACGTGCAACTTACATTTGAATATTAAGTATTATTAATTTTGCAAATTTTTCGTTTGTCAAATTTGTTTTGATTTATCACTTTCAGTTTACTAATGAGCTTTTATTCGATTCAGTTCTGTTGCCTTCTTTTCAATATTTGCTTTTGACACATATTCAGTCAATCAATCAGTCAGTCAATCAGTCAGTCAGTCACACTATTTACACAATTCGCACTTTGCACCTGATGCGCATATCATTCACGTTGGTTTCACATCGATGCCCATATGTATATGATAAATATGTATCCCAAATACCTCATGTTCCCTCTTATAATATTGAATTTCAGAAATCTACATGTTTTTGTCTTTTGATATACAATTTTTGAAATTAAACGATTTTTAAATAAAATAGAAATCGGAATGTTCTCTTATGTTTAAGTTTCATTTCTACAGTTTTCAATTTATTTTCTCTATCAACATTGCGTGTCTTTCAATTTCTGCGCTCCTGATTGTAAACAGAACTTCCCCACCAAATTTAAAAGACTTTTTCAATGGATATTGAAAAAACTGTTTCAATTCCACCGTTCCTAGGTAACAGATATAGCAATCAAGCATTAAAACGTGCTTTATTTAGTCTTTAATATTATTATAGGCTGAGTTTAGTGGTTTATTTCCACCGTTCCAATCGGCCGAACTGAACTCCTGAAGTTTCTATTTAACGACTATTTAAATTCTCTGTCTCATGTTCCACTTTCACTGTTTCCAGGGTAAACAAAAAGTTTTAGAAGTGACGCACTATAAATAAATTAATTTTCTTATTATTCCAAACGAAGATAAAAATTAAATTTAATATTCTAATATTTTTTTAATAATCAAACGTGTTTCATTTCCATCATTTCAAACGGCAGTAAAGCATTTGAAAATCGACAAATGTTAACTAATAACTTGTCTCGAAAATTCTGCACTAAAGTTGTACTTTCTATAAAAAGACTGAGAAATATCGCATATTGACATTAAAATTTAGCACGTGTATAATTAACTCGCAACTGGGCAGCAACACATGACAAATATTTTTATAACTGTGTATTTACACGCACACACAAATGCATACAATATGTAAAGATGTAAATATGTATGTATGTGCATATGCAAATTAAATATGTATCTGAGCAACACTTCCCATGACACACTTAATTAACGAACTGCAAATATTTACGACTATTTGCTCAAATCATTTGTTTAGACAGATTCTTAAAGCCTTCCTCGTTACCTCTGCCTCTCTCTCTCTCTCTCTCTCTCTCTCTCTCTATCTGTCTCTGTCTGTGTCTCTCCTCCCGCTATTCTGTCTATGAGAATTGGTGCTACTCCGTTTTCTACTATTTATGATCGCAATCGAATGTTAATTTCAATTTATTATAAATATTCTTTGGCACTTATTTAATGACGTTTCTTCTTGTTGTTCAAATGTTGCAAAGAGACTTCAGAACTGTCAAGCTTAATGTTTACCCGCAAACCATCGTTTATACTATCCTGTAAGAATTGAGAATGCATCTTTGTATATGTGGAACGGATGCGGATTGTATCTTTAAATAACTATACGAGTGTTGTGGAAAATAGACGATAGTAACAACAATATTTTTGTTTTTTTGTTTTTAGAAATTGACTTAAAATGTATTTGTACAATTAAGAGTTGGGTAAACAAATTAAGAAAATTCTAGTAGTTATAATTTTTCATGAGATGGTTATGACTAAAGATATTTTAATTACTTTTTAAAGCAAATAATTGACTTAAAAATTCCACGGAATATTGAAAACAATATATAGTCACTATAGACAGTGTAGAACACTCGTAGTATGTTTATTTCGGAGTGTTTGACTTTGCCGATAGTACAAACGATAGTTAAAGCGACTCATCGTTAACTTAAACTGTTTTCTCAATCACAAGTTTTATTTGAGAACTAATTGTCACATTCTTGATTAGTTTGCTGAAGTCTGCATTTATATTGAATGCAAGTATAACGATAGTACAGACGATAGTATTAACGATAGTTAAACAGCTCTAGCTTACGCATTGTATACTATTTACTGTGAACTCTGCTTTCTTGCATTGTGTTGTGCTATCTCCTGACTAACTTTAATTCTACTTATACATCCATATATGTATGTATATTTCATTTGTTATTTTTAGCTAATTTTAATTTTTCAATATTTGATAAGAATGAAAATTTATAAATGATTTTCCAATGATTTTCTATATATTTTTTGGGTGCCCCTACTATAATTTTGTTGTATGTATGTATGCATATATATATATATCTAATAAAATTATGTATATGTATGTGCATATCGTTCATAAACGTTAATCAACAACAACAACTACAACAAACTACAACAACACCACTACACCTACAACAACAACAACTACAACAACAGCTCTGCCCAGGATATCGAAGTATTATGATTGTGGTAAGTTTGCATTTAGAGTACAAATCAGCCCCCCTCCACCACCACCCTTGGGGACCCCCTCGCTCAGCATTCAAGCGAAGCGGAGAGCTTTTACTCCCCCTCCCCTCACCCACTCACTCCACCTACTAACCCACTACCTTTCTCACTCTCACTCTCTCTCTTTCTCTCTCTCCGGCAAAAGCGTAAATGCAACAATAGCTGTAGTTCAACTCAAACTTTCTAGCTGCTTCTAGCTCCATATATAACCATCCCTTTCTAACACGCTCGCTGTCAGTCTGTGTGTGTGTGTGTGTGTGTGCGTGCTGTCCGTGTGCCCAGCTTAGCCTCTCTTTGTCCGACTGTGTGTGCGTGTGTGTGTGTGAGTGTGTGTGTTAATGTGCGCCTTGTTGTAGCTATTAAATTACTTTTGTTGTAGAACTTTTTGCATGCGCTGTTTCATAGGAAATTCACAGTTAAAAATTTGTACATTTACAAAATATCATTTTCAACACATGCACAAAACACATACACCTGTGTGTGTGTGTGTGTATTGTGCAGCGAGTTTAATGTTATACTTATAATTGCCTTTTGTGTTGCGCAAAAATATCTTGCTCTGCATTTAATAAACAAAAAACTAAAAAAAATTACAAAAAAAAACAAACAAACAACAATTTTTGTTTTTAATGCTTCTCATTGCAGCGGGCGATCCCAATTCCTGGCGTCTGGGACGGATCGATGAGACTGATCACGAAACGGCCGTGTGAAAGCGAGATAGCGAATGCTGAGACAAGCAGTGGGAGCGAGACGCATGCATGCTCCTGTGTGTTAGCGAGAGAGTGTGTGTACGAATGTGTGTGTATGTGTATTAGGGTGTCCCTTATTTGGTCAAAGTCAATATTTTAAAACGCATACGGGCTAGTTCTGTTCATTAGGTCCTAAAGCACTCAGAAATAAATTTTTACCTCAATCGGAGTATGATAACCCGTGCCGACTTGGATCGGAAAATTTAAAGATTATATGGGACAAAAAAAAAATTTTTTTTTTTTTTAATTTTTTATTTTTTTATTTTGTTCATTAGGTCCTAAAGAACTCAAAACCAAGTTTTCACCTTGATCGGAGTACGATAACCCATTCAAATTTGCATCGAAACATGAAAAATCATCGAAAAATGTATAATCAGTGTTAAAATACTGTTTTTTCATGTTTCGATGCAAATTTGAATGGGTTATCGTACTCCGATCAAGGTGAAAACTTGGTTTTGAGTTCTTTAGGACCTAATGAACAAAATAAAAAAATAAAAAATTAAAAAAAAAAAAAAATTTTTTTTTGTCCCATATAATCTTTAAATTTTCCGATCCAAGTCGGCACGGGTTATCATACTCCGATTGAGGTAAAAATTTATTTCTGAGTGCTTTAGGACCTAATGAACAGAACTAGTCCGTATGCGTTTAAAAATATTGACTTTGACCAAATAAGGGACACCCTAATGTGTATATATAAAAGGACTCTCGCTTTTGAATGTGGGACAATGTTTAGACTTGTGTTTTTGAGTATTATTAGATGTACTATATTTTAGTCATACATACAGACATATATATAAATTAAATAAGAGACATTAATTCGATATATCGTATTAAGTATTCGCCTAGTATGACAGCTAATTATAATGCGTTCTAGAAAATGTTGCAAGCAAAAAAATGTAGTATGCGCGAAAAATGGGCAAAATGAGTATTTTTTTATTACCTACATTTAAGAACACTACACAACATAATTGAAAATATACAACATACAAATACAAGTACATATATATATATATATATATATTTAGTGTTAGTTTGGCATAGTTAGGTCAAGTATGTAAGATTGGATGACGTTTCAACCATTGTTAACAAGATGGCAAGGATCCCAAAAACTGAGCTCAAGTCAAGGCGCATTTCCATCAAGTCTGCAAATCTCCAAACTTTTGGTTTTTTGTTTAAAAAAATTGTATTCAAAGGTCAGATTTTTCTAGAATTTGTATGCTTATAAAATAATTTATTGAAAATAACTAAAATTAATGACTTTATTATTATTGTTTACATTTTCTTTTTAAAACGAGCTTACATTAAATTTATAGATAGTAAAATATAATAAAGTATAATAAAATAAATACAATTAAATTAATTTATTTAATAATATATTTTTTTTTAAATTAATCGCGAGCATTTATTTACTTTTGTTAAACTTTCAGCCTATAAGTTAATTTTAAATCGCGCGCAAAGTTGAGTCTAATTTTTAGGGTTCAAAATTTGCCACGCCTTCGACAAGCTGGGCCAGATACCATAACAAAATATACAAAAAAAAAAATGAATGTCAAGTGAGAACAGTTCGGAGCGTGTATATTTTAGACGCCACTGTAAAATAATATCCCCGCCCAGTATGAATAAAATCCATTGCATACTTCTTGGTGCTGCATGAAAATGCTCAGTGTAGTTGGAGAGGAAGGAATAAAATACGATGATTATGATGATGTTGATAACAATGTTGATGATGCGTTTAGAGATACGCCCACCCCCCTTCCCCCCATTAAGCCTAACAAAAAAAAAATCCATCCCCCAGCCCACCCAGAACGCACCCCATACAAAAAAATATATGTCTGAAATTTAAGTATTATATTGTTGCAATTTATTTAACAGAAAAAAAGAAACAAAAAACATATTGATTGATGTATATTTATTGTTGTTGGCGTGAATGAATTATCTATAAATGTGTAAAACTAGCAAATGCAAAACCAAAGACAATTAACAAAAGCAAAGTAAACATAGAAACCAAAAAATTTATTATACATAAATAAAAATAATAACAATAACAATTATGATAATATTAATTGAAAATGTTGATTAATTGAATGTTTAGCTAGGCATATGAAATACGAGTAAAAGTCAAGTGTGTGCTTCGGCTAGCCGAACTTTGAATGCCCTTGCAGAAGAATGATGAAAAAATTAAAAAAAAAAAAAGTGTATAAAAAAAATGTCTCATAAAAATTAATGGCATTAGAGAAATGCAATTATAAATTTTTCTTATAAGTAATAGTGATCCCATCTGGATGAAACTTAGTCAGATGAGTGGAATATTCATTTTTCCGATACAACAACTATTATTTAACAGATCGATTCTCTGAAAGTAATATGTTATAATGGTCCGAATCTAATGAAACTATGTCTGGTCCAAGTAGAACATATTTTAACTGGAGTTCATTCAGTTTAATTAAAATAGTTTTTTTTTTACCAGAAATGTTTTCCTCAGTGTCTTATTTCAAAAATTATCTGCAATGACATTTCTCCTATTTAAGCATAATAATAAATTTATACATTTAAGCAACAATTACAATTAAAAAAAATTTATTATAAGTTAATGACATAAAGATGAGAAATATTTAAGTTATAGAAGTATTATACTAAAGATTTCAGCTTATGAAAAAATTGAATATTACTTATAAAAAACAATATTTAAGTTAATTGTATTCTGTTTGAAGTGGAAATATACATTTTCAGTTTTCAATATACAAAAACAAACGGTGTATGTTTTGGCCAATTTCAAGTGAACAATCAGCTCGGATCGGGAGGTTTCATATCAGAATTATTGAATTATTTTTTTAATATTGAAATTGAGTGCAAACAATTTTTTTACTGTTCCAATATGCAATTCCAGCGTTCAGTTGTATTTAACCAAATGTCAAAAGAGTTGCATAAAACACTCATTTACACTCACACACACACACACACACACACACACACACACACACACACACACACACACACACAAATCAAAAAAAAAACACAAAAATGGATGATGGAAATGAACAGTTCGGAACATAATAAACAATCAGTTCTTTGTGTTTTGTGTTTCGCATTTTTCAACGATTATTAAAAACGCGAATTGAAATAAAATGCAAATAAAATCAAGTAATATAGTCGATTCCACGACCTTGAAATACTCTTTAGTGGATTTAAATACAAATTAAATTTATTATGAATTTTAATATACATAAGTCATTTACTTAGTCATCAATAACATCCGCAGAAAAGCTACAAAAGCAGAATATTAATAACAAGCTTCCATTTAATTTATCACAAGGAACCGTTGATGAACACAAAACTTATGCTTTATTATCATAATAATTACATGCCGTGAAAATCTATTAAGCCCTATTTTTACAGGGTATCTGTTGAGTAAGCAGCATGTTACTTTCTGTTTTCAGTCAATATTCTTTGAGCTCATAAACATCACACGGTAAGTACAAAACCTTAAGTCAACAGACGAAAAAGCAATATGGGAATCAGTAAGGCGCAAATGAAACGACATTTCAAAAATTGCACTTTTAGGCTCATTCTGGACTTCAGCTTTTTCAGCTTTAATGTTTGTGACGCATACTCGGACATATTGCCAATAAATTTCTTTTCACTTTGAGCCGAGTTTGTTTTAAGTCTGTTAAGCAAATGAAGAACACGCGACCAATGGGCAGCTATAAATAAATTTAATACAAAATAAAAAGGCGGAGAAAAATATATGGGCGGAGTGTTTGTGTGGCGAAGCAAAGGGAAGGAGGCAAAAGGATATGTTGTTTGTTGCCACACAGACGATTGAGCACGAGCGAACAAGCAGCCAGCAACCACCAGCTGACAAGTGCTTTGAAGTTGACAATTCCTGGAAAAGGGGGCAGCATTTTTAAGCAGGCGCCCATAAGTACGCTATTATTTTCCACCAAACTGCAACTGACAAACTGTCTCTCTATTTTTATGCATTGTCTCTCTGTCTGCCTTCCTGTCTCTCTGTCTCTCTGCCTATCTCTCTGTGTCTGTCTGCTGGTACAAGTAATTAAAGTTTCAGCTGGTCAAAAGTTGCTGCCCCGAATGCAAATACCATGCAAAAAGCTTCCAAGACAATAAACAGCTTGTTGAAACAGCGATCTCGACTGTGAGAGACCCTGCACCTACACATATTTTCTATGAAAATGAATCCAATCTATTCTTATTATGAGTGCAAAATGCCACTGCTTAAACTTTATAATTGCTCTTATAACTAGTTCAGCTGATTTATTTTTCCGGACAAATTTAAAAGAAACTTGATCTGCTTTTTTTTTTAAGTATTTCATCTTTTGAGAGCAAAACAAAATTTTTTATATGTATGTAGTTTTTCAATAATTTTATTTGATACAAATTATTTGATTTGAGACGAAAATCGTTAGTTTAAACCTTATTTTTTGATCAGTTTACATACCAAGTGCGGTGGCTCTAGCTCTTTTAGTCTTTAAGATCTAGCTGTTTATACAGGGAGACAAATATGACTATTAAGTCGGATATTAATAATCAAAAGTAAAGTATGTATACTTTATGAAGTGTGACACGCCTTGCCCTGCACTTTGTAACTACAGGATCTCAAAACAATGAAAAGCAAATGGACAATCAAGAGAAGAAATAACAGAAAAAAGTACAACGAGCGTAAAGTTTTGCAGCAAAAAGTTGTAAAAAAAAACGTACACAAGAACAAAGGGTAGAGTAGAGTAGAGCACTAGGAATAAATAATGCTAAGCCGAACACTGAATATACTTTCGAAACAATGACAGCCTTTGTACCTTAAGGACTTAATATTTACAAAGCAAGTTAAATTTTCACAATTCTACAGTTGTACTTATGACAGCATTAATATATATGCGGTAAATCACTTTGATCAACTGCGACTTATGCATTAAGTTAAATCTGACTTTAATTCGCATAGACCTTTTCACGTTAAATGTGTTTTACTCTATCTAATCGCTTCGGATTTTACACATTTGCTAAACTATTTCTAATACTTTTAGTTAAAGTATAAGAAAGTAACAATAAAATTTGACGCAAACACAATTTGAATATATTATATAAATACGTTGATGAACTTGTGGCGAGTATGGATGAGCGTGTGCTGCTTAGGTACACTGAGAAAAATGTACATAATGTTGTATATATGTTTATAAAACTTGAAATAATTGAAAGAAAGAAATTAAGGAAAGAAACTGAAGCTTCTAGGGTAAAATATTTAGGTTAGCAGTCTTAATTTAACTTAATAGAAAATAGAGAACTGGTAGAGAATGAAATCAGCTTAAGCTTCAGTTTATAAATATTAAAATACAATAATTGCAGTGAAGCACGACTTACACGAATACGAATTATATTTTAAAACTCTTAGTTCAACTTGAAAAAGCACATTTAAGTTTTTTAATATATCATTTAATATTGAAAGCTTTCAAATTAATATATAATCATATTTAAAAGCACATAAGCTTTTACAAATTAGTAAACAAATTTACTAAAAAAATAGCAACCTTCTAGAGATAGAAGCTTAAATGCTTGTCTAACAACTGGTAAGGTGCAACACAGTTTGTAAATAAAATAAGAGTTGCCTTAATGATCGTTTTGAATATTCAAAAGGTTCTCTCAGTGTAGTCAGATGCAGCTCTGTGCCTGCTAGAGATGGGCATGGGCCGTGCCGTGTCCGTGCCGTGCCTATTTAAAAAAAATCCGTGTTGGGCCGTGTTGGGCCCCTTATTAAAAATTGCCGTGTTTTACCGTGCCAAAGTCGGTAGGCACGGTAGGCACGGGAGGCACGGGAGTCACGGTAGGCACGGTACAGATTTTGAACTTAAATATGGTACTATCGATAAGTTGGCGTAGTCTTATCGCTTGTTTGTCAGCTTGAGCTGTAGAATTCATCGATGTATCGCACAATTTGCGAACACTTACAACATCGATAGCACGATTGATGCCATTATAATAAAAAAAGTGACGCCATGAAGTGACAAAAATGAATAAAGTTTTTGTCCGTGCCGTGCCCGTGCCGTGCCGTGCCTATTTAAAAAAATCCCGTGTTGGGCCGTGTTGGGCCTCAGTTTTTTCCAGCCGTGCTTGGGCCGTGCCGTGCCTCAAAAAGGAGGCCCATGCCCATCTCTAGTGCCTGCATATAAAATGGATAGACCTGTGAGAGAGAAAGACATATTAAATATTAAAAAAGACTGGGTGGCAACCCTAGCTTCAATTGCAATTACATTTTGCCAATAGATCAAAGCACGCACCACATAATTCTGCTCACATTTGACCCTCTCTCTCTCTCTGTTTATGTCTCGCAAGCTCTTCCTATTTGTGTTCGACATGGTAGGGACTTTATCATATAATGGTGACTGCCACGCCCACACCGACGCCCTTGGTTTAAACACAGGCGGGTGACACGCCCACCCGCAGTGGAGACCTGTTGACGCCCCGCTCTTGTGGTGATTTGTGTTTGCCGTGCTTGCCGTGATTTCGATATTTTAAAACAAAGGAGTGAACAAGAGCCTGGTTTGAATAGATAAGGGAGTGAGTGTGTGTGTGTGTGTGTGAGTGCATTATTGCAAATTCCATGGGTATTGTGACATTGCTGCTGCTTAATTCATGAATATCGCCTGCTATCAGGTTGCGATGGCAACCCTACGCCCTGCGTACCGCACTAAAGTTAATTTAAGGGTTACCTTGAATTAAGTGAATGTATTTGCTATGCTTAAAACACATAGTACATACAAAAAAAATTTTCAAAAATATTTTTGCAAGTATTTTTTATAATTTTTTGAAAACTGCAAAAAAGCCACTTAGTGTGTGAAAAGTAGGAACAAGGGGTTAAAATCGAAATTTTTAGGATTTTCAAAAAATTTAAAAAAAAATACAGTCGAACTTCCATAACTCGAACTTCCCTAACTCAAAGTTTCTCTAACTCGAAGAAAATCGAGTGGCAATAGCGTTTACTGAGCAAATTGCATACAATTCTGCTTCCCTAACTCGAATTTCTCCTTAACTCGAACAAAAATATTGGCCCGTACTTCTGTAAGTCGAATTTTTCGGGAAAATCAACAATAAAGTTAGAATTTTTTTTTTGTTTCTTTTTTATGCTTTTGTTACCGGCTCGTTTTGATACGTAATATTGATGCACATTAACATATGGAGATGGTATATGGTAGAATATTGCATCAAAAATTACTTAAGCTTGTGAAATTGCTTTAGGAAAGATGTTTGTAATGTACTTCTCTGTCAGCGCATCAACTCAAGAATGTTTACCATGGCACCAGCACGTGTATTAAAATGTTTATTGCTTTAAGAAATATTTATACTTATTTATTAAGAAATTCAAAAGTGGACCAAAAAAATGTAAGTGGCTGTAAAATATGGTATCTCAGCAAAAACAGTTTTTATTATATTAAAAAATGGAAATTTAATTATGTCATTTGAATCGGGAACGCCTTCTGGATACAGCAAAAGAACGATAAAGCCTATATTTGAGAATATCGACAGGTCTTGAACAAACTGGAATTTTTGTTGTTGAAAATAACAAGAAAAGTTTGCAATTTAAAATGTATTTATGGATGAATGAAATTGTAGTTTCATTTAAAAAACTAAAAAAAAAAATCCATAACTCGAAGTCTCCCTAACTCGTACTTTTTTCTCGGATAATGGTGATTCGAGTTAGGGAAGCTCAACTGTACTAGCAAAAATATTTTTTAAAAATTTTTTTGCAGTCACTCTTAGAATTGTTTGAAGAATTTTTCTGCATTAAAATATTTTTCTTAAAATTAAAAAGAATTGTATATTATAAAAATTAAGACAAACTTATAATTAAGTAATCAAATTCTTAATATTTTTTGATATTTAATGTTTACTTTATTTTGTGTGTTATTCCAAGTTGTTATTGCTCACACACTTTTGTGTATTTTTTTTTTGTGGAATGGATATTCAACCCAATTTCAATTTATTCTATTTGTGACCTCGGATTTATTTTATAAGAAAAATTCAGAGATTTATGTGTCTTTCTTCATACAAGTAAATTCTCCGAATAACTGGGGGAAAAAAAAATACTATTTAATATATATTTCAATGGACAAATTTGCTTTAAATTTCTTAGTCTTTTTCTCCGTCAACTTGTTGCTTGCATTTTCATTCCATTCGATTCCATTAACAGAGAATTAAAACCAAAATAAAGCCAATCAAAATGAAAAGCCGATTGAATCGAATATGCAAAGGAAAATCGTAATAAAGTTGAAAGTGGAGGGACGAGCAACTATAACTGCAACAGTAACTGCAAGCTCAACAGCATTTGTTTCCAGTTATCAATGCCACAAAATATGGCATGCAGTTGGTTAGTGACTGCCACGTTAGTGACTGTTAATTGGCTGGAAATGTTGCCTTATTGCCGTGATTATGACTCACCTAATGCGGAGTGAGAGTCGCCATAAGAGTATCACTTCTTTAGCTGCTTAGCAAATTTCTGAGAATTGCGGGCCAGAGTCGAAAAATCTTAGTTGAAAAGTAGTTTTATCAATCACACAGGTTTTTTTTATATTTTCAATTGAACTCAAATTGTGTGTTTGCAATTTCTAAACTGTATACTTGCATTGTGAGTACGAAGTTCTTAAAATAGGCAGAGAAATTCTTGATATAAAAGTAAAGGGTCTTAAATAAGGTAAAACTAAGCACTGAGAAATTAAGATTATATTTTATCGGATAGTTTATGTTAGTTTTTATTGACTTTTACACTAACTGAAAGTTTGAATTGTACATAAATATGTATTAGAAAATGAGTAAAGCTAGAGATTCCAAATAAATTAAATCAAATTTACGATAGTAATTTAAAAGTGCATTTTTAAAAAAATTTAAAAAAAACTTTTGATTTTGATTTAATTTCTTATTCCATAAATATTATTTTTAAATATTATTTATAAATATTATTATTATTATTTAACTGATCGAACGAGTTTAGCATTATATAAAAGACAGCTTAGCAATATAATAAAATATAACTAACAAAGCAAACGAAAGCTCAACTTTCAATAGACAAAGTGAAATTTCGGTGATTTTTAAAGGTGAAACACTTTTCAAAATAATAAATGTGTTAAATGTCTGCCAATGTTAAACGAGTGTGTGGCCTAATTACAGCTAAGCAGGTGTGCGTGTGTGTGTGTGTATGGGTGTGTTAATTTAATTTGCTTGCAATTAAATTCACTTTAATTTGCCCATTTGCAAACTCAAACGAAGCCAGCAAAATAAATTGCATGTGGTTGTTGCAATTGCTGTTGCAGTTGCAGTTGTTGTTGCTAGTACAGTTATAGTTACAGTTATAGTTGTTGTTGCAGCTTCCGCTCCACTTAAAAGTGAAGCTGTTGCCACAGGCAAATCGACCGCAAGGAGCAACAAATTTGGGTTAGTTGCCGGTTAGCCAAAGCCTTAAATCAGTTAACGTTACTTGCAACACTCACTTAGTCAATCAATCAATCAGTCAATCAGTCAATCAATCAGTCAATCAATCAGTCAATCGATCCGTCAATCAGTCTTTCAGTCAGTGGGACACTTGAAATGCCAGTTAATGTCAATTGCTTCCGCTTCCGCTTTGGCTTTGACTGTGGCAGGTGCAACTACATAGTTCTGTTGCCAGTGATGTGGCAAGTGTTGCAAGTTGTTGTTGTTGTTGTAGTTGCCACTGAGTCTGTGTCAGTGTCTGGGCATCGCATTGTGAGCGCTTCGCTGCCCTCGCTGGACTGCTTAGTGGGTCAGTCGTCGAGGCATCGAAGCGTGCCACGTGCCCCATAACCATTTACACACCCCCTCCTCCCTCCTTCACCTTTTCTCACACACACACACACACACACACATTACATGCCCCAACAGAGCAACTTCAACCCTGGCCACAGGCGCTCGCTGGATGCTTTGGTCAATAACCTTAATTGCTCATCAATTTACACAGCCAACGAGAGAGCGAGAGGGAAATGGAGAGGGAAGAGATAGAAAGACTGAGACTAGCTAAGCGCAGAGGCGCTAATCAGGCAACGCACACACACACACCCACACACGTATGCAAATCAGTACACTAGCCGACATAATTATTTAGACTAAGCTTCTCACTTGTCTATTATATTATTTAAATGAAAAAATATGCAACAAAAAAATGTATTTTTAATAAATATGTTTAATTTAATATATGTAGTAATGTAAAAATACATCTTAAAAATCAAAGATTCGATTTTTCAAGTACTTTAACTCAATGATTTTTTCGATTATCAATCGAGTTAATTAGATAGATTTTTATTCGTAGTTCATTTGCAGGATTAAGCTCAGTTAATTACGACAGGAGTTGATTTAATGTCAAAATTTGTGATTTAAAAAACTTGAATTTTCGATAAAGTTAGTAAACAAAAAGGTAAGCTATTTAAAAATCGATATCTTGTTGCAAAGAATATTGTTTTAATGCAATGAATGAAATTGGCAAAGTAATGAATTTTTGGATTTAATTTGATTTTCGATCTAGCAACTTACAAGTCAAAATTAACGTATGTATGTACTTTGTATTAAAAATTATGTTTTCTTTTAAAAAATTTGGTTTGATTTTTGTCGATTTTTTGAGATCGTTATTAAATTCGATTTACTGAGAAATACAAGGAAAGAATGATTAGTGGCTGCTTTGTCGAACTAATTATGTCGGCTAGTGTGTGTGTGTGTGTGTGTGTGTGTGTTTTGGTATATGTGTCACTGTGTTAGCAGCAGCAGCAGCGTTCATTGGCTTTGGCCCCAGCGCATTTAATCAATATTTTGAACAACGGCAACAACAAACATTTTAATTGAAGTTGCCAAAGTGTCAAAAGTGTTGTATGTTACAAAGTTTACACACACACACACAAACACACATACACACACACAGCCAGACAGTAGCTTGGCGCATTGCCCCCCAATGCCACATTGCCACTTCCCCCTCCTTCACTGCTTGCCACATTGCGCCCTCGGGTATGCAACAATTTTTGTTGAAGCGGCGACTTTAATTCTCATTTTGTGGTACTTGGCGCTGTTCATGTTGCAAGCGCACTTGCAACTGGACACTGCGAGCATTAACAAAGATTTCTTGTTTGCAAGTCTGTCTGTGTGTGTGTGTGTTGGACATTTAAATACACACACACAGACACAAAGCGGCGAGTTAACAACTTTCACAAAACAACTTTCCTGCCGAACTGCGCTGCGTCTCTATTTTTGTGCATACCCTGTATTCCTAGGTCTAACCTGAACGGGTAGTTCATTTAATGTATGTCAAGTGATTTTAGATGAAACACATGCTCAAAATTGAAAAAAAAAAAAGATGATGTATTGCATTGGCCGTGTTCACCAGAACAAATCGACAACAAAAAATCGATGAGATTTGCATGATTATTCTGGTGAAATGCAGTGAATAGCAATCATGATTTCAAATTTTGTGATTATGATGACTGAAAATTCATCACCAAAATAGTGCGCTGAAATTTTCTGATTGTGATGCTTTGTTATCGAACAAACAAAATACATGATTACTGATTGATTTGTTCTGGTGAACGCGGCCATTGTTAGCTGCTTTTTACAGGGTATCTGCTAGTCGGGTCATGTTAGTTTTTTTTAAGAAGCTTAATCGAATTTCATATTCTTCTGGTTAATAAAATTCTATTTTGTTTTTGTTTTAAATTTTCGTTGTGTTTCATCAGGTTTTTTTTTGCTGATCCTTATCCATATTTTTCATACTAGTTGATTCTTTTTTGATTCTTCATCTTCCAAAACTAATCAACATGTGAATTTTAACGTATAACTTTCAACAATACAAAAGAAATAAAACTATTTTCAATCCAAGATTTCAGTTTTCTTTCCCTTTCTTTCAGTACTTATAAAACTGTCCTCGCTGTCAATTTTCAGTTGTTAAGCAATTTACAGGGTATGTTTTTGTGTGCATTGCAATGGCATTGATTGCACTACTTTCTTTCTTTGCTTTCGCCTTGCATTTACATTTGTATTTGTTTAGATTTTTTCTTGTTTTCGCAATTTTTTTGTTGCACAGCTGTCAAATCTTTGCTAATGTTGTTGTTGTTGTTGTTGTTGCAAGTCCGTCATTTTGTTAGTTTTCCGCACTCAAAATGCTAAGCTCCTTCGCTTACATGTGTGCGAATGTGTGGGCGGGTGTTTACTTTTGAGGCACTGTTGTCCCATTTAAGCTAATTTGATGCTGCACTGTGGTGGTTTTTGTTCCTCTTGTTGCTGTTGTTGTTGTTGCATCTAGATGAGAACTCGTTTGTGGCAACTTCTCTGAAACTTCTCTACAAGCTTCTCCCTTAACAGAACTTTTACACAGGAAGTTGTCCCACATTTGCCATTAGAGTATTTCTGCTTTTAGTATTAGTATTTTAGTTTTTAATGTTTTGTCATTCATTTAATCCTAGCTTACTTTGAAAATTGTTAATGCATTGAAAAATTGTTAATGGACGGATTAATGCTGCTTTTTCAATTTAATAAAGAGGAGCACATCCATCAAAATTCTCAATTTTTTGCGCATTTTTCAGTGTTACTTTGAATTTAAATGTATTACGCCTGGCCATTTGAAACATTTTAAACTATGACAAAAAACAATTTCAATAGATTTCCCCTTAATATATAGTTGTTTCATATAATTTTAAATTATACAAAACTATCTATTTTCATTGAAAGAGAAATTTAAATCACAAAATCATCGTTGAAATTCTTAGTTTCATAAGAATGTGCATGAAAATATTACACTCATATGTTTGTTTTTATAAAATTAAGTTTATTTTTGTTTCGGAAAAGGGTAATTTAATTTGGAAACGTACAAATTTATGAATCGGTTTATTTGCATAAGTAAAGTTCATCATTAGAAATTTCATTTATCTTCATGCTTATTTTTTAATAATTGTTTTAAGAAATAATGTTATTAAATAATTATATTCAACTCCTGTTTGAATTTTCTAAATTTATTGTTTAAAATTTAAAATGGTATACAATTTTATGACTTTGCATTTATTGCTTTGTTTTCTGAATAAGAAAAGTTAAAAAATTTATGAAAATGTCGGTCATTAGACATTTCATTAAATAATTTTATGCAACTTATAGTTTATATTTTTTTTTATTGCTTTAAGAAGTTTCAATTAGTTAGAAAAAATAAAAATCAATGAGCTTGATTATTCGCATGAGCAAGCTTCAATGAAAATGCCTTAGAAATTTTATTAAATAATTATATTTAACTCCTTGTTTTTTTTTTTTATTCAAAACTAAGTTTATTAGTTTAAGCTGTTCTTTTTAACTTAAAGGCCGTACACATGTATGTGGCGTTTGTCAGCCTAGAAATGCCCATATATAGTTAGCAATCTTATTTGAACTTTGAAGCTGCCCCAAAAAGTCGGCAATGAAAGACAAATACACTGAATGAACTGGGCGAAAGCTCTTTTAAAACTGAAATTCAGCGTGGTCAGCAATACACATAAGCTTTGTCAACACACACACACACACACACATATATACGTATATACGCACACAGACATCAACTGAGAGTTGCAACAACAACAACAACAATTTCTCAGCTACTCAACAATTCCGCACTTTCACTTTATGGCTGGCGCGATGTTGCACTTAACAGTGCACCTGTGTGGCAGCGGCATTGGCAGGCTGCCCCACATTTTAAATGTGCCACAATCATCGCCATCGAGACTCCATTTCGCTCCCTCTCTCTATCTCTCTTCCTGTCTCTGTCTTGCTCTCAATCACATGTGGGAATTCAATTAAATGAACGCCGCCGCGATAAATGCTTAGCTTTGCAGTGCAAAGTGCAACATGCAGCAGTTGCAGCAACAACAACAACAGCCACAATACTGCAAAGCGGAAGAGAGAAGGAGAGAGGGAGGGGGAGGGGGACACACACATATGTACACCGTTAAAAAGCATTAAATAGTAAGAACATTGACTGAAAACTACGTCAAACCTTGTCAACCAAATGCGTCACGATTTAAATATTATTTAATTATATTTTATATGGAAAGCGGAAAAAGGAGAGGGAGAGTGCGAGTGCGAGGGAGTGAGGCACACGTAGGTACACTGATAAAAAAAGATTAAGAATTTATGTCAACCGAATGCGTCAAGAAATAGAAATTATTTGGCTTGACTTTATACACGGAAAATAAAAATCCGGGACTCCGAGATAAAATCAATCTAATATTAAATTGATATTATCTAATACCAAGTACGAAATACTTAATGCAAGCACGATTTTTCATTTTCTTTTACGCAAATATTTTTGATTATCGGGACTCTATTCGAATTTTAGAATGATTTTCCATTTCCATTTTAAAAATTAGCCGATCGGTGGATTTTTTTATCAGTGCACTTATAAGTAGATCCCAAAGCGACCGGAAGTCACTTTGAGCTAACAACGGAAGTTGCAAACGTCTGCTGTTCACAGTTGTTGTTGCTGCTACTGCTGCTGCTGCTGTTGCTGCTGCTGTTGTAACCGAGCAGCAGGCCAAGTCAACTTGCCTCGTCTCTGATTTGCCACGACTCGAGTCGCCAAAGCCACGACTCTGATTCGTGCCTGCCACTGATGTTGTTGCTGCTGCTGGTGCTGCTGCTGTTCGTGTGCCCTTAACCGAGTCCTGCCTGTGTTTGGTCTAAAATTCTGGCTGGCTGGCTGGCTGGCTGGCATCCATTGCCAGGCAACATTTCAACATTTTTAGTCATTGAGCAGTTGTTAAGCGCGTCGCACGTTAGCACGGCCACGGAGCAGCAACAATATAAATCACATCACCAACACCAACAACAGCAACAATTACGGCCACAACACACAACAGCTATTCGAATTTTTTTGGCGCGCAAATTACAAAGTCTTTTTTTCTTGTGCGATTTTTAAAAGTTCTCCAAATATTTTTGGAATTTTTTTCAATTTTTTTTAATACGTTTTTTTGAAAAAGTGTCAAAATGCGTGATCATCCAAATGTGCCAAATGTGTTTCGAGTTGCATCCACGCACAGCATCAACAGCATGGGCGTACTGGCCACGCCTGGCAGCAATAGCAACCAGCAGCAACAGCAACAGCAACAGCAGCAGCAGCAACAACAACAGCAATTGATCAGCAACAGCTACGAGCAACAACAGCATCAATTGGCGCGACATCAGCTAACAACAAGTGCATCTATTGAGCATTATCAACAACAGCAGCAACAGCAACATTCGCCATATGCAACATTGCCGCGCGGTTATCAAAGGCGCACAGCACAGCAACTGTTGCAGCAGCAGCAGCAACAGCAACAACAGCAAAACATGGGCGTCATCAACACAATTTCCGGCAGCATTCCGGCAACAGGTTTTAACGATATGCATTTAAATAATCAGCAGCACAGCAACAACAATAACAATAACAACAGCAGCAGCAACAGCAACAGCAATTGTAATGAGCGACAGCAACTACAATCTGCTTTGAAAACCTATAAACCACAACATCAACAACATTCACAGCGAACTGTCACAATAACAACGCCAACAAAATCAACAACAGCAGCAATAGTTGCTGATAATCAACCAGATGTTGAAAACAACAGCAACAACAGCAACAGGGCCAACGTCAGCAACATTAGCAACATCAGCTTCAGCGTTAGGGCTGGTTACCTGTGGCTATTGACACCTGTTGCTGCCAGGTGAGTGACAAGACAAGCATTTTGGCAAATGCAACACGACAAGCGCAACAGCAACAGCTACAGTAATAGCAACCGCAATTGCTGCGGTGACCTTTGTGTGAGCGATTGGCAACTTAAACAAGAAAGCCAGGTCGAAGATTTAATACCCTTGCAAAATCCAGCAAACAATTTTCGGCTGATCCTTAGTAAATAAGCAGAAATAATGAAGATGATTTTTATTTTTAAATTTATTTCTTTTCTTACAAATTTTCATGTGCACATTTTTCAGTATTTTAAGTTTTGCTTTTTAATTTACATAGTATGATATAGTAGTCTGCTTTTAGACATAAAAGACACGAAATTAAGTTGTATTTATTTTTTATTATTTATTTATTAGAGCTCGACTAAGTACGGTCGGCAAAAAGTTTATTAAATATGGACAATTAAACTGAGACTAAAAATTTCTGCTAATAACGCTGATATGAAGAAAAGGTTTAAATATTGAGGGACAATGCGAAATCAAAACGATTTAATTAACAATATTTGGGCCGTGGGTCGCTGTTTCTTCAGGAACAGTGGGTGCCGATTCCCATAGACAGCTTTATATCGTGTTAAAAATAAAAATTCTTTCGAAATGCCCCACAAGATTTGCTTTAGAGTTGAGTTTCATTTTCAAGAAGTAAATGGACTCCCTCTCATGAAGCTTCGAGTCTCTTCTGACAAATACAAATGCTTTTTGAACTAAACAGAATGGAATGTTTCTGCATAAAGTTAATTAGCCTAATGTTTTCTTTCAGCATTTTTCTCGGCGGCAAATCTGCTTTCTAAAGTGCATACTAATTCCTCTGCTAGAGTTTTCACAGGAAATAGTTTTAACAAAGTTGGGAATCAACGGCTTTAGCTTTGGTTTAAAATTTCTTTGCTGCTTTTTATTATCTCTACGTTGGTTTTTTTTGGAATCTACGTACATAATTTGTTTCACATCCAGAGTTATTAAGAAATGTTATTTATAACTCTAGTAGAGAGTGTTTTACAAATATGTTCAATTTTCTCTCTTTTCTCAGAGTAACCATAAAATATTTTTACTCTACATAACCTTATTAACAGTTCAACTAACGTCTTCCCTTTGAAATTTATAGTTTTAGCTTAACTCGATGAAATTTTATTTATTTTAAACTCAAATTTATTTTTTAATGATCAACAATGCGAATATTTATATAATATATATATATAGAAATGTATAGAAAAGTTATAAAGAAATGCAGATCGATCTCTTAAAAATAAATAGCTAAACAGTTTAACATGTAGATGAGAAACTTTATCATAAAATTGTTGGACTTGACGAATGGAAATTGTTTTGAAGCCTTTTGGATGAGGGAACAAAAACCAAAGACTGTTTTGCCAAAAGTATGACCAGAAATATGTCAAAAATCTCGCGAGATGGAGAAGTTGGTGGGCTAGAGGTTGAGGGTTGAGAAGGGGCAACCAAATGGCGATTGTCATTGTCTTGAGGGCGTGGCCGAGTTAAGTTGGTTGAGTTGCAAAAACTTTTCGCAAATTAAGCGCACATTTTTGTTGATCCAAAAATTGTAATATTGTAAAATGTGAAATGTGAAATGGAAAATGGATGCGCGTTGCGTTAGAAGGTCTAAAGAAAGTTGATGCTGCTCCTTCAGAGCGGTCGGAGGAAGGCAGGAAAGGCAGGGAAGGGTAGGCGTCTTCTCTCTCACACACAGTCAGTGCAAATAGTTTGCGAACAAATTAAGCCCACTTTGCAGTGATTTGTGTCGCTAACACAATTATTTGCCAGGCAGCAGGCGAACAACGGGAAAGGACAACAGGGAGGAGAGCCAAGGAGCAGGACGAGCAGGCCAAGGATGTGATGTCTCAGTCGCAGTCGCAGTCCAAGTCTGTGCCTGAGATGGGAATGAAGATGAAGATGAAGATGACGACTAACATGAAGATGAAGATGAAAACGAGTACGAAGACTTTTCTGGGCCTGTCCTGTTAGTTCTCACATTTCCTGGAGCTTCATGCTTCATCGTTATCCTTGTTGTTGTTGATGTGGCCTCTGCCTCATTGTGTCTGTGTGTGTGTGTGTGTGTGTGTGTGTGTGTGTGTGTGTGTGTGTGTGTGTGTGTGTGTCCTGGGCACGTGAAACGTGCAAAATACGCGCATCGCGTTCTTCGGCGCCTTCAGCGAATGTGCGAAGCCTAAAGGACTCGATGCTCGATGCTAGACAAATGTCAAAGAGCGGCTCATACATATACGCTCCCATATACATATACACACACACACACACACACACACACACATGCTCACATTCATATGGAAAGCTGTACATTGATTTTGCAGCTAGAACTCTTAAGGCTTCCCCTGTCTGATTGAAGGCCGTATGATAAATACTTGGCGAGCACAGTAGCCACTCGATAAGTGCAACTTGGATATGTTACAGTTAGCGCTTATAATGATCAATAATAGCAAGTGCATATGAAAAAAAAAACACTTTGATTGGTTTCACTTGATTGACTTTTTAAGAACTTGACATGCATTTTTATTTTTTTTTATTTTTAAATCACTACATGGATTAATTTTGATTGAGCACGATAGTATAATGGTAGCCTTAAACTACCTATTCCGATAGTTTTACTGGGTATTATAACATCTTGTGCGGAGAGATAAAGATTTCTTACTTTCGTATAAATATAACTTAATATAATGGTTTTATTATATTTACAGGGTATTCAAAATATATATACGAGTATGAATAAAAACTATTTCAGCTTTCGATCTAAGCAAATGTATTATATTATATGGTAAACGGCATTTAGAGTTTTCCATAGGGTAGCAACTATTCTTAACTACATCTTTTAAGCACTTCAAGGCTAACAGGGTATTAGAAAGCACTGCAACTTTCATATACTTTAAAAGTGCTACAATTATAACTTGAACTATTTGCCGCTTTATTTTCGGAATCAACTCTTCATCCATCTCTTAATGAATTTGTAAGCATTTTAAACTTGTAAGAAAATAAAGCAAACCATTCGAAACTTTTATCAAATTGAAAACTACTAGAGCCCCCCTCGCTGCTTGGACTTTCGAAATCCCAAAGCGTCGACATTGGAGTACTCATACTCGGAGTCGTAGTCGTATTCATTTGCTATGCACTCAATTACAAAGATTCATGAGCATGAATCATGCAAAAGTCGTAACTGAATGTTTGTGAATGCAAGTGAATGCATACAATATTCATATTCATACAATGCCCAGCAATTCAATTGAAGTGAGCTGAACTATTTGAATGCCTATTTTAATAATTCCCCCTGGAGCGGAGTCAAGTCATTTGAGTGCACTCAGAAATGCACCCATAAATCCTCTTAAATACTTATTACTTTAAGAAGACAAGAGTTTATGTTCTGTCGTGTCTGATAAACAATGATTTAAGTTAAGGCTTCCAGGACTTTAATGTGTAATACACACCTCTCATCTGATATTTGTGCGCATTTCTTTTAAGCCAACAACTTGTGAGGCATTTATTTGCATATCAACTGGAAGCCCATTAACTTTTTTGTTGTTCACCTTCCGTTTTTGGCATTTGGTTAGCTGCCCCGTTGCCAGCGCTTCCTTTTGGTCGTTGTCGTATCTCTATACCCTGTATGTAAAGCAATTATTCGGGTATTTGTGGTTTCTAAAAGAAAAGTATTTTGAAATGTCTTAAATCGAGAACGAAAGTACACAGAAAAAAAAATCCGGGATATTTAGCCCGAATTCAATCCGAAACGATGTCAGAAGGGGAAATCTCGGATTCAATCCTGAAATTCTGAAAATCAGGCTAAAAAATTTTTATTAATTATAATGTTTTTCGTTACATTTATTATTTATTTTTTAATTTTTTTTTAAGATTTTTTTTTTAACGTTTTATTTTTTTTACTTTTTTTTTAATTTTTTTTTTTAATAGATATTTTTTTTTTAAATTTTTTTATTTTTTATTTTTACTTTTTTTTTTTAATTGACGGGGGAATCGAACCCAGATTTTTTTCAAACTGGAGCCGGCGACTCTTACCATTGAGCCACCGGACCGGTTGAAATGAGAGAGGCCGAGAGAGAATTTTCCTCTCGCGCTCAGCAAATGTGTATTTTCCCATTTTAATCCCGATACAGGCTTGATTATTCAGCTTAATCCTAAATACATACTCAAAAAATGCGAGCTTAAATTAAGTATTTTATACTTGATTTTAGAATGGAATTTTTTTTTCTGTGTACGATTTTTTAATTCCTCTCCGCATATAATTTGATTTGATTTGTGAAATCAAATTTTTTATAATTTTTTGTCTATTTTAATGCTGAGTGTGTTAATTTTACAGAGTTTCAGAATAATTTTTTCTCCTGTGTTACGTGTATGACTCATGCTAAGATTCGTTATATTCATTGACAGTTCCTCGAAGCCACTAACAAGTCCAAGAATTTAAATTGAGTTAGGCACACAAAAATAATGCACAGCTGCTGATTCTATCACTTTTAACTGGAAGATTCATTTTTTTTTATTTCTGAAAAGTAATATCTAAAGTGTTACGTCGGTTTCAAAGCATATTTTTACTAAGAATTGTTATGTGTACCGTGCATCGTATTACGAACACCATACAACTAACTTCTGCATTTATCAGAATTCCTCGTTTATCAGAGTTCCAATAAACTAAATTTAAAACAACGTGTTGTTTTGAATGTGAAGATTATTACACATTTTCAGAATAGTTTGAAATTAATGCGAACAGAAACTCGTTACACATAAAATAAATTCTTGCAAATTGTTTTTAATTAATTTTATAAATTCAATAAAAAAATAGTTTGTTGAAATTCAAGCGAAACTGTAAATGAGAACAAGTTGATAAGTTTATAAAATGTAATGTTGAGTATGCTGTATTTCTTGACTTCATATACATTGTTACAAATAAATTAAATAATACGAATTTGGGTCTTTAAAATGCGTCAAGAAAAAAATGATTAAAACATGCGAAAATATATTGAAAATATTTATTTGCGTTTTTTATTTTGTTATAATTTTATTTATGTATTTTTTTTATCTCTTGATTTAATTTGATTACATGTTTTAATTTAATTTAATTTTTTGATTTATTATTATATTTAATATGATTTGTTTTGAGGGGAAACAAATTATTGAATTTCTAAAAAGAGAATGTGAAATTAAGAATTTAATTATATAAAAACAATTTTTATTCGTAACTGAATACGAGTAGATAAAAAATAAAAATAAATTATTGACATATTAAATAATAAATTTAATTTACAATTTTTTATTTAATTTAAGCATTTAATATTTAAGACGAATATTCTTGATTTTAGAAATTGGTTTTTTAATGGCTATGCCGGGTATGTGCTCGTTTATCATTGTGTGCTGTTTGACACACGTATTATTCCCTGCTGCTGCTAACGACACAGACATCAGATATTTTTAATCAGCATTCAGACACACGCATACATGCTCACACACACACACACGCTGGTATTTTACTTCATTACGAGCGCTGCCAACTTTCAGTCACTCTTACATGTGTGTGTGTGTTTGAGGATGTGTGTGGGCGTATCGCTGTCGCTGTGAACATGCATAGACTGCAACACACACAGACATACACACACACCCACACACAAACTCACATTGTTTTTGGCCCTCTTTTTTCAACAGCATTTCAGTGGCAATTGTTATCGCTGCATTGGCCGGCCCCCAATGGCTTTACACGGAGGAAAAGCTGCCCAATGCCAACTATAATGGGACAGCGAACTTCAATGCCTTGGACGATGGCGCCTACATAACCAAATATACCAAATCCAGTCTCTGGATATTCTGTACAACGATGCCAGGTGAGTTAACGGATGTTTTAAATGAAGACAAATGTCCCAGAGAGAGTCAATGACATTGCGCATACGTCGTGTGGTCCGTGTGATTTAATGAGGCATCTGCTCAAATGTCTATGGACAACTAAAAATGTGCAAACATCAAACACATAGTCAATCATCCCTTTGTTAGTTGGCCAATTGTCCCGTCAGTCAGTCAGTCGGTCAGTCAATCAAGTAAACAAATAAAATGAAGCAACAGCCGCCAATTAAGATCCGACACGGACACAAGCTCCCATTTTGCTGGTGTTGATGATGACGATGTCAAAACTGATTTATTTGCATGACACTACTGACAGCGCAATGGCAATGGTTTGCTCAACAATACCCTGTAATTAACAACGAGAATGTCGAGCTGACGCTCTAAAAAGTTGTCTATCCAAATTGTTAACTCAATCTATCTAAAGATACCCTGTTTATTAACTTCGTAAGAATAAGTTTTTTTAAAAATTGAAAAGCTTCTTAGAAATCTTTGTGATTTAGCCAATTTTTTTCTTGTCACAGAGAAATTTCTAGTCGGGCACACTCCTCTATTTCCACTCCTCAAATTCCACAGAAAAAAGTTTTTTTTATTTATACAGGGTAATTGCTAGTCGAGCATGTTGAGTGGCAATTTTTTTGTATGTACAATAATTGAAATGTTTTTTAGGCCTGGACATCGACACATACAACTGCATCAAAATTGATTACTTTCCACAGGAGGGTTATCAACCGGATCCGCACGACTCAACGTCTGCGATACCCTGTAAGTAGTGCATATGAGAATAGATTGAGAGCAGCCCACCCACCACTTAAAGAGTTTAATAAGCCTTAGAGAATTGATATTGTTAATAAATAAAATGAATTCCCAGTTAATAAAATTCCCAAGAGTGTTACGTAGTAAAGTTCTTATCCAAATGTACAACACATAAATTGTGTGGGTTTTAAAACAGATATTTTGTTTTAGATCATAAAATTGATTTGCCAATTTCCAATTTTCTATTCATCGTATTTATTGCTGTCTACATTGAGAATTAAGTTTCCCATTAAGTCTATTGCTGTGTCTTTGTGCATGTTAACTGATAAACCTATTTCAATAGCTTGTTTTCGTCAAGTGGAAAGTGCAAATTTCAATGAAATTTCATGAACATGCTCATTAAGCAATTCGAAATATTATTTAAATGCATTTTGGATTAAGAAAGTTCATAGAATTCATGCAATTTAATATGAATCAATTAATCTACTGGGAAAATGTAGTAGTTGGATTGGTAAGTGCTTAAAATGATGTCCTTGATAGCCTTATCTATTTATTTGATATCAATTTCGATTGATGCCCTTTGACAGGCCAATTGGATTACGTTTTTGCTCGATTTCGAAATATTTCATTAATTTTCTGCAAAAATTGACAGAAAAACAAAGAAAAAAACAAACTTGTAGTTAATAAAAAAAATCGCCGCTGGTGACAATTTTATATATATTAAGAAATCGCCGCTGGTGACAATTTTATATATGCAATAAAATAGTATAAAATTATTAAACAGCAAAGCGCGGATGCTTCTCCCTTAATGCATTGCTTGATATTTACCAATCTTTTTTATTTTATTTTATTTGTTCTTTATTTATTTATCGCTTTTCTGTTTCTGCTTTTGATTCTGAACCTAAGCCAGAGCCGGAGGGAAAACCACACGACCTACACGTCAAACTTTCGACTTTTGTGTTACTTTGCTACGCCCTCTGACCTCTTCCCTTTCACCGCCCCCTCTCTGGCCACCAAACCGCCCTAATAGCAAACAAACAGCATTCCCCCACTAACTGTTTATTGCCTTTGACCCCTTTGCAGATACGGTTACGAAGTCCTGCCCCATATTCCTGTTCGCGGGCATTTTTCTGCTCATCAGCTTCATTATCTTTCTGATACCCACGTGCTCGCATCGGAACAGTCTATACTATTTCAGTTCTGGAATATTGTTTATCGTTAGTGGTAAGTTGCCAAAATAATAATGATTATGCTAATGACAATGAGAATTATAAGAAAATAAATAAATAAAATCGTATTAACAGCTAATGCAAATGATAATGATAAGGATAATAATTATGTTTAGGATAATGGAAATTCTAACATTATTGTATCTAGCCAATGCTGATTTTAATACATAGTACACATTTCTATGCTAATGCTAATGCTAGTGCTAATGCTAATGCTAATGCTAATGCTAATGCTAATGCTAATGCTAATGCTAATGCTAATGCTAATGCTAATGCTAATGCTAATGCTAATGCTAATGCTAATGCTAATGCTAATGCTAATGCTAATGCTAATGCTAATGCTAATGCTAATGCTAATGCTAATGCTAATGCTAATGCTAATGCTAATGCTAATGCTAATGCTAATGCTAATGCTAATGCTAATGCTAATGCTAATGCTAATGCTAATGCTAATGCTAATGCTAATGCTAATGCTAATGCTAATGCTAATGCTTATGCTAATGCTAATGCTAATGCTAATGCTAATGCTAATGCTAATGCTAATGCTAATGCTAATGCTAATGCTAATGCTAATACTAATGCTAATGCTAATGCTAATGCTAATGCTAATGCTAATGCTAATGCTAATGCTAATGCTAATGCTAATGCTAATGCTAATGCTTATGCTTATGCTAATGCTAATGCTTTTACTATTACTATTATTAATACTATTGCTTTTACTAATGTTAATTCTAGTACTAATACTAATACTAAGGATTATTCTTAAATTAATGATAATGCTTATGCTAATTCCAATATAATTACTTATGGTTACGCTTATGCTATGCTCTCTAGGTCTAATTATGCTCATCGGACTGATTGCCTATATATCGATACTTAAAGCTGAGATCGGATCCAAGCTTCGCGCCCGTTCGACACTTCAGCCAGCGCTGTTTAAGGTGACATACGGCCAGAGTTTCTTCCTGTTCGTCTTTGGCTTTATTGCGACCGAGTTCGTTGGAGTGCTCAACATCTTTCTCTACATTCATCTGCAGGAGTTCAGTTATTACAGTGTAAGTATGTTGGAGGCAGTTAACCGGCGCCACTTTTGCGTGACCACATCTATGACACTATGACATTTCCTTTCGTGGTCACATCTTTTCATCAACGAAACTATAAGAGCCCAAAATTAAAATGAATGCAATCCCCCAGTTGCAGCTGTTACGACTACTCCTTTGAAAGTCAATAGTAGAATGTTATTGCGACTCATCTCAAAGAAACAATTCCAGGAAAATACCCAATGAGCCAGCTTGCTCAAAGATAGGAATCGATGCTTCAGACGAAATGAATGCCACTTGCAAATGCATATTTCCCTTTGAGATCGAAATCGACACATTGCCGCAACAGTTCCAAATGACTGTAAACGTAACAGAGGTATTTAAAGAGTCGCGAATAGCATCTGTTAAGGTTGTTGGGGGTAACAGAAGGACAAACTGAAGTTATTTCATTGGAAGTCTTACTTGACTGCAATTGCTATGTATATATCTCTTTCGTCACTAGCGTAGGCTTTCGTTCACAGTAATGTGAACTACTTGTCACTATACATACAAATCTCATTCTCTCTTTCCCTTTACCTCTTTGTTGTACTGTCTTATTTTAACTCCTACTCTCATCTTATTCTGCTATCCTCTCCTCTATCTCTTTCTCTCTCTTCCTCTTTCCTTCTACAGCGCCTGCCCTGCTTCAGTGTGACCAACATCCATGCCAAGATCAAGGAGGAGCAGCCAAAGAGTATTCTCAGTGATTCCTACAAGCGTTACAAGCAACCCGGCACAGCTGCCATCTCTGCATCCGAAGAGTCGCTCTCGCAAGCATTGCAAGAACAACAACAACACCAACTACAACAGCAACAACATCAGCAGCAACAACAACATCAACCGCAGCTGCATCAACAGTTGGCGCTGCGAGCGAGCAACGTTCGATTGCATCAGGTCCACGATGCGACAGGACGAATTGTTCCCTGTCAGACACAGACACAGACGTTGCCGGGGGGATTCGCCTGTCGCAAGCATCCCAATGCCACTGCCAATGCAGGTGGCTCCACTTTGAATCTCTATATGCAAAACGATTTGGACAGACGGTAAGTCTAATGATCTAAAAATACAGAAGCGATTGTTGAGTAGTTTAACTCGATAACTTTTTTGACTGTCAATCAATTTTTTTAAGTTTTGAAAGTTTAAATTTGATTTGATTTTCGACCAAACAATTTTACAATTCATTATACCCATTACTTAAAAATTAAGTAAAAGGATATATTGTATTCGTTGCAATGTATGTAACAGGGAGAAGGAAGCTTCTCCGACCCTATAAAGCATATATGTATGTATATTCTTGATCAGCATCAACAGCCGAGTCGATATAGCCATGTACGTCTGTCCGTCCGTCCGTCTATGCGAGCGCCTAGATCTCAGAGACTATTAGCGCTAGGGCAACCAAATTTGGCACACAGTTTCTATAAGCCCCACGCACAAGATCGGACAAATAGAAAGATGGTAATGGCTGATTTAAGTTTTTAATCAATGTAAGTGCTTAAAAGCATGCAATAAAAAATATTTGAAATTTACTTAAATAGGTAACGGGTATCCTACAGTCGGGAGCTCGACTATAGCCTTTCCCACTTGTTTTTGTTTTAAATTTTTGATTTTGTTAGGAACACTTATACAGTGTATATCGGTAATATTTGAAGATATACTGACGACTCCATTTAGATTTCGAACTTAAACTTGATTCATTTTATTGATTTGGATGATTTGCACCACAATTGTAGATTCTACTTTGAGAAACCGGCCGTGTCCAAGTGCAATCTGCACTCGCGCAGCTTTGCCAAGTCGTTAAATGAGCTGTGCACGGACTCAGGGGTGTCTGCTCCATCAGCACCACCGCCACTTCATGCGACATTGCCACTCCCCGATCCACCTGCCACTTTCGCTGACTTGCCGCAGGAGTTTCCACTGACACGGTCCGTGTCGACCGCAACGGATATTTATAGCTCGGTTCCCCCCTCGGCTCAACTGCAGAGGAAGCAGCAGCGCAACATGGCCACAAATACCCAGCAGATGTGGAACAAATGCGACGAGGACGATGATTACAGCGAGGCAAGACTCTGCGGACTGAAGCGTGGCATTCGCAAGACCAAAGACGAGCTCTTCAACGAGTTTTGCAAGCGTGCGGGAATGCGGGCCAAACCCAAAAATATCTACTACATTCCCAGTGAGGATTCCGATGAGGCGGCTTCGTCCAAGCTGCCGCCGTTGTCCCAACAGATCCGACGCACTCTCGAGGACAATCGCGAGAGAAGCCAAAGCCACAACAACGATGAAGATGATTTGGATGGCGATGATCATGGATTCCGACAATTTCGATCACCTCCTGGTGTTACATTGGACGGGGATCACCTCTATATTGTGGCTGGTGAGTTTCATTTTGTTTCCTAAGATACATACGTATATTTACAGGGTATCTACTACTCTAAAATTCCATTGAAAGCAGAAACGAGACAAGCACATTCAGATACTTTAGACATGATTATAGGGTATCTACCGAGTGCTCACTCACCATCATCTTTTTTGACACTGATTCCACTCTAAAAAGGATTATCAGGCAAAGAAAATCAGTATGCTCAGATCTTTCGGTTTTGAATACAGGGTATCTAATCTAATCTAATCTCCCAAACATATTATTATTGCTAATTTTTACAATTCACATTGAGCAAAGAAAACCTGCGAGCGAATCTGTGATTGAGAAGTTGCATTGCTACAGATGTGGTTACAGGGTATTTGCCAGTCGAGCAAGCATATGTGTATGTACATTAGTTTTTTCTTAGATGTAGTTTTGGCTCGAAGGGAGCGTGAATGCGAACTAACTTGCTGTTAAAGTAAAAGCATACAGATTACAGGGTATCCGTTCTTCGAGCAATGAAAGGAAACAATTGATAGCACTGTTTCTACTGCCTTATAAATAGCATAGTATCTTTGAACAGGGCTTACCTTTCGACCAACAATTGCAAACAGATTACAGAGTATCTACAAGTTGTGCACTCTCTTCTCGCCTCCTCACAGATCCCGCCCAGCTTGTGATGCCGCGTCGCAGCTCGATGTGTGCCGATGCCCATCTGGCGCCGCTAGCATCGATGCCAATGGCAATGCCGATGCCACAGATGCGCAAGTTGAACTCGAATCTGTCGCTGCACACACCCCAAACGGAGATCTGGCCGTGGCCGTCGCAGCAGCGTCTGGCCTCGGAGCACGGACAAAGCCGGACACTGCCGCGCTGCTTCATGCGACAGGCGGCGGGCAGTCAGGACAGCTTGGGATCACTGCAGAGCAACTACAGCGCGAGTCAGCAGCGATTCTCGCAGCTGATGTAGCAACATCAACAGCAGCTCCAGCAACAAAATCGATATCTCTCCACACTGACGTTGCCTCTGCCGCTGTCCCCGCTGCCTCCGCAGCGGCCCAGCCACGAGGAGATGCCCGCGAAGGGTCCGGGCGTGCAGTGGCCAGCAGCGATACCCTCGTCCCCCTCCAACTACGCCCATGGACCCAGCAGCTTCCATCCGCAGACCCTCTACGTGCCCGTCTCCATCAGCGCTGCAGCGGATGCTTCCTCGGCTTCCGCACCGGCTTCGGCCCCTGCCCAGCCGCCCAAGTTCCAGAGAGCCTACGCCTTTGATGATGTGCAGCGTCGGGCGAGCTTCGCCGTCAGCGATGCCTTCGATCTGGATGAGCTCGAGCGGGAGAGACGTCGCTCCCATGCGAGTCTCTTTATTCCACAATCTCTGTCCCAATCTCAAACTCAATCCCAATACCGGGAACCCTACGATGTCATCAATGGCACTGCAGTTTAAGCTCTCTCTCTCGCAGTCTCTGACTGAACATTTTTCGATAATACAGTTGAACTTCCATAACTCGAACTTCTATAACTCGAATTTCTCTCTAACTCGAGCTAAATGAGTGGCAGTAAAATAAATAAACTTAAGAAAAAGAATTCTATAAGTCGATTATCTCCATAACTCGAACCTTTTCTTTGGATAATGGTGATTCGAGTTAGGGAAGTTCGACTGTATATCGATATCTAAACACTTTTATCGTTGAGAGAACAGCCATCTTTCCAAATCAATCCATCAATATACATATATACATATATTCTCAAAACCTCTGTATTCAATTCCTGTTTCATTTCAAGCTGCATTCCACATTACAATTGTTTATGTTATCGATAACAATTCTTATCGATAGTTCATTACAAATCTATCGACTTTGAACTAATTTGTTGTTGTCTGTAGCTGATAAATTATCGATAACATATCGACTGTGCAATCGTTAGTGCTATTAATAACAATATAGATCGATCACTCATTACAATTACTTCTTCAATTGCTGAACCAATCAGTCTGAGTCTCTACTTGATATTTTATCGATAATGTATCGATATTTTAGCACATTAAGAGTATAGCTATATATTCATAATCCATTTAGTGATATCTATAACAATGCCGAAGCCAATTTCTGTTTCAAAAAAACATGTATCGATACTTACTTATGTTTTAAATAATCATTTCTCATTCATTAAACATTCGCTAACTATTTAATAACGATTTTAGATCAAGTTATCGAAAATGTCAACGTCCAATATAAATATCTGTATAATTAGTGTCGACTTACGAACTTACATTGGAACACTTATTAAGTGTATCCTCTTATATTGAGGTTTCAATTCAATTTAACGTACTAAACTGAACTTTTAAATGTTATATAAGATATTTATGCTATCGATAACTTTCGCTATAATTTTTCGATAACTTTCGATAACTGATTTCAAAGTAAGTCACATTTATAGGAATAATATATGTATATGTGTGTTTAAGTGTTATCGAATATGTTATAGACCAGCGGTGGGCACGCATGGGCTCCGGGAGCTACCGGCTGCTCACGAATTCAGATTTCGCGCCCACCGCTGTTATAGACGTCCATATATAGATATCTGTACTATTCAGTGTCAGTTTACGAATTTACCTTGGAACAATGTTTAAGTGTACCTCCATTGAGGTGTCAATTAATTTTAAATGGAAGCTACATATACAATATTTGAATAACCGTTTACTCTATTTGTGTATTTGTTGGGTTTACCCGGCATTGTCTGTGTTTTCCACCAGCTTTCCGCCCGTTGCGACGGATTTTTTAAAACTGGTAGAGCAATTAACGTTTACTTTTGATGTTGAGCTCTTTAAATAAGTGTGAAATTAATCGGACAGACTTTTAATATTTCCACACCAATTTTCCACCCTAGGCGGTGTTTTTATCGAAATATGCACTTATTTTAAGTTATGTCTTTGAGTGTGAGTTTTTAGCCCACTATACTTAATTAATCATTTTGTACCACACTTTGAACCTCCCACATTCCACTCAAGGGGGTTTAATCCACGAAAACGAAAACAGTGAAATATTTGTCGAATTAGAAGATAGAGTGTGAACTATCTACAACAATTTTTCGCCCATGTTTTTACGTTTTTAATACTCCACTTGAGGGTGGTATTTTTCAAAACCCTGTCTAAGTTCTCTCTCATAAGTGAAAAGCTAGATTTAAAATGCAGAAATCCAGCTCTTTGTGGCTTGGACTGCGCGTTGAATGTCAATCACAAAGAGTTTTCTATACAAAAGATATACTACTATGTCCAAAAAATACGGGGAATTTGTTTATAAATCAAAAAATCTTTATTTAATTTTTAAAATCTATTCCATCGCCTTCAAAATAGTTCGAAACACTTGTTAAAGTCGTTTTCCGGTATAGCGCCTTCTTCGTTTCCTCTTTTGTCTCCTCAATTGATTCAAAACGGTGACCCTACCTACAACCTACGCTATGTCCCATCGTAGAAGTTTTATTTTGATTTTTTGCAGCTCCGTGTAATACTCCTTATTGACTGGGACTGAACTCATAATGCACGACTTCACGATGATCGGAGAAAACCGTCAACGGGACCTTGATTTTTGAGCGACTTTGATGCGGTTTTTCGATCTCGACTTGCCTCTGGCACGATATTCGGGGTCATAAGCGTAGATCCAAGTCTCATCTCCAGTAATAATGCGTTTCATGACGTCCTGATAGTCATTGTCATTAACATTGTTTCACAGATAGAAATGCGACTATATTTTTTCAAACAAATTGAGTGTTTTTGGGACCAAAATCGAAAAATTCACTTTATACTTAAATGGGGTAAACAAACAAGCGTCACTCGAACACTGATGACATTTTTGACGTGATACTTGACAGAGTTGTCTAAAGGCCAGCGAAGTTTTAATTCAAAATTCCCGGTAGTTTTTGAACACAGTAGTATAGTTTGATGAAGATCAAACTATCCTAAGATCTCTATTAATATAGGAACTATATAACTATCTTATAGTTACACATACGAAATACGAAAGATTTAGTTTAAGAATATTTTAGTTCAAGAATATTTAGTATGGATACTATAGATGTTTGGTTTTATTGGGGAAGATTAGGATGGATTCTACAGTCGAGCTTCGGTATAACGATCCGGCACGTTTTATTGATGTTGATGTACTATTTAAATGTGTTTGCATCAGGTAACTGTTAGAAGTTTTCAAATAAAACTTTCGAATCAGCACTGAACTTATTATTAATTTTTTTATAAAGGTTTCAGAATAACATTTTTGAATTTAAATTAATTGTTACGAAACAGGAGATATTTTGATTTTTGGATCGAGGTAACGGAATATCTCTTTTATTTAAAATATATACGTTTTTGCATATCTCAAAAAAGAGATGCCGAAAAACTCTTGATCCCTTACGATTTTTCAAGCATATTATAATTTCAGAAAATACGAATTAATAATAATCTGTATTAAAAACCTTATGATTATAAGATTTCGGAAAATCCGATAGTAGAACTTAAAAAAAATACATCTTTTGTAATTATTTTTATATTTGTTCACTTTCGGGCCACGTGTGTATTTACATATCTGTTAAATTATAATTAGAAAAATTATAATCGAGAATTCAGCGGACCCGCGAGTTCGCTATTGAGAGGCTCTACTGTACTTGCTGTACGACAATTAAACAAATAAAGATATGTGTCTGAATGTACGTACGAGTGTGTAATCAATCCTTATTAGATAGACGGGTCGGGATCAAAATGGAACTGAGGTGACTGTCGCGCGTTTTCCGATCAATTTGCGGGACAGGATCAGGAGGCAGGAGACAGGGGGCAGGGGCAGCTCACCATCTATCTTCCATTTGCGTTGATCCTGTGCAGCAAAGTGATCGCGAAAACCTTCTCACATATTCATGCGTTTCCAAAACTCCTGGCTGGGCGACAGTGCCGCACTGGAGAATGTGTGCGATCCAGTGCCGGAGGAGGAGGAGGATTTCAGCTGCTGAGGATTGGGATGATTGTTGAGGCTCAGGCTGGTCAGGCTGCTCGTGTTCGTCGTGGAATCGCCCACATCGCTCAGAGCGTCCAGCAGACCCAGCAGATTTGCCGCTGGAGCAACTGCATCCGTTAGACTGCTGGGCGCAGTGTGTGGTCGACCTGGAGCCAAGAAGCTGGCATTCAGCTTATTGATGGGTGCACTCCAGGGACGCTTCGCTTTCGCCTGCTCCTCCATCTGATTGCCGAAGAGCAACTGCATCTTGGCCATGGATCGCTGCAGCTTGCGACTCGCTGGCGGCGTCGCAATCCTCTCCAGCGACGTGTGCGTCCCACCGCTGCTCAGTGGCTCCAGCTGCAGCTGCAGCTGCGACTCGGCGGCCAGAAGCTGCAAGCTCGCCGGCTTGGAGACACGCGCCAGGGTCGCCTCGACGCGACTCAGCAGCTCCTGGGTCTCGTCCTGCACCTGGTCGAGCACCAGCAGCCTGTTGGCGCTGCTCGTCGTCGCCGGCTGCGTCGTCGTCGTCGCATGCAACTCCGAGAGCAACTTGTGCCTGGCCACAGCAATCGCATTGGTGAACTGATAACTCTCCGGCTCCAACTCGGAGCCACTGTAAATGGGGGAGACAATTGGAGCGGGAGCTGGAACTGGAGCGGGAACTGAAGGGGGAACTGGAGCGGGAGCGGAAACTGCACCTGGAACTCCAGCCGAAGCCGGAGTCGTCTCCTGCCACTCCCGCAAACTGTCCAGCGTGCGTTGGAGCTCTTGATGCTCCCTGGAGCAGTTGCGCTTCTGTTTCTGGGCACGCGCACGCTCCAAATAGCCAAGGAAGCTCTGCTCCAGCAGATCACTTTCCTGCTCCAACTGCTGCATGCGATTCCTAACGGGAAAGTACTTGATTAGCTACGATTTCTGGTGGGGATTTGCTTAGAAAGTGAGCTTACTTGGCACTGAGCAGGGCTTCATTAAAGCTGGGCACGGGCTGAGGTCGTGCATCGGCCAGGATGAGGCTCGACGGCAGTTGTGTGTTGGTATTAGTCGCTACATTCAGCATGAGGGGTCGGTTGGGGGAGTCGGCGGATGAAGCAGCGGTTGCCAGAGTAGTTCCTGCGGCTAGCGGCAGCAGGAATTGGGTAAACAACGTGGGCATGGTCACTGCAGGCGCCGGAGCAGGAACAGTAGCTGGAAGAGCTCCTGGAAGGCGGGTCGACGGAATACTCGTTGCTTGTCCTGGTACAGGAGCCGGAACTGGAACTGGAAGAGGTTCCGGCAGATAACCCTCGAAATGACCTGGAGCTGGATCCGCAGCAGAGGACAAAGGATGATATGGAACAGCAGTTGAAGGAGTAACCTGAAAATGACCTGGAGCAGGAGTGGGAGCAGGAAGAGTTCCTTGAAATTGAGCTGGATCTGAAACTGAAAGAGAAGTCGGCAGAGAGCCTGGAACATCAGAAAGGAAGGGGCCCTGAAGTTGACCTGGAGCAGGAGTAGGAAGAGTAGTCGATAGAGAACCTGGAACAGAAGACGCAGCAGGTCCCGGAAGGCGACTAGGCAGATGAGCTCCCGGAACAGGAGTCGCTGCCGTTGACGGACCCGGAAGACGACTCGTAAGAGGAGTTGCTATCGTTGCTGGAGCAGTGGTTCCTATTCCTGCTCCGGTGGCTGTGGGTGACGACTTGGAGACGCAGCTGGCGGGGGTGACGTTGCAGCCCATGGCTGTGCCGCCTGCATCCCTCCACACCGGCTCGATGTGGGCCGCGTGCTGGGCGGCCTGTTCCGTTTGCTGGATCTTCTCGGCGAGCAGCTGATGATGTGCCTCATAGTGTTCCAGCAGGCGGAAGATCTTGTGCACGAGATCACGTGCCTCCAGGGACTGCGAGTCGCGTTCCACATGCCGGCACAAGGTCTACAAACGGTAAAAGGCATCCGGATTCATTCAGGGATTCGGCTTTAGATTGGAATCAATAGATATACTCACGCGCCAGGAGCTCTGTCTGTTGCTGAGACGCAGCAGCTCCGCATGGTGACGCAGCTTGACATCGAAAAGCTCGTCGAGCCGCTTCTTCTGCAGCTCCAGCGCCTTGTTCAGCGACAGCTCCACACGCTCCAGAAAGATCTGACCGCTCCGGCTGTGGAGCATCTCGTAGATCCACTGCTCGTAGCTGCGACTCAAGGGCGCCTCCTGGCCAGCTGTTGTCTGGCTGGCGGCATTCCTCCAAGCCTGAAGTTGACGCTCCATGCTCGTCGTCCTGTGTCGCTGACGGGTTTGGGGCGTCTGGGAGCCGATGCTTCGCCAGCTGGCAGGAGGAGGACGCTGGGGAGGCATTGCCGTTTGACTGGAGGAGTCCTTCAGCTGACGTGGCTCCTCCTGCTGCCTTTGCTTGAGCTCCTCCTGCTGCCTTTGCTTGAGCTCCTGCTCCATGGACTGCATGCCCTCCTGTACACCCATAAAGTGTCCATGGGAGAAGCCCTCGCGATAGCCCAGCTTGAATCCCTTGTGCCTGCCCACAGCATACTCCTGCTCCATGGCCAGATTGAGGACATTGCTCAGCGTCTGAATGCAGCCGGCCAGTTCGCCCACCAACGCCTCCATCCGCTCCAGGGTGACGGTGACGTACATGCAATCCGGCGATTGCTGCATCTGCTGCTGCAGCTGCGTCAGCGCCTGTTGCACCATGGCCAGGCTGGCCACCTGCTCCGCATGCAGATGCGGCAGCTTGGGCACCGACGCTGACTCCGTTGGGAGCTGGATGGGACCGGCTGGCGAGAGCACCGTGTTCCCCTCCAGCTGCTCCTTTTGCTGTTCCTTTTGCTGCTTCTCCTGTTGTTGCTGCTCCTCCGGCAGCTGCAAGGCGGTTTGCCCCGGCTCCAATGTTTGACCCGCACTCTGGAGACGCTGCCGCTCGAGGAGCTCCTGTTGGAGCAGCTGCTCGAATGCCGACTGCGAGATGACCTCGACGGGAGGAGCACAAGATGTGCAGAGATGCCGCATCTGATGCATCAGCTGTCCCAGTTGCTGCTCCACGCCGTTGAGGGATTGGGAGACGCGTGGTCCAATGAACACAGTGCGTCCATCTGCGGCGACTATAAGCTCCTCCGCCTGGAACAACTTGCTGGTGTCCACATCCGGACGACTCGGCAGACACGCCGCTGGCTGAGTTTGTGTCGCCTCCGTGCGATGTGTTGTGGTGCTCACTGTTGTTGTGGTGTTTGTTGTGGCCTCCTTGATCCTGGCCAGCGTTGGATCCACCAGCACCTTGAAGCAGCCAAGCAGCAGAGACACTTGCTGCTCATCGTAGACACGCAACACGGTCTGTCCGAATTCCAGTTGCAGCTCGCCCTTGTGCTCGCCCAGAATCGCACTGATCACCTGCTGCAGTTCCTCCTGGCTGAAACGGAACTCCGGGCACCTCTCAAAGTCCGGCAACGTCTGACGCTGTGGCATCTCGCTGCAGAAGACGGAAAGGGTGTAGTGACAGTTCTGGACGTAGAGGAACTCGGCGACCATCGTGTGCAGCGCCAAAACCATGGGCGAGAGCAGGACGCAACGATCCCGCTGCTTGGCGGCGCCGCCGGCAGAGGCAGAGGCAGAGGCCGATGCCGACGCTTTGCGCAGCAGTTTACCTAAACAAAATGGAAACGATAAACAACGAAAATGAAATGAGAGAGGGACTGGAAAAACATCGAGTCTAAAATTTAATTTTAAATAACGGCAATGAAAATATCGATATCGAAACCGATTCATCGATTTTACAGAGAATTTTTTAAATATTGCAGTTATCGAGCTCACCCAGCGATGTGCTATTGAAGCTATTGATCAGGTCCATCCGCACCTGCGCCTGCACCTTCCCCTCGATGCCCTCCTGTGCCATCCAAGTGCGGAACTCCCTCTCAAAGTCCTGCTCCGAAAGCTGCGCCAAGTGCTCCAACTGCAGACGCAGCTGCGCAGTCTCCTCATCATTTGAAATGGAGCTGCTCTTTGTTTTTGTTGTTGTGGCTGTGCCAGTTGTTGTTTTTGTTGCCGTTGTTGCCGTTGTTGCTGCTGTTGATGTCGTTGTTTTTGCGCCAGCTTTGCTTGCCTTTACCGTTATTTGCTGTCCCACTTTGCTCGTCGTCCGCACTGTCTTCATACGCGTGCGTGACGCTGCCGTCGCAGTCGACGTCGCTGGAACCGTCGTCGTTGATTTCCTTTTCAGCTGCGCTTGCGCTTCTCGTTCTTTTCTCGCCGCCTCATGTTTTCTCTCTCGCTCGCATTGCGTTTGTGGCGCAAGACGCTGCCGCAATCTTATTGGCTCTTCCTCTTTGCTGCGCTGCTTAGCCGTCGTTGTCACAGCGCCGACGCTGGCAGCGTTAGCGGCAGCAGCAGCAGCAGTTGGCCTTTGTTTTGTTTTCATTTCCTATCGTTTTGTTTTCTTTTCGATTTTTAACACTTGCAATTTTTGGTGCGCATCGGTTTTAGTTACAAATACAATTATAATTACAGCTACAACAACAGCAAAAGCTTAACAGATATCCGCTATTGCTTCAATCACAATAATTTTCGTATTTAATTGAGCACATTTTTTGTGTTTTTCTCCTTTTCCCTTATTTTATTATTTTGTTTGTTGTTGATGTTGCCGGCACGGTCACCGTTTGGTAAATAAATAAGTTTACAATGGTGCAGCAGCTGCAGCCGACTGCAGCTACAACCACCGTTAAGGGCGTCGGCGTCAGCGTCAGCGTCAGGTGACAGCTGAGGCAGCGCCGCCTGCGTCACCACAGCACAAGAACCTGAAGCTAGGACTGCTGACGGCTGCGTCGTCGACGTCGGCGAGCGGCCAAGTGGAACGCAGTGCACTTGCAAGCGCCACAAAATTGAACTGTTTTCCAGTGCCAGCTCATGGCAATTTTAGTTTGGCTATTTTTCTAGACGTCACTTTACACACAGATAAACATACATTTAGAGTTCACATAAATATTCACTTTATTCTTACAAATCAAGCACACTTTTAGATTTACACAATGTTTAACTACAACTTTTTATAATTGATATTCCGTTTTTTTTACAAATGAAATGCGTCAAAAAAATGCTAGATTGATAAGAAATTTGAAATTGTAAAAAAATGCGCAATGTGTTGCTGACTGACGCAAGCTGCCTGCCATGCCAAGCGATATATCGCACACTGTAGTCTATATCGATAAGCGCAGCAGATACCATCGATACATGAACGGCGCACAATTTAAATTACGTTGATATTTTGATACGCTTAGCAATAATAAGGAAATAAATAAATAAAGAAATAAAGAAAATAAGTGAGAGCAAAAGCTAAAATAAGCACGGCTGCCAACTGTGACCGTTAAAAAATAGCCAGATTTGAATAGTCAAATTTTAAAGAAATAATAAAAATTATGGTACTGCTTTTTAAGCAAACATTTATTTTATTTCTGAATTAGAATGGAAAGAAGGTAGAAATAAAATAACAGAATGCTAAAAAACAGTACCATATTTTTATATAATTTCTTCAAAATTTGCTTATTTGACGGGATTTGACGGGAAAAAAAGCGGCTCTGGCAGCAGTGAAAATAAGTAGTGAAAATCGCGCACGATAATGTCGCCCAATTATATCGATATCACTTAGAAATATATCATCGCAAAAAAATATCTATCGATATATCAATATTATATCGATAGCCCTAGATGACTTTAATAATAAATACAACTCTAATTTAACAGCAAGTGTAACAAAAACGAAATCAACAGATTCTACGCAGATAATACTACAAATAGATATAGAACATATATATATGCGTAAATATATATACGATTTGTGACGTGGTAGCCACAAATCCATCGGTTGCAAGCGGAAGCAGAAGGAAAACGCATTGTCATCGACAGATTTCATCAGCTTCTTGTCGATACTACGCACTAAAGTTTCCATGTCGCATATTGATAACATATTTAACCAGGTGCGTGCGCTGCTGCAATCGCAGAGCATCAAGCTGTGGGAGGAGCCCTACTATTCCGAAGACCTTGGCAGCATTGAGGCCTCCATAGAAGTGAGTAAATTGAATTGAGTTCAATCCCATGCAGAAATTGAGTTTCTCCATTTCCCGACAGCTGCTGGCGGATGAGTTCAGTGACAAGCTGGGCATCGATGCCTCACGTTGCAAGTGCGTCATCGTTGAGTTGCAGGACAATGCGCTGAGGAAGCTCGCGGCACGGCGCGAGTTCAATGAAACGGGTCTGGCCACGTTCAAGGTGCGTCGCATCGACAATCGCAACGGAACAATCAACATTCTGGACATTAAATGCGACTTGAATGAACTGGGATCCACCTTGCAGGCGGCCATTGCCGCTAAGCTGCAACTGAGCGATGCAAACCATGTCAAGTGCATCTCCGCCGGACGCATTGTCTCGCCGAATGCCACCTTGGCTGCCCAGCAGCTGAAGAACAACCAACAGCTGATTGTCATCGTGGGACAGGGCGACAGTCACAACCAGAACGGAGCGCTCCACGAGCGCATCAACAAGATCAAGGAGGATGTCGAGGCGGTTGTCTCATCACAGAATCAACTCATGGAGGTGCGTCGGGGAGAATGGAGAGTGCAGGGGATGATTCTCTTAGAACAAATGAGTTTCGGTTGTTGTGCATACAAAACAGAGAGAGATAGCGAGAGGGAAAGAGAGAGAGGGAGCTCTTTGTCATGAGAAACATGATTCAGCTTAAAGTTCTTAGCTAACTCAATAGCTAAGTGCACATTAAAGACAGCTGCACAGTTTATTAGTTCCTGTATTTCCAAAAGCTTAGACTATATCTTTAGCTTGTCAAGTTCTTGATTAACTTCCTAGTTTATTTAATTTACCATACTAAACTCATATTGATTGTAAATTTCAAGTCTCTAGTTCTAAAACTGCTTTTGTAATTCGTTTCTTTGGTCTTAGTTCTCATAGGCTATAATAGTCCGCAAATTCAGGATTATTATAGTCTATGAGAACTAAGACCAAAGGAGTCAATTTAAATAGACTTAAAGCTTTTCAGTAGTCTTTGAGATCTAGTTACACAGGAATTTGCTTAAGAGGAGATCCCTCTAAATAGAATTAAAACTGAATTCAGATCAATGAGTTAAATAACCTTAATATGTTAATTATATGGCTTAAAAAGCTTCCTAGTTTATTATCCGATTGTCATGAAATTTTCCTGACAGATCTGTAGTATAATACACAGTTTAGACATTGTTTTCGTACTTAATTACTTTAATTATTATAATTATATACTATAGAAATCTCCGAGAACTAGAAACAAAAGAATTAGCTCAGTAGGAGATCCTTCTACACAGATTGTAAACTAATTTCTAATGCGCTCTCTCTATCCTCTTTCTAGATGGAGGATCAGGATGGCAATCCGGTGTTCCTGCCGCCCAACGAGAATCGCGCTTTGCTGACGGGCATGGGATACTGTGAGAAGGCGCGATCGGCGATGCATCGCGAGGATTACGAGGAGGCGCTGCTCTTATTGCTGGAGGCGGATGAACAGTTCAATGCGTGCAACTCCAAATTTCTCGAGAGTGTCGACAACTATGCGCTGCTCAATCTGGACATTGTGTGGTGCTATCTCTGCCTGAAGAACGTCTCCCAGCTGCCGGATGCGGATCGTCGTCTGGACATTTGTGAGCGAAGTTTCCGTCGCAGCTACGGGGAGAATTACTCGCGTCTCTATGCGCTCAAGGGACGCGGTTGTCCGGAGCGTGCGCTGATCATGCGGCTGCAGTTGCTCCAGGGCGTTGTGCTCTACCATCAGAATCGTCGGGATGCGGCCTACGAGAGATTCGAGGCGGCGGCCGCCGTGCTCAGCGAACTGAAGGTGAACGACGAGCAGCTGCTGCTGCTGGTCGAGATGGGATTCGATGTCAGCGATGCCCGCCTCGCGTTGCGCTCAAGCTCCGGCAACGTGGAGCGTGCGGTGCAGTTCATCCAGCAGCGCAAACAGCAGCTAACCGATGCCCGGAAACAATCCCAGTCGGAGCGGGCGATGCATCGCCGCTATGCGAAGCAGGCCACCAAGGACAGCGACTGGGTGAATCCTCGCAGTGTCTGCACCCTCACCGAAATGGGATTCGATCGTCGCCTCGCCGCGGAGGCCCTGAAACGCACCGACAACGATGTGCAGCGTGCGGTGAGTCCAGAGTTGGTTCTCCTGCGGTGCTTCCTTACATATCCTTGCAGAGGGCATTATCACTTGGTCAGGAGATGTGTCACTCATTTAAGGAGACGCGACAGACTCCATAAAATATACAGAATCTTGTTTAGGGCAACAAACTCGCTCGATATGGTTTTGCTCGATAAGTTTTGAAACTACAGATAATCGGACACAGAGCGGTTTTTGGCGTTTTTTTTTAAAGTGTTTTGTTTATTAGACCACAGGAAAAACGTATGAGGCCTAGGAACCGTTTGAATGACACAAAACTTTCCTTAACCCATTAAGTACCCTTTGAAAATTTCAAACAAAAAATGTTTGAATGCAAAAAAATTCTTCAAACAACTCTAATAGTGACTGCCAAAAAAATATTTCAAAAATCTCTGCTAGTATTTTTTTATGATTTTTTTAAAATCGCTAAAAATTACTATTTTAACCCCTATTGTTATCCTTTTCAAACAAAAAGTAGCTTAAGGAACAATTTTTAAAACATCATAGAAAATACTAGCATCATAGATAAACTTGTTACGAATACTCTTTTTCAAATGCTTAGTCTATTCCCTATTTAAAAACTTTACTACTGACGCATTTAGCTAACAATTAGCTTTGACTGTCTTATATATTTTCATTTTCCGTTTTCCTATTTTATTTCCGTAGCTTTCTATCTTCTTTGTCTTCTACCGTTCAAACTGAAATAGAGAACTCTGCAAAGCTAACGATTCTTGCACCCTTGAGTCTTTTTGAAATATGTATGTTTTTAAAACATCAATTTATCTTCTTCAGGTGGAGTTGCTGCAAACGGGCTCCGCTGAGCTGCGTGCCTCGTTGCCCGCTGTCGAGAGTGTCGACGATGTGCAGCTGGCTGCACTGCTTCAGCTGGGATTCCTTGAGCCCGCGGCACGAGCTGCGTTGGAGTCCACGCGCAACAATTTGACGCAGGCAACGGATTTCCTGCTGAAGGCCATTCAGAGCGAGGAGGAGTTGCTGCAGACCGTTGAGCGGGTCACAAAACTGGCCACAGTGGACATTGACGGCATGGCATCCACTTCCCAGGGGGCTGCTGGACCAGCCTCGGTCCTCATAGACACGGTGCTGCAGAAGGCCAAGGCCGAGATAGACGCGTATCAGGCGTACAAGCGTCTTCATGCGGATCTGTCGGGCAACGAGCAGGACTATTTGGATTTGCCGCTGCTGCAGGAGGAGCAACTGTTGGCCGAGTATCGCAATTTACTCGAGCAGTGAGCACGCTCCTTCCTGCAGCTCCAGGCAATTCAATTTCATTTCGATTCCATGCGATTCGAATTGTTGTTAGTCTCTAAGCATTTGGAATTTAATTACATTCGTTACGGCGGCTGCGACACGCTCGATAAAAAACAAAACAAAAAAGTTAGTAATAGAAATAAAAATAACCGGTTTATCATCTGTAGATAACTGTAATCATGACTTGTATATTGCAAAACCGTTGACTTATAATGATACTTAAGTGGCATTTCATCCAATCTCCTCGCATTTCCACGTCCAAATAAAACTGTCAACTGTCGTCTTGGCAACCAGTCATCACATTAATCTATTGACTGTTTAATGCAATTGATTCAACTTGCCTTCCCCTCCCCTCCTTGCCTTCCCCTTATCGCCCCTCGTCATTAGCCGATTCATTGTTGACCTTGCTTGAGACAGAGTCTAGACTCTAAATTCAAATTTCAAATGGCATTTAAACGTTAGTTAAAACGCTATCCAACACTGTGCTCTGTCTGTGTCTGACAAAAGCTGCCTGCTGCACTTTGTCCTGTTATTCGTGGACATTTTTATGTATGTTAACAAAATTCAAATAAAAACGCACAAAACTGTTTTTAAATATCAATTATATATTTTTAATTGTTGTTCTCGTTTTTAATTACAACAAATGACATCAGCATGTTGTTTTGCTGATTTTGGCAATTTATATAGTATACTTATATAATATACATCTGTTTATATTAAGGGAATTACGAAACCCATAATTTACTCGTCTCGAAAAATATGTCAAGTGCTGTAATTAAATTCTTTATTGGAAATTCAATTACAATTCGGGATGATCCCTTCAATGCTGATCGATAAGGAAATACCCTGTAATAATTAGCATTCTCTAGACTTATTTCGATAATTTGGGAATTATCTGAGCATGACTAAGAGAAGATATTCAATTGATTCAAAGATTCACGCTTCCTTATATGCAAAAGTACAACTAATTATATGTTAACTTCAAGGTAATACTCTTAGCTCCATCAAAGATCTCTAATTTCCAGACCCAAATAGGTGTATAAATGCTCTTCGCTTTGCTTTGCTTTGTCCTGGACATAGCGTAAATGGCAGATTGGCATCGTTTACTGCGTTTTGTTTGTTTAATTAAATAATTTTATAGGAAGCATTTGCCATACCCTGTAATCTGAGAATCAAATGGGAGCACATTGTTTTGATAATGACCGAAAATTATACAGTTAGGAATACAGATGCGATATTTTAGATTAAGCTACAGATATAGATTAAATTGAATTCAAATATTACATTATTTGGATTTTGAGTCAGTTAAAAATATAAATAATATTGTATAATATATCTAGTCAAAAATCTCGGAATCTTTTTTTTATAAACTATTGGCTTAAGAAGTCAAGAACTTTTAGTAAATAAACCTTCTTCAACATTTTAGAAAGGATAAGTGAATGAAGGACATTTTTTAAAGATTTTAATAAGAATTTATTTTTAATACCTTAAAATGAGAGAACTGAATATATATCTATAATCGACTTAAGATTTGGTTCTACCAATTTCTAGATTTCTTTTTTAGATATATGTATATCTTCACCTGTGAATAGGGTATCTATGCGTCAATTTCTCTCACCTAGACTAACTACGTTATACACTTTTTTTGTTCTTTTGGCTTGTTTTCGGTTTTAGTTCCATTCTTTTTTCAGCACTTACTCGCAGTATTTACGTTTTTTAATGACTTTGGCAATTATGCGCAACTGATACGCAGCGAAGCGCAACTTTTTGGCCAATTTCAGCGCATTTCTTGTTGTTGTCGTTGTCGTTGTTGTTGTTGTTGCGCTGTCTGGTCAGAATGGTTCTGGTATTTTGATTTTAGGAACGAAGGGCAAATTGCTCGTTTTGCGCAGATTTTATCTCGACCGAATCCAACTAGAATATATTATTCTTTAATAATTGCTTTTTTTAATTTGAAAAAAAAAATAATATATTGAGAAACTTTATTCTAACCTTACAATATAAACTTCTAGAAGTACACTTATTAAATAATAATTTTAATAATTAATTTCACTTTCTTCTAAGAGAATAGTTAAATAAAAAGTAATCTATCCGGGGTGCCACAGAAATCGCTTTCGCTTGAATTTCACTCTAATTTGTATGAAATTTAAGTGAAATTCAAGCGAAAGCGCTTTCTGTGGCACCCTGGTATATTAAACTTTTGATTTCACTGTTTTTAGTTATTTTATTGTTTTAAGTCTTTAACATCTGGTTTGGCTCATGACTATGATATCTAGAATCTAAGTTGCAGCTGTTACCGTTTCCACAACTGTTTATGTCTAAAGTTCCCGAGATTGCAATGATTGATTTTGATTGACTCGCAACATTTATGAATGGGTTTTGCATCTGTTTTAAGTTTCTTTTTTTTTAATCCGGTTTTATAAAAATATTAAAACCACTGATATGTATAATAGGGAAAATCACTTAAATTTTTTTAAGGAAGTTTTCGCAGTTATTGGTATACTGAAACTGAGAAAAAGTGTTTCTAATTTCAAGAAAATTCGAATATTCGAAAAGAGAAACACGAAAACAATAGGAGAATTTATATGTTTCAAAGTTTTGGCTTTTTGGTTTTGGACAAAGGTTTAATTTTAAGATTTTTGTCTTAAAAACAAGAAGTATTTTCCAGCTATTGGAAGAGTTTTTGAAGTATATAAAATTGACATTCAACACTTATTAATACAATCAATGTAGTCAGATTCTTTTGAATATTGAGTTCTACAACCATCGATGGCTTTTTAGCTTTTTTGAATTTTCCGACAGCTAGAATGTCCAATTTCAATTAAAATTTTCAATTCAGAAATTAAATGTTCTGTTTCTTTATTTTTTAAATAAAATTTAGCTCAATATTTTAATATTATTGAATGCAAATGGAAATTGTATACATCAATTATAATAATAAATTATCTTATATAGTTCAAGAAATTTTTCGAATCATTGATTTTTAAGCAATGTTAAATATGTAGATAAGGATCGCTGTGGGCCAAAGTATGATCACATAGGGTTCCAATCCATTAAGCCAGACTCGATGGTACAAGGTACGAACGACTGTGGAGTTTACACGCCTGACTTCACCATGACTTTACAGATTTCACTAAAAAACAAAAAAGAACATAACAAAAAATGAGTTGAGTAGGAAAAGAATAGAAGAAACTTTTAATATAGGGTATTAGCTAACATAATAGGAAGTGATGTTGCAATTAAATTCATGCAACGCGTAGACAATATGTTAATTAGCTGCGTGCCGTTGACTTTTCTGCGGTGTTTTGGCCCAAAACGCTGCACGCAAACCCGCTAACAAGAATACAGTTAGAACGGATCACGGAAGAGCAAAATGTTGCATATTCAAACGAAAGGGCTAAGAGAGTAAGCCAGAAACAGAGAGCAAGAGAGAGAGGCAGTGGGTGGGAGAGAGGGGGCAAATAAACGATCGTTCGAATTGTCGAATTCGAATTGCCGGCGACGCTGTCGACGTCGCTGCTGCCGTTGGCGCCGACGCTGCGGAATTAAATAATTTTCCGTAAGCGCGCTTGGTGAAGCTCAGTTCGATCGCGGCCAGCGTTGTCAACGGACGTCTCTCAAAAGCTCTCAGCGAAACTTTCAATTGCAAGTTTAACGACGCAGCGCAAGCGCAGCACCGACAACAGCAGCAGCAGCAGCAGCAGAAGAAGAAGAAGAGTAAGACGCAGCAGCAACAGCAGCAGCTGAAACAAGAAGTGCAGCAAAGTAAACAACGCTGTAGAACAATAAAAACAACAACTATAGAAAACTAGTGTGTGTGTGTACGTGTGCGTATGTGTGCATATGTATATGTGTGTAACTGAAATACCAACAACAACAACAATAACAACGATCACAACAATAAAACGCAACGCGTTGAAAGTAAAACTTGACGCCCGAAAGCGAAATTACCAATAACCGAAATACCATTAAAGCAAACTAAACAAAAGAAGAAGAAGGCGCAAAGGCAGAAGAAGAAGAAGAAGAAGAGACAGCAAGCAACAATAAGCCCAAGTCGTGGCTTAGTTTTTTTCTTTTTGTTTTTGTTTCATATTTGTGCAAAGTGCGAAACGAGATTAAAATAAAATAAAATAAAGGAAGTGCAGCAGCAGCAGTAGAAGGGGGAAGGGGGTAAGTTGATGCAATATTGTGTTTCTTACTTGTTTAAGTGACTAACTGACCAACTAACACACACACATACACACAACACACACATACATAGAGCCAAAGACAAACATAAGAAGTGCAAGTGCAAATGCAATAACAACAACAAATAGCCGAAAATACATTGAACAAACAAGCTTTGAATCAAAGCTTTTGCGGCACAATCTCAGTGCATGCGTCCTCATGTCGACAGCTGTTTTGAAACGCTATCGCTTTCATTTACTACTCTACTTCTGCTTCTTCTTCTTCATTTTTTGCCACCTTCTCTGCGTATTTGGTTGATTGTAATTTATACTCTGTACGCATGGGCAATTGGCAACAGGAAGGGTTTCATAGCTCTCAGCTATGTCAGGCAGTTGTCCGTTAATCTGCTGCAATGCGTGCACACTTCTTAACTGCATGCACTGCATACAGTGTGTGAAGTACGTGTTCTGACAACGATAAAATTAAGTATATTTTAATATCAATTTGTTTTTTTTTTTAAAAGGTTTAATAAGAAATTAAAAAACAAAATTAGTTTGTTTTTTGTGAATAAGTAATATTGTATACACAATAACTTGACTAACTGCAATGATTTTGTTTTGTGTTTTGAGTTGTGAAACATGTGTGGGAAAATCTGTTCACAGGGTATCTTTGAGCCACGCTTGTTGCCAGCTAACTGCTTGGCACGTTGCAGTTGTTATTGTTGTTATTCGACAATTGTTTAGTTGGTTTATTGTTTCGTCTGTGAAGGGCCCCCCCGTCAGAGAGTTGGCAACAAAGAAACAAAGAAATTTCTCAACAACGACAATGAAAGTGAAAACTAATCGGTAAAAACTAAACTAACTAAATACAAACTCTGAGCTTATACCTAGTCCAAAAACTTGTCGAATTAATTACTCATCATATGAGCCAACAACCTCAAATCTTAACAGTTTGCATTCATCCATTTGTAGAGTCACAAACCAATATTTTATAACCCCTTGAATTTTATAATCCACCTAGAATTCATAGAATTCAGAGTCTAACGGTCAATTAATAAAAATATATTTATGCAACTGATGTTTACTATAAAATTTCAGTGATTTCTATACTCTCGATAAATATTCATTTGTAACATTGTTTTGTTTACAATTAACGATCTACAATGCGAGTATTTTCAATATTTTGAAAACCGAAATCGGTTTGAAATCACGTTCAAGAAGATTTCGACGCGTTGTTTATTAACTAATCCCAAATACGTCACATTTCCGATTATAAGTTGTGGATCTAGGCTTATTTATATAGAAAATCTATATATGCTATTATTTGTATGAGTATCTATTATTATTTACTATTCAGCGGAACGTCATTCTGATTCAGTTTTGTTTAATCACTTTCAATCCGGTTCGTAACCTACATATGCGTATATATACTAAGTATTTTCTAGTTATATATGTTTTGTTCAGTTTTTGATTGAACAAGTATTCATGAGATAGTTTTAGATGGCGCTAAACTTAGCAAATTATCAATATATCAACAGACCAATCGACAGTCGACCAAAAACAAAGTTTTTACTCTAATAAACTCTAGTAAAATGTAAGTAAATGCATTTTCTTGATTTACTAGGTTACTTCAAAGGCTGAATTATAATTTATTTCCCTTTTTGCGCTTTTTAAAACTTAATAAAAATTGGTATACTTTAAGATAGATCCTTAATCGAAGAGTACTAGTAAGCTTAAAAGTTATTAGTCTATAATACCATTTTTATAATTTGTATACTTATATCAGAAAGAGAAAGAGAGAGAGAGAGAGAGCTACCAGTTTGTGGCATAAATTTAGACAGTTTTATGCATTGACCTTGCAAGTTGCTGACCAGGCTGAAAAGAACAAAAACTGATATAAATATACAGCTCAGCAGCATTTCCTATGCATTGGGCTTAAAGTTTATAAATAAATAAATAATTGCGATATACTTCAAAATAAAAAGTCGAGTATAAATAGTCAACCGTCTTGATTCGATATGGCCAACGGCGAATGGCTGAATGTCAACTCATGCTGACGACTGCAAGACAATGATAATGATAATGATGGCTAGAACGTTAATCGGATTGTTTATAGAAATAATACAAAATATACTGAGTATACTGAATATACTGAATATGTGATGACAGTATGTATAAAACAAAGTCGAAGTCATTGCGACAGTTCAGAGAGTTATACCTGTTTCCACACATCGAAAATGTCTGGCATGTAAATTTAAGTGGGGGATAATAATCAAAACACAACACAGAAAAAAAAACGCATTATATGAATCTCGTACTCGTATTTCTGCTCGAAATGAAGGGACCGAGGGAAGTGGAGAGAGAGAGAGAGGGAGGGTGGGAGGTTGAGAGATTGACAAGGGGGGAAACGGGTTTATTGGATGGCTTGCAAATTGACAATGACTACAAACGAGTTTTCTATTTATTAACTCTGATATTTATACATATTTGATATACTACTGACTTAGTAAGTATACTTCTCCCTCTCCCTCCCTCTCTCTCTCACTATCTATCTGTTGATTTCAATGTGTGACTTTTTTTTCGCATACGTTGATTAAGTTTTTAGACAAAGACTCATGGCCAAGGTCGTGGATCTATTGACTAACTGCTAAAAGCACTTCTCCAACATTTATAGACTGGTTGCTTCTACTTCAATCTTATCTGTCGCTTCTTCTTTACAATTTTTGCACTTGCAGTTAAAAGTGTCACTTAATTTTAAATTTACGAGTTACTTTAACATTTAGTTAAACTGTTTCACTTACCTACCCTTTTTAGAGGCGTTCTCAGGCTGGTTCAGCCTTCTCTTATCTCAACTATTGCCACATTTCTAGGTCAATCACTCTATTTGACAGTTGGCACTTGGATAAACTCATAATCACGTACTGTCGTCTTTTAAGCTTATCTCTTAGCCGAGTCTTCAGATATACCAGAAATACATATGTACTTCTTAGACGTTTCTGTAGTGTCAAGTGTGACTTACGTGCTGTTTTACAGGGTATACAGCTACTATAATAATAGACGGAAGAACGGCTAAAGCTTCTTTTAAGTAACCACAAAGTACAACAAATTTATTCATTAATTTTCCGCAAAATTGGTTGCTAATTAGCTTAAAGTGTTTCGGAACAAATTGCTACGAAATGTTTACCACCTTTTTTTTCTACGACTGAAAGTGGAAATTCGTACATATTCCTCCACTACTTATACGTTTATTTCAAAAGATGAACTGCAACTTTTTTTTAAAGTCAGTTTCTGCTTATTAAAAGATGAAAAATCAAATATAGACAAGTATACTGATACTAACAGAATACGGAATATTTAATTCTAGAAAATAAATTGTCTTATATTCAAGATATTTTTTTTTAAATTTTAATACTTCTGGTTATTGTTTTTTTTAGTGTTTGTAAAGATTATATTTTATTTTTAAAATGTAATTAAATCTATCTTTTGTCAATAACTTACATTGTGATCTGAAGGCATTTCCTTTTTCCTTAAACTTAAAAATTTGATTCACCTAAATTCACTTTTCAAATAAGTGTCGTTTCTATATTATTTAAAAGCTCCCTAAAACTAACAATATAAGCTTGAATTATCAATCGCATCACAGAGCTGAGCTGTAATTACAACTACAATGACTTGGGTTGGAAAACTAACTGATTGGGATTATGTAAGGCATAATAACTGTGGGAGGATTAGAGTTTGATTGATATTATAATAGATGCGAGTAGAAGTAAGCAGTTAATTTGTTAGACAGACTTAGCAACAACTCTGACATTTTGCCAGACACTCTTTTATTTTAATGAGATCTGACACTTTCGATTTACTTTGATGCTGACTGCGCCCTCGTCACGAAATCTTAAAAGATTGTCTACGATTTGGTTGTCTTGAAACTAATTTGAGTTAATCAAAAGCTCAGTTTGCTGAAAGCCGTGAAGAATCCCCGGGAAGCAACCGTGCCAACAGGTTTGACGGATACTTGAAATGTATATCCCGTTTCGCCACAGTTGATTGACATGTGTGTACCCTATAAAAAAAGTGAGGGATTCACTCAGCTGAACATTAAATATGATAAATGAGTTTGCATCATTTACAGATTGACAAGCTCAAAAAAGATAAGAGGGAAATTATTATACTCTATGCTAATAAAACTAAAGTATGTATGAATTTCTGATGCAAAATTTCAAAAATATGAAGTTAGGTCCGAAACTTAGCTAAACTTATGAAATTTGGCAAGTGTGTATTCTTAAAATTTGCAGAGTATTTATTCGGCGGTTTGTAGAGTTCATTTTCTCAGCTTAAATATCTTTTTTTTTTGTGTGATTTGTGTTTTAATGCGTTTCGCTTTGCTTGATGAGTGTGCGAGTAGTATTTTAATTAGTCTAAAGGTTGATTCAGCTCGTAACTTGCAACTCAAAAATTAAAACTGAAGAAGTTTAAAGCAAGATACTGAAGTAATTATACAAGACCTATTGAAAGAGTTAAAGTCATTTGCACTTGAATAAACTTCGTACTTAAAAAGATAATGTATGTATTTCAAGAACCTATCGATAACCATAGTTTTTTTTTTTATCGAACTGTAACTCGAACTCTGCGACTTTTTTTTGACCGATCGAAGTTTACGTGTTTCGACTGCCTAATTGGCAACTGCGATTTTTCTCACAGATATAACCAAAAGCAAATCGAATACACTATATACATATGTATGTACATATAATATATGTCGATTTTTGCGACGTCTTTCTTCCGCATACGAAGTGTTGCCGGGAAGGCGTCTGGAAGTAAATAATAGACTCACTAATGTGTTAATTATAACCAGCAATTGTTTTGTATCTCAGTTGCTGCTAGACTTGCATGTAATTCATTAGCATTGCTTTATTATATATAAGTATGTGATCGGTATGTGGGATATCCTGCTGTAAATACATATCTTCAATCAACTGGGAAAACTAGTTACAGAAATCAGTTGATGAAAATAGTTTATTTTTTGATAAGTTTTGAGAACTATTCATGATCATAAAAGATCATTTTTGATCCCTTTAATAAGGAGTTAATACATTAAACGTAAAATGAATATTATCTTTGTTAAAATGAAAAATTTCAAGGAGAACTATCTGCTCTTCGTTAAAATGAGCATAGATCATCTCTGATTACTTTGCTAATAACTTCTTCAAAAAAAATGAATCTTTTTTAATGCCCTAAAATGATCAATTGCGTTTTACTGATCGTCTGATCGTCTTAAAAATGTATTAAAAATCTGCTCAGCTTAAAGAGAAGATTAAATGGTTTTCCATTACGATCATAGCTTAAGATAATTTTCGGTCAGTTTGTAAATGAACCTCTTCATAGTAAAAAAATCTTCAACTGCCTTATCAGTATCAGTGACGTTTCTCTCACACATCAATTCTCGAAACACGCTTCTGATTGATCGGCTGTAACCTTATCAAGTTGACAACTGATAATGGCAACAGAAGATCGCGCATAAATATTGACATAGATTGAGAATACAACAAAAAACTAATGTTGTTATTTTACGATTCATGTGAATATTAATAAACGCAATACAAGTAAACAGAAAATTGCAAGTGGGGCGATCGCGCTTGATCGATCAACAGATCTCTAATAGATCAATGAAATGCTTGATTATGTCGTAATGACATTAGTTAGTTGGTGTCATTTGAATGAGAGCAACATCAAGTTGCACTTACACACACACACACACACACACATTATATTGGAGGTGTGTGTGTGTGTGTGTGTGTGTAAGTGTGTGTTGTTGAACTGGTTCACAGATTGCAGACAAGTCAGATGAAAAACTTGGACTACTTGGCACTCGTTGCAGTTGCTCTCGATTTAGCAATTCCCGTGAGTTAAAGTGGTGGAAGTGAGCACAGCTGTTTGGGAAATGGTTGTTGATATAATGATCGTTTGAGAAAATTATACAGATCTATTAAACTGTCTCTAATTTCACGATCAGCACGACACTTGATCTTTGATACATAGCACATCAGTTGAGCACAGTGACTAAACGGTTGGATAAATAGAAAAAAAATAAAGTGGAATAGTTCAATCAATAAAGATGAACTTGGGTGTGTCTGCAGATCATCATTTAATAGAGATCAAATCATATTGTTGAAGCTGAATCAGTTCGTTGGAAGATAGATAGATGTATGAAGGGTATAAAGGATAGATAGGATCAGGCTGAGCTTGGGAAAACAAATCTGACATCGATCATCGATAGATCAGATAAACTCAAATCAATGTCGGTTAAGGCGTTAAAGGCGTTCCCCCTTTGATCAAAAGAACATAGAACTGATCATGAAATTGAAGCTTACCTTGTAACCAAAGGCTAATTGTTTAACTGATCATAACTCTTGAGATCTGATGAGCAGCTGTGTTGCGAGTCGTGTTGCGAATAAGTCAAGGAAAAGCCTTGTCCGCGTGTCAATGGCATAGATACACTCGATGAGCGAGTACATAGTATGTATATCTCTAACGTCTCGTAATAAAACTTATTTCTTTTGTTTGGATTGGCGCACAAGTTAGAACATGACAAGACAAGTTCGTATCAAGTCAAATCATGGCTTAATCGAACTTTGAAACGCATTCGAGTAGCTAGAGTGTTGAGGCATAGAGTGTAGAGTGTTCGGTTGTCAAACCCCTTTTGGCAAGACTTTAAATAGCATCAAACTATTGAAGAGAGAGAGATTAGAGAAAAAAACCCAACCAGTTGGTATCAAAAGTCACAAGTCAAGATTTGCATACAAATAAAAATACGGTAGGCATTAACTGGTTTTTGTTCTCAGTCAAATATCAATAGACCCTCTGTCGTACTTACTTGTACCCAACGGCATCCATCCAGCCAACGATTGCTCATCTAATGGGTTTACTGTTGGTTGGAGGTTTAACTAGCGTCATTGGAAAATTTTGTAAAACTTAGAGGAGAAAGAGTAAAATCATACTCTAATAAATCTTGGCCTTATTCCCTTTTAAATCTTGCTAAGCTTTTCCTCTTTTAATCCTGATTTCATATTATAGTTGGGTAAAAAATAAATACACTGACAAACAAACTTAGAGATAAAAATACAAGAAAAATAAAAACACGACCACAAGTGGTCCAACAATCACGATATTTTCCCTACTTTTAAGAATTTCGTATATTCGAAGCATTTCTCATACTAAATTGTTACGTATGTATACAAATAAAATTATCGAAGCTATAATTTATTGAAAAAAATGAATCATAGTTTTCTGACTTTTGACTTTTCTCCTTATCGATCTTCAGCGCTTATAAGATGGAAATAATTTCGATTATAATCCAATCTCGACTCAATTAATGCGAAAAAATACAACAAAATGCATTTATATCAATTCTAATTAAAATTAAATGTTACGGGTGATTCCGGGAGATCGAGAAGATTTAGAGGAATGATTGTTTAGTGAATCTCTTGAGTCCGCAAACAAAGATGGAAGTATTTGAGATTCAAGGTAAACGGGCAGTTGATCACTTATCGCTCTCGGAATTAGCGGATATGAATTAAAGTTAAGGAAAGTCAACAAAGACTGTCTGGGCAATAAGCCAGGTTTACTGAGCCAGCAACGATGACGACGACGACGACGCATATTCCCACAGTCATGACAAAGTGGTGATAAAACATTCCAACATAAAGCATAAATAACAGACAACATATGTATCATCTCAGGGTTCTCTCACGTCACGCGTAATTATCGCAAATACTTGAGAATCTATTAACGCCTGCTTTTCGCTTTGGCCAACGATTTAGGCCCGACCTACTTAGTCTGCCCATTGTGAACAGGTGCGCAGCGAGGTTAAAAACGGGCCCAAAGTGGAACTACATTTTAAGTGATTTTTTGGAAGATAAATGAATACTTCCTCTATCACAAAACTTTATCTTAGCTTCCTCATTTAAAATGTATACCCTATAATAGGAAATAGCGAGTTGTTGTGCTTTTTAAGCGACAGTTTAAAATCAATCAAAATGCCAGAAGAAACAACTGCATTCAATAAACGCAATACTGATTTGCAAACCTGTTTACTGGCACTTAGCCAATTAGTGTGCGCTTTTGAAACAGCATCGTAAATACCCTGTAAATAGATGGAAAGTATGAATAACACAAAACTGTTTTCAGGTCTAGACACTAGCAAACATTTTTTCAATCTCATTGTGTTTATTAAAAAGTCGTTACAATATTTTTAAAATATCTTTGAACTTAATAATACATAATTCATAAATTGAGCCAGATTCTATAAGGTATGATAAAGATTGATAAATATTTAAAATTTAAATCGATTAATAAATGTTGATACCCCAAATTTATTCCTTTGTAGGCAAGTGAGTCTTCTTTTTTGTTTTAAATGGCCATAATACCCTTTTCGAGCATAGGTATTTGTACAGGGTATCAAAAAATGTTGCATTCTTAAACGTTTTACTTAACATGCTTCTCTCCTTACTTTTTCTTTGATAAAAACTGAATATGTTGGAGAAATCTTTAAGACATTCTAGACTTCAGTCAAAGATGAATAAAGAAAGGTAACATAACCTCAAACTGAGGGTTAACTCCATTATATTATATAGCATATCTTAATTTGTTATGGGGTATTACAGTTTTCAAGATTCAAATTGAATATTAATGAACCTAAATTGTTAGAATTCCACTATTTACTCTAAAATAAATCCCCTGCTATGTTTGTATATAGATAACCTAACCTCACAAACTGTTTACTTTTTTAATTTACAGAGAATCAGAGACAGCAACAAAATGTGTCACTAATTTGTAGAATCGATAGTATCAAGTGAAAATTAAGTGGTGATCGGTTGATTGCAGTTTGTTGGATTTGACAGAGCAGCTGACACTAATCACGATCACAATGTCCTTTGCAAGAAGTGAGGTTAGGTCGTTGCTGCGGAAGGATCTTCTTGTGCGATGGCGTCAAAAGGGTTTAACCCTAACGCTCTTCGCCTGGCCCGTTCTGATCTTCATGCTGCTCTACTTGATACGCCTCAAATATGGCTCGGAACAGATGGAGGCGTGTCAGTTTCCCACTCGCCTGCTGCCCACCAAGAATCAGGTTGTGCCCGGCGCCTTCTCCTACATCTGCAGCATTGAGAACAAGTGCCTGAAGACGGATCCCTATGAGGAGTACTCCAAATGGCAGGACGCACCGTTAGTTATTTCAAGTGAACTGATTTCAGCTACTCTAATCTATAATTCTATATCCTTTACAGCTTGCATTCTGTTATTGAAATCATCAATATATTTGTGACGGACGACAAGCTGTATAATGCAGTCATCGAACTCCCTGAGAAGGCGAACTTTGTGAGCGCTGTGACCACGCTGGTGACGAGCAATCATCTTGATCTCATAAGTAGTAAGTATTGATTCAATATGTGACATGTAGACTTTTTATCAATTTGTTTAGGGTTGACTAAAAGTAAATTAAAAATTAAAATAAGATATATAATTTAAAACCATTAATTGATATAAATTATAAAATAATTTCAACTTAAAAAGAATTAAATTCAAAGTTAATTTTATAGTTATTTGAAGATGTAATAAATAATAATAATATGAGTATTCATAAAATCAGATCAATAAATATATTTAGTGTTAGTTTTTACATGATAAAATATGAGGATAGCTAGTCTGTAGTTTTCTTCTCTTACACTAATTATCTATTGTTAACTAATTACGAAATATAATTTAAAACCATTAATTGATATAAATTATAAAATAATTTCAACTTAGAAAGAATTAAATTCAAAGTTAATTTTATAGTTATTTGAAGATGTAATAAATAATAATAATATGAGTATTCATAAAATCAGATCAATAAATATTATTTGTGTTACTTGCTACATGATAAAATGTGAGGCTAGGTAGTCTGTAGTTTTCTTCTTTTACACTAATTATCTATTATAAATTCAAAGTTAATTTTATAGTAATTTGAAGATGTAATAAATAATTATAATAACGTAAAATCAGATCAATAAATATTATTAGTGTTAGTTTTAACATGATAATTAACTATTGTTAACTCTTTAACAGGCAACATAAGCGAAATTGTATCCTTGGTGCCACGAATCGAACGCCTGATGAACTACAGTTTTGATATTACGAAACTATTTTCCAGTAAGTTGGCAGCCCCAATTTCCCCACTCCGCTCGCTCTCCATTTATTGCTTTACCTCTCTGTAGATCGTGAAACCTTTGTCAAGTTTGGCGTTCTCCTGTGCGGTCATCCCTTCCCCAGCACGGATAGCATTCCCCTGGTGAACGATATACTCTACTCGGAGGACTTTAGCGAGGTGAACGATGATGAGCTCAAGGCCATGCCAAGTAAGTTAGCGGTCAAAGATCGGAGAACTGAGCTAATCTCGACTGCAAATCCGTAGCCAAGTACTGCAAGCGTTTGTATCTGGATGTGACATCGACAAACCAAGGCAAACTCACCTGGAACGTCATCAAGCCCATTATCCAGGGGAAGATTTTGTACACACCGCCCAATGCGGACACGGAGAGCATTGTCAAGTTTGTAAGATCTGTGTGAATTGGAGTTTCCTAGAGAATGGAGCTAACCATCTATTCATTAGACCAATGCCACTTTCGAGGAGCTGGATCGCATGAAGAAGCTGGGAAATGCCGCGGCCGCCATCGTGAACAAGTTGCACACGAACGCCACCTTCCAGGAGGCCTTCGAGAGTCTGCTGAAGCTGGCGCGATCGCCGCTGGTCAAGAGTCTGGTGGGGGATGACTTTAACATTGACGAGATCGAAGGGATGATGATTTATTTGCGGAGCAATAAGCTCATACATGAGATACTCAATACGATTAGTAATCTGCTCGAATGCCTCTCAGTGGATCGCTTTGAGGCGGTGCAGAGTGTGGAGCAACTGCATCATCGTGCCTACGAACTGAATCAGGAACGTCTCTTTCTGGCTGCCTTGAACTTTGAGAATGTGTCGGGCAACCAGATCAGCTACAAGATTCACATGGACACGGACAACACGCAGCCGACGTTCGAGAATAAGAATCGATTCTGGTTTCCAGGTCCGGCGGCCAGCATGCTCGTCGATCTCAAGTACCATCGGGGATTCGTCCAGCTCAAGCAGATGGTCGACTTGGGCATCATCAAGCACAAGCGTCAGGAACTGGGTCCCGTCGAGGAGCCCGAACCAGATACTTCCACGCGTCCTCTTATCAAAGTTTCCAGCTCGGACGATGATCTCTTTGATGATGACGACGACGATGACGACTTTGGCCTCAGTCTGGACAGCAGCGTGGAGCAGGCGGATTCGCAGACGACAACGCTTCCATCGCTGGAGCTGGAGACAACGACACTCCAGCCACAGGAGGAAGAGACAACCACGGAGCAGGTGGATATCGAAGTCACCACAGTTAAACCGGATCTCCCGCTACTCTCCGACATCGATATATTGGATGAGCATGGAGAACGTGTGCGGCGGGAGGATCTTCTGGATACTCTCAATGTTGCCGAGCAGCACGAGGCTGGAGATCGCTTCAAGCGCGCGGGTCTCCTGGATTTGCTGAGCAGCTTCAGTGGCGACTCCTCCGATTCGAAGACTCCCAAATTCGCCGTGGACGACATGCAATTTTACACCAAGCAATTTCCATATCCCGCCTACACCAGTGATGAGTGAGTTTGGCAGTTGAAAATCTATTTAAACCCCTTGCTGATTACCCATTCTTGCAGCTTCAAACGCGGACTCTATCTGTCCCAAGGCGTTCAAGTGGCCTACTGTCTGGGTCTGGTCGTTGCCGTCGCCATTTGCGTGAGGGAACGCATTTGGATGCGGGAGAGTCGCAATAGCATGGTACGTAAACTTCCTAAAACTCTTTAATTGATCGATAACTGATCTCAGTGATGGAAGGAAACTCTATCTCACTGATCGCAGGTACATTTCTTTGCTCAATCTCAGATCTTCTTTCTTCTAAAAAAACAATTTTAGCTTGATCCCCAATTACTGATCGGACAAACAGTTTAGACATCATTTTCAATCTTCTGCCTATCTAACTATTTGATTCTGATCAACTGCTGATCGAACTGATCGCAGAAAACTTTCCCAATCTGATAATTTCATCTATACGTAAGATGATCATTGATCTCGTAATTAGATGTTGTTTAAAGATAACTTTTTCCTTCTTCTGAAAAACAATCTTAGCTTGATCCCGAATTACTGCTCATCTAACTGTTTGATCCTGATCAAGCACTGATCGAACTGATCGCAAAAAACTTTCCCAATCTAATAATTTCTTCTATACTTCCTTAACATGATCATTGATCTCGCAATGAGCTATTGTTTAGAGGCAACTTCCTCAACTCATTTTCTGATCTCCTACACAGCTGTTTGATCCTGGACATCTGCCGATCTTGATTTCCTACTTATACTATGATCGGTGGAAACTTCCATTTGATTTAAACCTTTAACCTAAATACCTTTTCTGATCTTACTGCTTGAAGGAAATATTCCTAACCCAATCCCTACCTCTATCGTTTAGCTGATGCGATCGATGGGCCTGCGATCACACTCGGAACTGGTTGCCTGGGCACTCGTCAGTTTCCTCGAACTCTGTGGGATCTTTGTGCTGATCAGTCTGGTGCTCTACTCCGGCGGAATTCTGGCCTATACCAACTGGTTCTTCATGATGTTTTACTGTCTCGTCTTCGGCGCTTGTCTCATATCATTTTGGTAAGTATTTGCTCATACTCCCTGTGCTCTTACATAATGCTCCTGTCTCTCCTGTTGCAGCTACATGTGCTCCAACTTCTTCATATCGGCCAACATTGGAGCAGTTGCTGCCGCGCTGTTGTTCTTCATCACCCTCTGTCCGTACATCATTGTGCTGCTCTTCGATGCGAAGCTGAATTGGCTGCAGACTTGCCTGGTGGATCTTTCCTTCACGACAGCCTTCGCCAAGGGCTGGAGCGAGCTGATGCGCATGGAGTTGCAGGAGCAGGGACTGGGTCTAAGTCACCTCCTGGAGCTGGGTCCCGCGGGCAGCGAATGCGCCCTGGCCCTGCTCATGTTTGTGCTCGACATTTTGATATACGCGGCAATTGGTTACGGCTATCAGCGCTACAAGAAAAGTACGTCCTTAGATCCGTTTCAGAGATCAATTAGATTGTAATCCCCTCGTTTCTTAGACAACTACAGCTTTGTGCGGGTCTCTCGGGCACAGCTGGACGCCAAGTTGGGCGCTTCGCTCAGCAGCGTGACGAAGATGTATGGCCACAAGTACGCCGTATCGAATCTCAGCCTGGACTTTGCCCGCAACCAGGTGAGCTGTCTCCTGGGCCGCAACGGGGCTGGCAAGAGCACGCTGATCAAGCTCCTCACCGGCCAGACGGTGCAGACGACGGGCCAGGTTCTAATCGCCGGCGAGCACAACGTGGGCGTCTGTTGGCAGGACAACATTCTGATACCCAAGCTGACGGCGCGCGAGCATCTGGAGCTGTACGCCCGGCTGAAGCTCGAGGCGGCCAGCCAGGACAACGGGGAGCAGCATGTGACCGCCGATCAGGAAGTGCGACGGACTCTGCAGAGCCTGAACTTTGGCAAATACGAGAATTACTTTGCCTACCAGCTGTCCGGGGGCTATCAGCGCCGTCTCTGCGTGGCGATCGCCTTCATTGCCTCGCCGAGCGTCGTCATCCTGGACGAGCCGTGCAACGGGGTCGACGCCAAGGCGCGGAAGGACATCTGGCTGCTGATCGAGCAGCTGCAACAGGGACGCGCCGTCATCTTCGCCACGCACTTCCTCGACGAGGCCAAGTATCTGAGCGATGCGCTCTTCATCATGCGAAATGTAAACATTGTTAGCACTTTATCACATCTGTGTATCCTCTCTAACTTCGAGTTTGTTCTTTCTGCCTAGGGTCGCATTGTGGCCCAGCACAGTCGGGACTCGCTGCAGCGGCTCTGCACCTCGGACTACAGCATCGAGTTGCGCTGCCTCGACGCCAATGTCTCGGCCACGATTGCCCAGCTCGCCAAGGAGCTGCTGCGGGAGAGTCATGTGCTGCCTGGGAAGCAGCCGGATCAGCTGGTCATCACCGGCAGCTATGTCCACAATCTGACCCAGAGTACGGTGCAGTTCCTCGAGCAACTGCAATCGCAGGAGTCGGCGGGCAACATCTCCGATCTCTCACTCAACAGCAGCTCCAGCCTGGAGCAGGAGTTCGAGCAGCTGAATCGTCACAATGAGCAGCTTAATCAACATGTTGGGGCGATCTCGGGCACCATTGTCACGGGTCCTGGGGATGTGACGGAGCAGCCGCCTGGCTGCTGGACACAGTTCCTGCTGCTGCTTGGCAAACGACGTCGTCACCTGTGTCGCAACTATCGCCTCCTGCTCTACGTGCTCCTTCTGCCCGCCATCTTTGAGCTGTGCGCCATGTGGTTCATCAGCTACCGCCTGGAGGATGACTTTGATACGGTACTGCCCCTCCGTCGATCCCTTTATCCACACACCACGCAGCTGCTGAGTCGGGAGCGTCTCACGACGAAGTTCGGGGAACCGCTCTACGAGAATCTCCATTCGGATTGTGAGACGGACTTCGAGTGCAATGAGTTCAGCAGCTCCAGGCAGGCATTCTACTGGGTGCTCGATAGTCTGGACGAGTATCGGGGCCGTCGCTATGGTGGCTACTCCCTGAACGGCAGCGGTGTCACCGTCTGGTACAACAACAAGGGCTACCACGCAATGGTCGCCTGGCTCAACGACCTCAATGTCCACCTACTGCGCACGAGTCTCAACAGCTCCGACTTTGACATTCACGCCTTCAACGAGCCATGGAAACTGGGCTTCGCCGAGCTGAGCACCAGCTCGGTGCTCCGTCAGGCTGGGGACTCCTGCATGGTCTTCATCCTGCTCATCGCATTCGGCCTGGTCGTCGCCGCTGGCTCCGTCTATCTGGTCAACGAGCGCATCCACGGCGAGAAGCTGCAGCAACGTCTCAGCGGTGTCAGTGCCGTCACCTACTGGCTGGTCGCCTTCCTCTGGGACTACCTCATCATGGTGCTGGCCATCGTCGTTTGCCTGGCCGTTGTCCTCATCTTCAACATGCCGGTCTTTGTCGATCGACAGCAGCTGGCGGGCATTGTGGCGCTCTCTCTGATGTTCAGGTGAGCAACAGTTTCCACTTAGTTTTTGATCTTACCTTAGATGTGTCGATTGTCAATCGATCGATGTATGAAGCGATCTGTCCCCCAATCTACTAATTGATGTACCTTTTGGTATTCAACACAAAACACGCCTTGACCTTTCCTTCGATCCATCGATCTCAAACTTCATCTGCCCCTCTATTTAAATTTGTATCTACTTTGATCAACCCTTCGATCTAAACATTGACATATTTTGCAATTCACCTTCTCGATCTAACCTTCTATTCTATCAGCAGTGGTCACGAAATCTGAATTCGGGAGCACTACAACAAAAAGTACAACAACAACAACCCTATTCGAGTCTACCTACTTGCTCGTGAGTCTTCTGTGCGACTTCACGGCGCCGAATAGGCAGAAAAATAGTTGGAAGCAGTCGCTGCTCCCGGAGCCACTGCGTGCCCACCGCTGTTCTATATAGCAATCGAATTCTCGTTGTTCATCCACGATCTACCTTTCAAATCGATATACACCTTGGCATACCTTTCGATTGGCGTATCCATTTCGCCCTTGACCTATCTAACGATCTACCCATCGATCTACCCCACGATATTACTATCGATCTTTCTCTAAATGTACCTCGGCATCGATCTATCGATCTATGTCTCAATGTACACCTCAAGCTATTCCTTGATCATATAGGCTTACGCCTCAAACAGATTGTTAGGTAGAATCTACCATTTGATCTAAGTTATCTGAAGTTATCGATCTAAGAGTCTCACTTCCATTCCATTCCATTTCTTATATCTGTAGCTTTGCCTGCGTTCCGGCTGTGCATGTGGCGGAGAAGATCTTCAGCGACTCGAGCATCGCCATTGTGTCGATATTTTGTGCAAACATCATCATACCATTGGTCACCATGGGCATTGTGCTCATCCTGGGCGTTGTGGGCGAGGGCAGCACTTGGGACAGTTGGCGTCATGGGTTGAACACGGCGTTCCTCGTCTTTCCGCAGCACGCCCTTGGGGATGGTCTGCTGGAGCTGTGCAAGAACTATATGGTGGCTATGGTCTTCAAGAGATATGACATTGACTCGTACAAGCATCCGCTGGCCAGTGATCTGCTCCAGCGTCACTTTACCGCCCTGGCTTTGCTTGGGATCGCGGGTCTCCTGCTCAACGTGCTGATCGAGTGTCAACTTCTGACGCGCTTCTGGCAACAAATGACCCGACTCCTGGACTGTCAGTATCGTCGGGAGCTGCAGAAGCTGGGACAGCTCAAGCTGGTCAACATACAGAGCATCTTCAAGAGCTGCGTGGGCTCCAACGAGGCCCTCAGGGTGGACAATCTGTGGCACGCCTATCGACGGGGTCGCTACGCCGTGAAGCACGTGCACTTCGGTGTCCAGCACGGCGAATGCTTCGGACTCCTGGGCAAGAACGGAGCCGGCAAGTCGACGATATTCAAGCTGCTCACCCGCCAACTGCTGCCCAGCATGGGACACATTTACTTCGAGCACGTAAGTGGATTCGAATTTTAAAAAAGAAGGAAAAAAAGAAGAGTAAAATTTTAGGAATCTAAAGTTGGGAAGAAAAACTTAGGAATCATAAATTAGGAATTTCAGTTAAGAAAAATATTTAGAGTACAAAAATTAGGAAAAAAAAATTACAAAAAAAATTACGACAAAAAATTTGGGAAAAGTATCTTTGGTGTTCCTGTCGTTGGAGATAGGCCCGAAAAAAAACAATCAAAAGTTGTAAGGGTTTTTTTTTTTTTTTTGCTGATTTTAAATGCGTTCCATTCCGAAGAATTTAAAAACACATGCTTGACTACAATTGACGGAGTCCAACTTGAAAGGGTAGACAATACTATACATACGACCAGCACAAAGATGAAAAATTTTTGATTTTTTATATAAGGTGGCATACAATATAAACATGTATATTTTGAAGTAAATGGTTCGAATAAATATCACATGCGCTGGCTATCGAAGTCGACAAATGTTGTCTTTTTGCTAATAAATCGGAAAAAGCCGAATTCAAAAATATTTTATTATAAATCGCGCGATTTTAAATAAAATAATTTTGATTTCGGCTTTTTCTAATTTTTGTTTTCCCAATTTTTGTTTTCCTAATTTTTGTTTTCCCAATTTTTGCTTAACCAATTTTTGTCTTCCTGATTTTGGATTCCTAATAACTGTTTTCCTAATTTCGGATTCGTAATTTTGGATTCCTAATTATTCGATTCCCAATTTTGGATTCCTATTTTTTTTTTCCAATTTTTCGCATTCTGAGTAATATCTTTCAAAATTCGAATATAGAATCTAAAAACACATGAAAAATCAACGACATCTCGATTCAAGTACTTTAGTGTCTTTGGTATTTACAACTGCGTTTTCTTCAAATTATTTTACCCAATACACTGTTGAGACCTATATCACAAGTGGATACTCCTTTGCAGTTGGATACCCTTTAATTTGTTTGTTTTGCTCATTCTGCCCACAGCCCAGTCTGTCGTACTGTCCACAGACGAATCCGCTCGATCCGCTGTTGACCGTCGCCGAGTGCATCCGGTTGTACGGTCAACTGCGTGGCATCAAGCAGCTGGAGGATCTGTTGGAACGCATCCTGGACACGTACGAGCTGCGCAGCTATCGGGACGTCCAGGTGAAGCAGCTGAGTGGCGGCAATCGCCGCAAGCTGACCGTGGCGATCACCTGCTGTGGCTACACGCCCACCGTCCTCATGGACGAGCCGACCAGCGACATGGATCCGGTGACGCGTTCCTTCATCTATCGCACCATCGAACAGCTGCTGGCGGCCCGTCGTGCCGTCCTCCTCACCTCGCACTCCATCTCGGAGATCGAGCACTTGTGCCAGCACGTGGCCGTGCTCAAGGATGGCCAGATTGTGGCCAGCAATAGTCCTGGCCAGCTGAAGGCCCAACACGGTGGCTACTATCAAATCAGCTGCTTCTGTGCGCCCATTCAGCAAGCCGAGTTGGCCAAGATGCTGCCACAACGTCTGCCCGGAGCAATGGATCTGCAGCATTATTCGCACAGCTTGCGATTTTTGGTCAAGACTCGACAAGGTGGCAACTCCCCGGCGGAGGCCAGTGGCAAGCTGGCAACGCTTGCCGAGCTCTTTGATGCCGTGCGGGAGATGGCCGACAGCCTGGAGCTGCCGTCGCACTTTGCGATCAGTCGCTGTCGCTTCGAGACGGTCTTCGAGCGCATCCTCGACAGCTGCGAGGCGACTCCGATCGTCACGGCGAATGGCAACTCGGACTTTCCCAGCAAATCGGCGGCAGTCAGCGGTTCCCTTTCCACGGGCTACGTGCACAACAGTTACGAGGAGACATCCACCTGAAACTAAAACCTTCTCCGAACTGTTCCCGGTTTTACTTTCTCACTTTTTCTCAGAAAGAAACACTGTGAAAGTGCAAATTGGCTGCAGTTCGTTATATTGTATGTTTACTGTATGTTTTTGTGATAAGTTAGGACGCTCCATGCCAGTGATAAGTTTACGTCAATCTCTATTTTAATTTCCCTCCTATTTTTTTTTTGCACTTTCTTGGGGTGTTCTGGTAGCTTTAATCTCCAATTTCAGGTTTGGTCGGGCGCCTTTTTAATTGTTAGACGAATTTAGAGCTTTAATCGATGTGAGAAATATAATATTATTTTATGGTTAGGCCTCACTCATCGTATCCTAGCATATCTGAATATATCTTCTATAGTATCTTATGTACAATATCTTCAACTCGACGCCGATGAGTGCAATGCAAGCGTTTAAGCTCACAAAATGAATGTGTCAGGGTCCCGTTTCGAGGCCCTATAATGCTACAAGTACTTATATCTAATAGTCTATCTATATATAAACCTATAACTTTACCTAAATATAAAGACAATAAGACAATAGAAGCACAAAAGGAGAACATCTTTTGGTGTCAGCGGGCTGAATGCATTTTTGATACCAACGAATATTGAATATCGAATATCAAATAAACAATTGTACGCGTATGTTAATCGATTGTTAATAATAAAGTGACAAATGTTGTTGTAACTATACGTGGTTTATGTTTGGGAAACTCATTAAATTTCACGGAAATGGTGACCAACAAATCATATTCAGATTAAGGTGATTTATATATCTATATATCACGAATAAAAGATATGATTAAACAATTGAATTTTTGTTTAAAATTAAATTAAATTAATAATTTCTCAACTGTACTAATTAAACAAACACTTCAAACAAGATAAACAGATACACATAAGGAAGGGGAGAATGAGATGCAGCCGGAAAAAAAGATAAAGTGGGAAAAAAGATGGAACTTAATGAATTGTAGAAGCAAAAAGTTTTGCATACCAAATTTTTCATATTTAATGAAGCGGTTGAAAGCGCCTCAAATCCGAGTGCTCACTTTGCGCTGGTCTATAGAAAAATGTAATTATACCAAATGGTGTAACATTAACTAAACGTGCTGTGCAAACCGAACTGCCAGTTTAGTGTTGCCAACTTTTAGGAGCCAACAAAAAAAGATGGCTAATTTCAAAGGGGAATCATTCAGTTAGTTTGCCTTTTATTGTCGTATCTTTGTGTTGCTATTTAGTCGTAAAAAGACCAAAATTTAAAACGAAATCATTTAACTGCCATTTGATTTTTAGAGGGTTTATTTAGCCGTAAAAAGGCTAAATTTGACTGAAATAAATTGAGTTGGCAACGCTGCTGCAGCAGCGTCTCTCCCTCTGTCTCGCTTTCACGTTTTCATTATCATAGCCGAAACAGTTAGCCCCTAAGGGTGTGTGTGTGTGTGTGTGTCTGTGTGTAAGTGTGTGTGCGGTATTTATATGAGAGCTTTTGAAGTATTGCGATTCTATTGTAGGTCCAAACTGTTGGCTTGTGTTTGGCCCGAGGATCATTCGAGTGGCCTGAGGAAAGGGGCGACAGGTGAGGCGGGGTTCGTGAAACGAAACGAAATGAATCCTTTGGCAAAAGCGCTTTGTATGTTTTTTGAATTTCCGCTTTGGCGTTTCGAGTGTAAAGGGAAGGGGAGGGAGTGGTGGGGGATTCGTAATACCAAAATTATTTTTTCAAAGGATTAAATTAAATTCCATTTGGTTTGGCAAAAGCATCAAATGTCCAGGTAAAACGAGCCCCTCAAATTAAATCAGCGAAAAATCAACATAATTAAAAACATTTCCACAATTTTATTTTTTTCACCATTTCATTATTTTTTTTTTACACAAACTGAACTCATAACCAAATTAACGTGCACAATGTGTGTGCGAGTGTGTGTGTGTGTGTGTGCAAATGAATATGAATGCGTGTAAATGAAAGTTGTTGTCCGTTGTCTGCCGACGAACATTGCAATTGAAAAGAAATATACATATGCATAAAAAAAACAATTATTTGTTAATACAATAAATACAACAATTGACTGAGCCTTTAACTGTTTGTTTAAGATGAAATGAATTAAAATATACTCTATTATATATTGATTATGTTTATACTTATATTATATTTATTAAATAATTAAATTTATTTTATTTATATTTAAAGGCTATCTGGTAGTCGAGAACTTCTATTTTTGTAGTTTTATTTAGTTGTTTCATATTCCAACCGGAAGTACAAACAAATAATTGCATAATAATTAATATAATTTATTAGGAAATTGTTTAAAGAATTGATAATTCATTTAATAGCTACATGTGTGCGTTTATACATTTAAACGGTTTAATTTACAGAGAGTAAAGATTCAATAGCCTACTTGAACGGAAATTAAAAAAGTGCTTTGAAATTTGGAATCCAAGATTGCCTTGGAAAACTTTGACCTTAGGGACTGACTTGGGGCCTGTAATTTTATCAGTTCGCAGTCAACCTCAGACGGGAGCTGAACGCATTTTCTACAATTTTTGTGAATTCGCTAAGATAGAGAAAGTAAGTCAGTTTCGTAAAACTTAAATTATTTATTATATTTTTCCATTGTTTCATTTTCGAAGCAAATGGATGGACCCAAAGTAGCTCTGCATTTGGATGGCAATGGCAATGTCTTCTATGGCTGGCAAGCTGGACTTCGACTGGTCTCGATCGACAGCTCCTTCAAGTTCAATGGCAAAATCTGGCTGCTTGTCTACTGGGAGGGATACGATCTGCTGGAGGCTGTGCCCCTCGCTCTGATGCCCAAGAAATTCCACGCAACGGTTATCGCCTTCGTCCAAAAGAATGAGAATCATTGACACTGAAGCAATAAAGTCAGCATCAATTAATAATTGGTTAATTTGGGAAAAGGTATAAGATTTTTAAGCGAAAGGAGATGTCGTCATATTAGGTCAAAGGTGGAGAATTAGAAATAAGATATAGAATGGATCATACTTATATCTTTAAAATGTAAAGGAAATTTCTATACTTTGAGCATAGAGAAACTATTTAAAAGTGATTCAAGGGAATTTGATTGGATTAAATAGATTCGAGAAATACACTCGATGGGAATAAGATGGTAGAAGAATATATTATTGATCTATGCAAACATTAATGGTGGAATTTATGGTAGGAACAATCATTAGATGGAGAAAGGAGGGTACGTAAGGAGGAAACGGAAAGTTGAAATTGAAAGTTGAGAAGTATTCTATGGAATATGTATGTATATGGTACTGTTGATCAAATATTTTTAAACTTGATGATGAAAGAGCGTACAAATAATTAATTTTTCGTCATTATTGATCTTAAAACTAAGAACACAATTTTATTAATTATTTTGTGCGTCTGGCTAAACTGCTCTGTAGGTATCAAAAATTAATAAATTCTTCCTACTATGTATATTAATTAAATAAAAATATTTTATTTGCAATAAATTTTTTTTTTAATTTTTTGGAATTTTGCCGGACTTTTCCTAGAATTCTCTAGGGAAAATTGCCGAATTTCAATAGGGAATTCCCTAAGGAATTTTGCTGGTCTTTCCTTAGGGTTGTAATTTAACAGTAATGCCCTGAATACATACAACTAAAAAATACATGCTAAAATCAAAAATTTTAACTTCTTGAATGACTTTTTTGTGTTAACATTTAGCTTTAAGTGTGCGATCGAAGCAATCTTTCATCTGATCCAGAATGAATAACATATGTCCCAGATACATCAACAACTCGCACTATACACGAAACTACACTACACGAAACATGATCAGTGCATGGATACTTTAAAGGTCAACATGTTGAAAGCGAAGACGAACCCGAAGAAGATGGCAAAGAAGTCGGACGTGCAGCAGCAGCGTCTAATGGTGTCACAGGTCAGCTCCCTACGTCCAGGGATGTAGCGAGATGCGAATGAATCGGCCTGTCCGAGTGCGAGGAATTGCGACGTCGATACAGCTGTATTGTACTGCCGCGTCGCTAGAGACCTGAACTGCACTCACCCTCTGCCCAGTCGCTAAGAAGATGAAGTCCGGAACTGCACTTCCTGTCGCCGGCTTTGGGTCACAGCCTGCGGCTTCTGGAAGTGCGGGAACGTCGTCGTCTCGTCCGCGACTTGCAGCTGCCGAGCAAGGAATTTGTGTTTGTGCCCCTGTCGGAGGATTCGCATTGGTCGCTGTTGCTGGTGGCACGTCCGGATCGCAGGTTCTACTATTTCGACCCGGAGGATAATCGACACTTGAATCTGGCGCAGTTGCTCTCCGAGAATCTGCGCGTTGTCCTTGCCGCCGAGGAGTATCACTTCACCGTGGGTCGCTGTCTGCAGCAGGCCAAGGGCCAAGGTCACGAGTCGGGCGTCCATTTACTGTGCATGACCGACACCCTGGCCGACTACGTGTCCCGCTGCGGCTACGCCACGAGCACGTTGCTCATCTCCCTCCAGGAGGTGCGTGGCATGCGCTCCTCGCAGCTGCAGCTCATTCGCACCCTCGGCGGCATCTTTCCGCCCTCGTCCGGCCAGGTCAAGTCGGTTTCGTGAGTTCCCTTTCCCAATTCCCAGTTCCCATTTCCCAGTTCCCAGTTCCCACTTTCCGGACTGTTATACTTCCACTTCCATTGCATACATTCATTCGTCCAACAACAACATCGTCAATAAATGAAGCAGCCGAAGCAATTCCGATTTAATCCGAGACCCGATAATCCCGCTTAATCCGGCATTCTTCTCTGCTGCATTTACTGTGCCCAACTGTGATTCCAACTTCCAGCTTGGAAGGGGCCTGCAGATTTAACTTTCATATACTTTCAGAAAGAACCCATACACATTGAAAAATATGTAAAATCAAGACTTTTTTCATTAATAAAACAGAAAGATACAAAATCGTAAAATCAAGAAATTTTACTCTGTTTTTAATTAACAATTGAATTTTTATTCAAGCTTATGGTCTACACTGAAAAAAAAGACCACTTTCTAAAATCAAGAACATTCATCTTTCTTACTTCAAGATTTTCATGTTCTCGACGCATTTTTTAGACCAATGTTCTTAGTTCTGAGACCAAAATCTTGATTTTAGATCCTTTTTTTTATCAGTGTAGTGGCAACGTTTTTATTTCAGTCAGCTTAGAGCTTTAAGATAAGCTTTAAAGCAGACGCGTTCTGAATTTAAACCCTGCTTCGGCAATAATGCGCTTTCATTCGAGCTTTTAGGCTTTTTAAGCTCTGTTCAGGAGCAGGCTGAGCTTTTAATTGAGCTCTCAAGTTAACGTGAACTCTTGCACTAGCTTTAATGCGCTTTTAATTTTAAGTGTAATTATGGCACACATTTTCTGCAAATCAATTAAATGCAAGTAGTTTTAATTTGAGCTTTTAAGCTTTTAAGATATTTTTGTTTCCTGAAAGTCATTGGATATTAAAAAGTAACAAAAGCTCAATTACTAACGAGTGCACTGGGAAACAACTCAGAAGAAGTTAAATGATGGGGAGTCTGGGAAGTATTCAAACATAAATTTAAGAAACTTGATTTGTTTTTCAGTTAATTGTTGTCTGGCTGCAATCGCAGTAGGTGTGTGTGAGAGAGGGAGAGCAGGAGGATGGGAGAATGGGAGACTTGGGAAATAGGCGTTGCCTTAATTTGAAGCTAAGCTGCGCAAATAACTCAATTAGTCTTTACACTTGACACGCCCATTTGTGTAGACGCGCTTATCGAAAGGCAACACGTAGAGCGTAAGAGCGTAAATAGAGGCAAAGGGGGCAAAGGGGTGTTTTACGCGGGGCATTAACTTCGTTTCGCCTTCTTCCTCTTCCTCTTGCTCTGATACTGATGCTGTTGTTGCTGTTGCTTCTTGGGCAAAAGTTTTTGGCGCAAAGCGCGTTGATGAAGAAGTCCATAAAGGTGCGAAGCCCAGCGGCCCTTGGCCCTGCAGCTCTTAAGCTCCCCACTCCCCACCCCTCACTCCCCACTTTTCACTCCCCCACAGATAGCGAGAGCTGCCAACTTTTCAGAGGCTTAAAAGGCGGAAGGCGGATAAAAGGCACTATTCACCACGAAAATAGTTAGCTTTAAATGACTATCAACTATTCTTTTGACGAAAACTAACGTTTTAACATTTAGGGTATTCAGAAACTCTGATATTTGTGTTATGTGATAAAGTGATATATGTTGTAATAACAAACACACAGAAAAAGTTGTATCACAGCAAACATGCCCTGGGGTATGTATACAAAATTCGTCGTATTGAGTCAAGATTGTAAATAGAGAAAGGTTGCCAGACTGTAAAAAGTATCTAACGAAATAAGGTCACACTGAGGTTGGTATTGGTATTAGTACTAAAAGTAAGTAATTTTTCTTGGTCCGGTGGCTCGATGGTTAGAGTCACCGACCTGTCAGAATTAGAACTTATATTTAAATAACTAGGGCTCGAATCACACAAATGACTATTTTAGTGATTGTCCCTTAGAAATGATTTCAAATTTAATTAAAGAGATGCAAATTATTAAATTGATTTTTTACAGTGGCAAAAGCATTTAAAAAGACAAGAGTAAGAGAAGAGTGACACCAATCTCATGAGCGTAAACGAAATAATGAGAAACATCTGTTCATTGAAATTAAACTCATTGAACTGGGTATTTATCATAAATACGACAACAGAATCTTGAAAAGTTCACTCACTAGCGACAGTGTAGCAAATTTATCACAAATATCATAGTTTCTAAATACCCTAATTATTTTCTATAATATGGAATATTCCCTTTAATTATATATATTCCTAACGTGTAAAGCCAAATATATTATTGTTTGACCATTTTCAAAAATGTTTCGATTTCATATTATTATTTGATTTCGAAATATACCCGTTTGCAGTGTTTTTAATATTTTTAAAGTCCGGTTCAAAAAGAAAGTAGAATTCCCGCTATCTGCTGACTTCGATTCTTTTCCACAAGAAAAAACCTTATATAAAGACAGACCTGGCGGGAAAAAGCTGTTCGGGCAACACTGTTTCCCAGACTCCTTCCGCCCTCCGCCCTCCGCCCTTCGCCCTCCGGTCTCCGCCCTCCTCCCTCACTCCATCTCGTTCTCGCGCACACACTCTTGGCGGACTGCTTGAGTGGATGGCAAAAGTAACAAACAACAAGAAGCAAACTTGATGCTAGAGGGCGCCACAGCAAATGGCAAATAAATAAAAGCTGGCAACAACAACAAGAAAATCAACAACAATAACAACAACAACAAGGGCAACACTCAAGCGCGGCTGTTGCAACGGTAACGTAAAGTAAATTTCAAAATGGCGTGAAAATTGTAAGCGAAAAACAAAGTTAATTGTTGGCCGTTCGCTGCCAACAGCAGCGTCGACGTCGACGTCGACGTCGAAGTCAACGTCTGCAATTCAAAACAGCAGCACACACAAACACACAAACACACACTTCCAAAAAATCACTCACACACACTCACACAGAGACACACAAGTGCATAAATAATGCAATCTGCCTGAAACGCAAACAAATTCACGAATTAGTCGACGCAGCTGAAGGAACTGAGACAACGGTACAACTCCTGCTACCCCCTCCTGCTCCTCCTGCTCCCCCCTCCTCCTATCCAACCATCTATTATAGCTAACACAACTAACGGTAATTATTACCAAAAATTTTGTTGTCCTTTTAAATTGTCTATCTGTCTACAAAATTAGTGTAATATTTTAATTTAATTGAATTCTTGGAACAATTCAATTCAATTCAATAGTATTTTTTATAATTTTTTGAAAATCCTAAAAATGACAATTTTAGCCCATTTTTCCACATTTTCATGCAAAAAGTGCCTTTTTTGCAGTTTTCAAAAAATTATAAAAAATACTAGCAAAAATATTTTTGAAAATTTTGCAGTTACTCTTTGAATTGTTCCAAGAATTTTTTTGCATCCCAACATTTTTTGGAAAAAATCGAGGAAAAAAGTTTTGAAAAGTGACTTTTACATAAATTCGAAATTTTCCAAAGGGTACTCAATGGGTTAAAAAAAGTTTTGTGTCATTCAAACGGAATTTACACGACCTTTCCAAATATATTTTTTTTATTGTGATAACTTGACTAACATAGCAGTTAAAGCAAAAATAAGGGTGCATACTTTAAGCTGTGAGCCACTGTATGTAAAGCTTGAATATAATGTTGAGAACTGTGCACATAAAGTTTAAGTATTTTAGAAATTAATTAAAGTCTTAACGAACACGACTGAAGTTTTCGTGTACTTAAGTGCAGAATATAACGTATACGCACCTTTTTTAGGTACACATAAATATTATTACGATATTTACCATATTACTATTATAATTGATATCATTTTAGCTTGATTTTAAAGCAGTAGTAAACTACCAATAAAATGATTATCTGAAGGGAGATGTTTTTTTAAAAGTCGAACCTGTTAATCAAATAATTCCTAGGGCTTCAAAATCAAGTTATATACGAAATTCTAGCCACCATTTTGCCATCATCTTATTTTTGCTTACCGAGCTGATATTCGACCCACTGGGAAAAGCTGTAATCATGCGCTCAAATGGCCAATAAGTAAGCAGTTAGATTCCGATCCATTTGGTAAATAGTTGACCTTGTTGAACTGGCCACAAATGAATACCAAGGCCAAGTCCTCGTCCTCCCCCCCTCCATCTATCTTACACACTTTCGCTCAACCGAACCGAACGAGTATTGAGCAGAAGGATATTTAATTTTTCATTTTCTCATAAGCCCGGTCAACAACTTACTGCCAAGAGGCAATGGGCCATCAGCTATGAGCCTGTTCCATTACCAATTAGTCGACGACTCGAGCACAATGCACGGCCCAAGGTCAGTGGCCTGTTATGGACGTGGTCTGCCGTCTGCCGTCGGCCTGGCTAAGTCTATCGGTGGGTTTGGGCCATGATGTTGGACAGTTGGTGGCTTGGCCATTAGGCGTGCGCTTCGGGCTTAATTAATCATTGCTAAGTGAGTTCCAAAAAAGAAGAAGCAGCAGCACAGATAATAATACAAAAAAGCGAAGAACAAAAAACAGTTGGACATAAATGTGATTTCTACTTTGTCTCTTTTTATACCCTGCCCTTATTTAACATGGCCAAGAGCGGGTATTACAATTTTGTGCCAGGATATAACTCTGTAACCAGATCAAGTTTATTACTAGTCCTGGACTTAAACAAAAGGTCTTGATATAATCCGAAGTCTTGATATATCCTCCAAATTTGATGACGATCTTTTTAAAATATTTCACACTTTTTCAACAAACAATCTTAAGATAATGACTTTATTATAATTTGTTCACTGTTTCAAAATGATATAATTATTTGTCCTCTAAATTCTAAGCCGATTTTTTAAAACATTTCAAACTTTTTAAGGGATGATTTAATTATTATTTATCCGCTGTAAATCAAAGTTCAGCTTCATGATGATCGGTTATAAAAATATCTTTGTTTATAAGGATTAAATTTCTAGATAATCACTTGATTATTTTTGTATGTAAGCTAAAATAACTTGTACTTAGTAAAGTTTAAAAAATATGAAATTTGCTTGGGTATTTCTTTTCCGAACCGATTTCTTTTTATTAGAGAGAGTGACATCTGTGTCTATGTAGGGCATTTCGCAGTCGAGCATTTTTGGCTAGAGCGTTCTTCCTTGTGTCTAGTGTCCAGTTCTCTCTTTCTCTCTCGTTTCCGGCTGCCCGGCTTACAAATTACTTAAAGATAGACGAGCGAGATGAGACTGTAGAGGGGATAAAGATGAGCTCAAGAGAAAGACTGGAGACAAAACTGAAGAGTAAGAGGGAGAGGGAGCACGGATCGGGAACAGGCAACGACGCGTTATTTCCGTTTCCGTTTCCGTTCAACTTCAACTTCAACTTTCGCCTTGCCACATTCAACACTTTTGCGCATTGAGTGATGAAGTTGCGACCGGTTAGTCGTAGGGTTGTCCCACCAGGTCTGTAGGGTTGTCCCACCAGGTCTTGCCCTCTCCCTTCTCTTTTCTCAGTCTCTCTCTCTCTCAGCTTTGTCTCCGGTCGTGTCGCCGGCTTCTGACATAAGGCATAATCATTTCAGCTTCGCCTTTTTTGTATTTTTTGTATTTTTTCTGGTCTCCCCCCTGCGGAATTGTTGGAGAAGCGACGGCGCTTTGGCAAGTGATAAAATGTTTTATGTGCTCGAGTGTCTGATAACAATAAATAACGCCATCAGCGGAACCAGGCGGACAGCCGGGAGGACAACCGACCAATGGAGCACGGACTTTGGACTGTGGACTTTGGGCCATGGGACACGGCCAGGGACATGTAAACAAATTGGCGTTGAAAGCCCGTTGACGGGTCGCCATCACGAGGACCAAAGGGAGGGCAGAAGGTAGAGAATCAGGCATTGATTCTGCGTAACATCAAATGAAATTTGTGGCCAGTTGTTTGTTTAGGTTTCCCTCTGGTGATAATCCCCATTGCCCACTCCCCGTTCCCTCTTCTCCCTCTCGTAGTTTGGTCCATTGTTTTGTCTGCTCTCGATTTTGGTTTTGGCCTATTTGCATTTTAATGATGAATTGTAATCAACATCAATTTGTTGAGGCCTTCGTTCTGATTTTCGATCCTTGGCCTATTAATCATCACGCCCAGTGTTTGTGTCTCACTCTCACTCTCTCTCTCTCTCTGTCTCTGTCTCGCTCTAGCGAAAGTTTATGTGTGCAATTTTTGATTAGTTTGCGAATTGTGTGATGTGATGTGCTCGGGTTTTTATGGAATAACGTTTAGCACTTAACTCATTTTCTACTGATTACAATATATTATGAGAGCAACGAGTTTCAGCTAATTAATTGTGGTCATTTGTCATATGAGAGTAGATGTGGCCTTCACGACCAACTTATGTACATATATAAGTAGTCTGCTATTTTTGACAAAGTCTTATTAATTTAATGCAATGGTTAAATTTTGTGACTGCAATTTGCTAACATATAATATTTTGTTATATCTTCTAAAGAAGATGTCTTTGATTTGATTTTGTAGATGGTGGCATTTCTGACCCCATAAAAAACATATATGTACATATACAATGTATATTTTACATACTATATTTAAAATAAAAAGATGAATTAGCTAATTGTACATACACAGAAAAAAAAAAGGCATTCTAAAATCAAGCCTAAAATACTTAATTTAAGCCTGCATTTTTTAAGTATGTTTTCAGGATTAAACTGAACAATCAAGTCTATATCGGGATTAAAATGGGAAATAAGCCCAAATTACTTGATTCGGTGGCTCAGTGGTTAGAGTCGCCGACCTGTTTGAAAAAAACCTGGGTTCGATTCCCCCAGTCAATTGCAGTCAAACATTCCCTTCAATAATAAAAAAATGTTTAAAAAAAAGCAATTAATAAAAAGTGTTTAAAAAAAAAATTTAAATAAAAAATGTAAAAAAAAAAAAAATTAAAAAAAAAAATTTAATAAAAAAATTTAAAAAAAAAATTAAAAAAAAAATTAAAAAACAAAAACAAAAAATTTTAAAAATTAAAACAAAATTAAAAAAATGAACAAAAAAAATGTTAAAAATAAGTAAAAAAAACTTTTTTATTTTTTTTTGGTTTTAAAAATTTTTAGGATTGAATTCGGGATTGAAAAAATCAAGTATTTCATACTTGGTTTAAGAAAATCCGAGATTACCCCACTTCTGACATCGTTTCGGATTGAATTCGGGCTAAATAACCCGGATTTTTTTTTCTGTGTACGTACAATGTATATATGTATATTCATATCCCTCTCAAGAACTTTTCAAGCAAATAAATGAAGTTTTTAATGCCCACAATATTTAAATTTATTTTAATTTTCATTCATTTTCTTTATATTAAATATTTGTAATACTTTTTCTTGATTTTGTTACAGTTGTAACTTCTATTGATTTTTGTTATTGTTATTTTTTGAATAATTGAAGCAATATACCAAAAATGTATTTAAAGTTAAAAATAAAATATTAAAATTGACAGTTAAATCAAATTATTAAAATTTTTTATTTTTAATTACATTAAAAATCTGTCATTCAAGGGCAATTATTATTTAATTTCCTGTCTTTAACTGTGGAAATGTACATTTAATTTTTTTTTTTTTTTTTTAATAGAGCTCACATTACTAAGCTGCAAGCTCAATATGATATGATTTGATGCTTAATACTGAATAGGTAGGAAAAGGTTTATCTACAAATTTGAGATATATTGTGAGCTATGTATATGTAGTAAATAACTTGTATTACTATTCTCATTGGAATCGATCAGAAATTTCTCGAGCGGATATTTCCAAGGGATGTTCATTGTTATGGCATTTCCGTCTAATTCTATTTTATTATGTTCGCACTTGGGACCATTATTCATGCTGGTTGTTTGCCTGATATCCGCTGTCAACGTCGCGTCGCATCGATGTCTGTGGCGTTTGCTTTCCCGCGACTTTTCCAGCTCTTCCAGCAGTTACCTTAATTAGCACGCTGTGCACTTGGATCCAGCGGAGAGAAAGGCATCCATCGACTTGACAACAATGGGCAACCACGCCCCCTTGTCTTGTTACCAGTTAAGTTAAGGTAAAGCGGCCAAGTGTCTCCCTCTCCTCTAACTCTTTCTTTCTTTCTCTTCCATCTCCCATCTGCCTTTTCCTTCTTTTATCCCCTTTAGGCGCTGCTTGACTTTCATGTAGATGGTGGAGAGGAAGCAGAAGCGGAAGCTGAAGATGAGGACACAAAAGCGACGTTAACGTTGTCGAGTTGCATTTGACGCAATTGAAATCGAAGTCGCATCTTTTGCCGATTCTTCGTCTTGGCTTCCTCTGATTGCTTTTCCACCTCTGTTGCATGTTGCAGCTTGCCGAATGGCAAAATGGCGTTGATATTTTAGTGCCCAAAGGAGGAACATCGAGAGAGAGGCGTTGTGGGATTTGGGGGCGTGGCAAGCAAATATGCTCACATCGCAGACACATTTGATGATGACGGCGAAATCGCACGGATTTCTGGCATCAATGCGCAGCCAAAACATTCACTAGATGATGAAGAAGAAGCAGAGACAGAGACAGAGACAGAGATAGAGACAGTCACATCAGAGCACGAAGAAGACGGAGAAGAAGCACAAGTCGCAGCAGAAATAAAAGTCTCGTTTTTATTTAAAAGTCGCAACGCGTTCGCGGGTAGAAAATTGACAAAATCACATGAAAGTGGCTAAGACGCATTCTTGACTTGAGGATGAAGGGAGGGAGGGGGTAGAGGGGGTGAAAGGGGTTGAGAATTTCAGTGTGTGTGTTGCCACTTAAAGTCGAGTGTGTTACATACAGACAGACAAGTCAACTTAACAATGCAATCCACAAAGACGTAAGTTCCATATACTAACGTCAAATACATAGACACACAGATACAGATGCAAATACACATACAGATACAGATATAGATATAGATACAGATACAGATACAAATATAGATACAAATACATATGTTAAAGACATAAGTGCATACTTTGGCTAAGACTTTCATTCATATTTATAAAAAATAAAGTTCGTATCAAGTCGAAATCATTCGTGATACTCCTGCGACTTTCCTTAAGACTTTCATAGTAAGAGATTAGCAAATTAAGATCATTTTAAAAGTTGGAAAAATGTCGTTTGTCTGGCGTTGGTTATTTGAATATGTGATTCATTACTTTTTACATTGTCTCATTTCTCAGATTAATGCAGCAACATCTACCACTAACAAAATTTCTGTAGATATATTGCGTATATAAATATATACAATAGACGCTTTTCGATCTAAATTAATTCATTTTTCAGTTGGACTCAATCTTTTACTTAGATCTGACTATTCGACTTTTATACCATATTCCGATTAATTAAATTTGTAATTTCAAGTACTAATTTGTTTTTTCCCACAATAAGTATGTTAGCCTAGTTTCGATGTTAACTGAACATTTTATAAGTAGACAATAAATAACTATTAAAAAATTGAATAGAAAAACAAATAAATAAATACAAAAAAAAGCTCTATAAGGAATTGAAAAGTACAATTTCTGAGTTGCATTTCTTAGCTTTTGAACATCGTATTCATATTCAGATCTTTAATTTTTAAAGCAGCATTCATGCAAATATAAATTATGTGGATTTCAATACTTAGGAAACTTTAAGATGGGATCAAGTTGAAATTATTCCTTCAAAGCTAAAGCGCAATTAATGAAACGCAAACTTTCTGGGATCATTTTTTGGGTAAGCCGAACTTAAGGCAAATCAAGCAAATTAAAAGTTGTTCCGAGCTGTGATTTAATATGGAAATTTAAGTGCCTCAAAGGGTTCAGGCATTAAAAGGTCATAAGTCAAACGGGGGAATGAAGAATGAGGCATGAGGCTGGACGTTATGGTTGCTGACCTTTCAATATTCGTTTCCGTTTCCGTTTTCGTCTCATGTGCTTTGGCCGTAGTTGACGACAAGGGCTACAAAAAGGGGCGTGTCTGGGGCCTCGTCGTTGCCTCCAGACAATGCTCGGCACCCTAAACTGGCACAACGTTGGATGCATAATGAAGCTGCTCCCCTTTCCCTCCCCTTGCCCACCCATAAAAGCAAGAATTTGACGCAGCACAAAAAATAAAGTTGAAAGAAAGAAGGTAAAAAAAAAGAGTCGTAACTTTTATAAAATTGTACCTGTTGTTGCTGCTTTTATTTACCCAACGGCTCTTCACCTGAGCACGCCGGAAACTGTGCTTCAAAATTAACTCGAGACACTGAAACGACGCGTCCTTGTCCTTCTCCTATGCCACACCCCACCCCCTCCCATCGTGAGATTCCCCCATCATGCCATGGGTTCCCTCACAGTCAGGGTTGCCATCAGTTTCTCCTGTTGCTCTTCCATTCAACTGCTGCCCTTTCCGCACGGCGAATGCGCACTTAATGAGCGTTTAATTGGCTCAGTGTTTACAAGGTGCCAAAAGGGGAGGGGGAGACGAGTAGAGAAGCGGGAAGGGGAAGGGGAAGGGAAAAGGGACTGCGCTGCAGGTGGCTTCCCTGGAAAGGGTTTCGCGACTCTGGACTCTGAAAACTGGTTTTTGACACGGCTTTTCTCGCTGCTTGTTGCTTTTGTGGCTGCAAGTTGATTGAATTTCTTTTGAAAACTTTTTAATTGCATTGCAATTGTTGTTGATCGGCTAAATAAATCTGTTTAATTTGTGTTGTTGTTGTTGCACATTAAATCTTAACCAACACGCGCTGTATATAAACGCGCGCAAGACGCGTGCGAAACGCGCCAAAATATTTGCGACGCGTTTTCATTTGGCAAATTGTTTTTCGCTTGACATAAAGCAACCAACGACAAAGCAAACCAAAACACGTTTCAGATTTGTACAAAGCCCGCTCCCCCCCTTCTCCCAACTCTCTCTCAATGTCCATTGAACTCCTCTTTGTCCCCACTCTTTCCCCTTCTTTCCGTTAGAAAGCTGCGCATTCGGTTTTTCGAGTCCTGTTCCCTGTGCTCATGATTTTATTTTCAAATGCTGCAGCATTTTATGTGGCCATTAAAATATTTTATTGCTCTTGGCGTAAATTTAAGCAATAATAAAATAAAAAAGGCGCAACAACAACAACAGCAATAACAAGCATAAGAATAAGAGAATAAGCAACTGAAGATGATTAAGAAGAAGAAGCTGAAACGTGAGACAACCTCAAAAAACAACCAAAAACACAAGTAAAAACAAGATACATAATCAAAACTGTGTATCAACGAAGTTCTGATACACTTACTAAGAAAGCTTAAAGTAAAAAAGAGTATAAAATCTTTCGATCTGCATTAAAATTATTTAATCTTAATAGTTACATGTGAGGAAAGACTAGAAAGAATAAGATTTGATGCTTTGTAAATTAAAATAAAAGTTTTAAATGATATTAAGAATGTTTTTTTAAATATATGTATTTTAGGAATATATGAATATAGTAAAACAAACAAATAAATAAAAATTATAACAAATTTCTCAAGTTTAAATGTCGTAATAAGACTTTTAGTAATGAGTAGAAAACTTATCTGGCCAAATTTAATTCAATTACCATTGAGTAAATGGAAATTATCATACGTATACGTAATGTTTGGCGTAGTTTCTTCTACGTTCGAAATGCCCTCCATTTAGGTAGCATAAAAACAACTCAACTTCGGTTTGTTTTCTTTATTTTTTGCCCCCTTCGTTTTCCTTTTCGCAGTTTACAATTTTCCATTGACTTGAGTTGCGTTTCCTTTGGTTTTTGGATTCGTTTTGTATTTTTTTGCTTTGGTGAAAATTTAATTTGCATTTACGCATAAAATGCTGCTACATAACTTGTGGGTGTACCAGATCGAGACCGAGACAGAGAGAAAGAAAGAAGAGACCCACAATCGGAATCCAGGATGACTCTTCCATCGTTGCCCATTGCCCACCTTTCCTTTTCTTTTCTTTTCTTTTATGTATTATTTATTTTGGATGCCACGCCTCGCAAGTTTCACTTACACCTTGCTGGCCATTCTATCTGCACAGAAAAAAATAAACTCATTCTAAAATTCAAGCTAAAAATTCTTGATTTTAGCAGGTATTTTTTTAAGTATGTATTTAGCATTTAATGGAAAAATTAACACAATATGCGAATGAAATGGCAACCACTCAGCATTCAATTAGTCAAAAGAGCCTAAAAAATTTGATTTTATTGATTTCAAAGTCTAAATATTTGAAGAGAACGAATTGAAAAGTCGTATTAGAAACAAGTATTTCGTACTCGATTTAAGAAATTTCGAGATTACCGAATTCTGTATGACATTGCTTTGGATTGATTTTATTCCGGAATCCGAATTTTTGCTCAGTGTGCGTGTGTGCGTATGTGAGTGTGTGTGTGTTTGAGTGTAACATATTCAACGTGTGCTATTTATGGCAGCAGCTGTTCTCCCAACCTGCCCCTTTCTCCCCTCTCCCCAACTCGAGTCTCCCATTGCAGTCCCAAAGCTTCGACGTCTGTGCCAAAGCTTGTGTCTCCCTTCCTCCCTCCCTGTCTCTGTCTCTGTCTCCCTTCTCTTTCTCTACTCTGCACATTTTTTGCGAATGCTACGCATATTAATGGCATCCAATTGATTTACTTGTGCCATCAGTTCCTTGTTTTTACCTCCGTGTGCAGCTCTCAAAATTGAACTATTGAAATCCACTTTGAAACGAGTCGTAAAATTTATTTGCCAGCTTACTTTAAATTTATTAAAATTGAACGACCGAAAATTGTGCAAGTCACAGGAATTTAATAATTGAAATAATCTATTTCAACTGACACATTTAAATTACTTTATTTAAAAGAAAAAAAAATATTTTTAAGTTGCAATAAATTGAGTTAAAGTTGAACTTTACCAAATTGTGATTGAGCAAATTGTATTGAAATATTATGGAATCAAATGCAGTTTGCCTTTTATAAATGTACTTTAAAAGAAAACTAGGAAAAAGGTAACAGTCGAGTGTGCTCGACAGTGAGATACTCAAATATAGAATAAAATAAAACAAAAATTAAAAAATAAGTATTAAACTATATGTATTACATAAATGTATCCAATAGCATAAGAATCTAAATGTAAGAGCTTAGTTAAAATTGTGACTAGCAACTTATAAGCAAATCCTAAAACAGGAATAAATATGTTGATATTCAAATAAAATCGATGAAAATTAAATTTGTGCTCTCTGCTCTTAGCTTTGCCTACAGGGTAGTTACTAGCCTAGCACACTCATATCAATTACTTTTATTTGTGAGTAAAATCCTTCTGCTCTATTTGTAGCAATTTATTATCCAGCCATTCCTATTTTCATTGTTTTCTTTTCCGCCCTTAGATTTATTTCAGCTTCGCTTCGGTTATAAGTGGATTGCTTTCAATGGATGGTTTTCCTTTATAGTAAATATCTGTTACCCTCAAACCAAAGAAAAAACCAGAATGTTGTTGTCGTTGATGTCATTAAAAATATTAGCCAAAATTAGTCGATTGTTTGCCAAGACACAAACTCAAATCGAGCGTTTAACTTTAAGGATACTTTGAAAGTCCACACGCACTTTTGTTTTGGCTTTTTAATTTATGCAGAATGAAAAGCCACAAAATCTTCTTGGCTTATCAGGAACAGAGAAACGTTTTGGTAATTTGTTAAATATTTGCATCATCTTCGAATGGCAGGAAATCCAAACAGATGACAAGCACTTTGTGTGAAGTCGTCGGGTAAATTTGTTCATAAATAAATAAAATGCTATTAGGATTGGAGAGGTGTTCGGTCGTTCAATGACAATGGCTGCCAAGGCACAGGACCTTTCGCAAATCAGGACGATGGCGTTAAATTGCTGTCAACATTTGTGTTTGTGTTGCCTCTGGTCGCCTTTGCCTCCTGCCTCCTGCCGCGTCCTGATGACCTGATGAACTTTGCGATTTCGCGATTGCTGGAAAAACGGTAACAAAAGATTTGAAATCGACGTTGAAATTGGCGCGTTGCACTCGCAAATTTGCAAATGAAGTGCGACGAATTGTAAAATGGAATTGGATTTGTAGCTGCCTCCCAACTCTCTCCCAATCCTCCCGACTCTCTCAATCCCAATCCTCCGCCTTCAATTCAAGCGATTGACCCGCGTTTCGACTGCTAATGAAATGCGATAAAATGTCATCCAGCCGTAATAATGCTGACTCTTTCTCCCTCTCTCACTCTCTCTCTTTCTCTTTCCGTATTGAAAGGAGACTGCCGACTGCTGACTGTGGTCCTTTAAGAGGTGTAGAGGGGGAAAGGGGAAAAGGGGAGTCGGTTTTTCATTGATCGATTTAATTTCAAGCGCTGTTTTGTCGTTTCGATTTGATGTTCGCTCGGATTTGGCGGCGATTGTGCGGAAATTAGTTGAAAGTTTACCAAACTGAAATCAAACTGTGATTCCAGTTGGGTTTGTTGATGGCGACAGCATGCTGTGTATGTGTGTGTGTGTGTGAGTGTCTGTGTATGTGTGTACAACTGAAATTGCACAGATTGCAACATTATTTTGCAATGTAAAACGAAACTCAAATCTGTTACATGCAATACTGGATTTTAATAGAAACCTTTGTCAGTTAATACTTTGAACCGATGTCATGGATTTTGTTAGTTATACTCGCTAATTTACGCTACAGCTTCAAAGCAGTGTTGACTGTGGCCAAAAGTTGTAAATACTTTTCAAAGCCACTAAGCAACAAATCCTGTAAATTATGGAATCACAATTTATAGATAACGATCAGGATAAGTATCTTTAATTTTTGAATATTAAAAATAAACATATTAAATGAATAATTAATAAATTAATTAATAATCAATTAAAATAACATCGTTGGATAAACCAAAAAAAAAAAACAATTACATTTTAGTAACAATTTGTTCTTAATTAAACATCATGATAATTGAAAATAAAATTAAACAGTTGCGTATTACAGTTTTCATTCTCTTGCGGTGATAATTTCTTGGATCTTGCTCGTTTTCTAAAATCAACTAAATGTTCATAATATTAGAGCCATGTGTCGACTATTTCTCTGACACAGACTCTAGAAATTTGAATGAAAAAATAGTGATCGCAACATTTTTTTTTCATGATTTCCGTCTTTACGAATGCTAAAAAAAGTTTGAGCTTCAGATATTAAGGGGAATATTCTATTCCCGATTTGAACTAGTGTCTGTGTAACAAATTCAAATCATAAACTCAGCCGAGTGTTTTTCATTTACAGAAGAGGAGCAGAGACACTGGAATGCCAAGTAAGTCAACTGGCAACTGGCAACAACGAGGACTAATTGTGCAACAATCTCGCTGCAATCGAGCCGACAAATGTAAATCAAAACTTGGCCGAGTGGCTGGCTAATTAGATTAAGACCAGGACCAAAAACTGCTCGAGAAATTGCAAGTTGCAAATGGAGCAAAAAGTGCAACAAGAAACAGTTATGACAACTGTGCCACCTTCCCCTTCCCCCCGTTCCCTGTTGACAATTTGGCTGACGCTTTTTTGTTGTCGCATGCAAATTTTTGACTGGGCGCCAAGTGGCAAGTGGCAACATTGTCGTTGCAGTTGCAGTTGCAGTTGCAGCTTCTTTCGCGCCGAGTCGCGACTTTGTTGCTGATGCTGCGCTTAATTATTTCCTTGGCCGGCAATCAACAATCAACATAATTTTGACACGCCCACTTTGCGGAGACACGCCCCCCGCTTGGCTAATGAAAAATGAGAAAAGTTTTTAGCTGTGCGATTTTAGCATTCAACAACAAACAAAAAAGTTCAGCGAGTCAACGAGAAATATGAATCTTTCTTGGCAACGTCACATTGCCAGAGCTTGCCACACATTTTGTGGGCGCAACAGCAGCATCAATGGGCGTGGCAACTTATATACTTGTTCAGAGCCTGACTCCAGAAATTAACTAGCCGTTAAAGCTACAACAGGAATCAGAAACTAATAAAATCACAGAGGTATGAGAGTTGAAATTTATATTCATTGAAAGGCTTAATTTAACAATTTGGGTTTATTTCAGAGTATTTCGATTTTCTTTCTAACCAATAATTAATAGAAAAATATACTATACTGTTTTTATCATATCTGTTAAATAATGATTAGTAATCAAAATCATTAGTAATTAGATTATTTTTTGTTTAAAAGTCGAAACAATGATTAAATTACGATTATTTTGGGTTTTGCCAATTATTTAATGATTACGATTGGAAAAAAAAAAAAAAAATCTAAAATTATTTATTTATTTATTTATTTCGAATTATTTTTGATTTTTTCTGATTATTTCTGATTTTTTTTTTAAGATTTTTTTAGATTATTTATGACTATTTGGTAAAAACCAAATTATTTTAAATTTTTACAATCAAAATAGCCATCAATACTAGCAAAATATTATTAAACATTTCGATTATTCAGAAAATCCATTAAAAAAAATTCTCTTTTTACACAAAAAAATTCGAAAAAGCAGATTTTGTAACAGTTTTAACACAACAGGGGAATCGAACAACAACAACAACCCAAACATTCAAAATTTAGAGTATAACAGGTCAGCAACTCTGACTAGTGAGCTACGGAAATATTATTTAATATTTCAAAATTCTTTCTTCTGAATTTTACTGCTTTAGACAGCACAAAAAACCACTAAAATCAAAAGCTTTGGCTACTTTGATTGTGAAAATTTAAAATAATTTGATTTTTACTAAATAATCTAAGAAAATGTAAAAAATCAGTAATAATCAGAAAAATCAAAAATAATCCGAAATACTCAAAATGATTATTTTAGATTTTTTCTGATTATTTTGAATAATTGTAATAATTATAGATTTTTTTTTGATTTTTTCTAATCGTAATCATTAAATAATCACCAATTTTTCAACAGTGAATTATATAATCACTACGATTATTTCTAATAAATAATCTAATTGATTAGTAATTCTAATCGAAATTTAACAGGTATGGTTTTTATGTAAGTCCGATGGATGCATAAATATCTGAGCAGATATGTGACACTTGAACTGTTTACCATTTAACTGGCAAGAGATTTGTCAGTGGAAACGAGATATCTAGCACATGGGAACTTGGCTTAAATGGTGTACCAAATACTTGACCTGTTATCTGACACATGTGAACTTGGCTTAAGCAATGTGTCCACTCGGAGCAAGCGCCATAAACATTATAGAATAACATAAATATACAAATAAAAATAAACATAAATATAAACATAAATAAATAGCACACACACACAGACACAAACACACAGGTGAGCTCAGGTGGGACTGATGGGAAACAGGTGCGCACTTCTCTGGCAACTGGACAACACTTTCCCTGGCCGTATCAATTTCGATTTCGATTGCATAATTTATGTTGCCTGGGCCAAAACACTTTGGCTCAGCTGCTTTGATGGCTTGGTTGTCTTTAAAGGCAGTTGCCACTCCCCCGACCTCAATCGTCTGTGCAATGTGTGTGTGTGTGTGTGTGTGTGTGTGTGTGTGTGTGTGTTGTGGGTGTATTGAAATGGCCTTTTAAACAGAACCTACAACTATCGATCTCACTTAAGCCCAGGCCCAGAGACAGAGACAGAGACAGAGATAGAGAGACTATTGCCGTGGCCATATGCAAACTGGCAATAAAATTTAAATATTTTGCATATAAATCAAATCGATGGGAAATTTTCGGTAGAACGGCAGCAGCCCAAAGTCCCAGCGGTAACATATACTACACTACACTACACCACACACAACACGATACTACACTACACTACACTACACTACACTACACCCCCTATTCAGACACACACACACTGCGCACTATGGGGAAAAAGTCCAATATTTTGGCATAAAGTCAAATAATTGGTTGTTAAGTTACTTGACAATTTTTTGATTTTCTAAATTTGAATTCTCAAAAAATAGAATACATTTAATTTTTAATTATAAATAATTATTAATATTGATTTTTATTATGTAAATCAAAAATAATGATTAAATTTGATTTTTTTTATGTAAATAAGGTTATCATCTTCCTGATAACCAAATTTATTTAAGGTTAAAATTTAGAAAGATTATCTTGAGTATTAACAAAGATATTCTAAAAAGACTTTAATAAAAACATTCAAATTATAAAAGTCTTTAAAGACTTATATGTTTTCAATTCAAAAATAATAGTTATTTGAGACTTTTTTTATTTTTTTCCTCACAAATAAAAGTCTTTCGAGACTTTTTTTTTTTAATCTCAAATATAAGTTTATTGGCTGTTTGCAGAGATACTGTTTTTACAAACAATTTGATGTATTTTAAACAAAAATCGCATTAGTCCTGATATGTAATTTTTAAGTTAAAATATTGATCAATAACAGTTAAATTATAGTTTACTCTAATTCTCAAATATGTTAATGCAGGTAATATATGTACTCGTACATACTACTTCAACTACATAAGGTTCAGAGCTTGTGCAAATATTTTAGGATTTGCTTCCATAGTGCAACAGTTGAGTACTGTCTTTCTATCTATGTCTGTCTGTCTGTCTGTCTCTGTCTGTTTCTGTCTGTCTCTGTGTGTGTGTAGAGTGTCCTGCTGCATACGTGCGCTTGTCACTTGCCGCTTGCCACTTGCCGCTTGCCACATGCGGAGGCAAAGTCAAAGCGTCGGTGCTCAAAGGACCTGTTTCCGTTTTGTCAACCTGAGAACCAACCATATACATACAGTTAGGCATAGGAATAACGGGATAACGGCTTAGACCATCTATTGGATGGGCAGACTGTTATTTGTTGGGTGGGCGGCAAGGGGAAGCTAAGGCCAAGTGTCGGGGTTGAGAGTTGAGGGTCGCTTTGCTCGGTTTAGCTAAGTGTTTTCTGGGTTGTCTCCTTGTCTTCGACTGTCCATGAGTCCGTGTCCGTGTCCGTGTCGGGCTGGATTGAATTGGGTCTGCTGACATAAATTGCGAGGACTTGAGGCACTCCGAGTGCCATTTTGGGCTAAATAAGCGATCAGCTTGTGGATTAAGCCTTGGCATCTATAACTATAACGTTCAGTCACAGCAACTTGATGGATAACTTTACTACAAATTAGGAATTTGAAATTAAAACAAAATTTTCAAAAAATTTAAATTATAGCCTGAAAAGAGAGAAAGTTAAGTTAAATTAATTTAAATCTGGGCGTGTTAAAAAATTGTATATTGGATTTAAAATGTTTAACAAATCTTAGTTTCAATTAAAATGACATTACAGAACTATAAGAAAGAGTCCATATTTGAAGCGCTGGAATATGATATGATATTAATAGAATAAGTAAGAAATATAGATAAAAGAATTGATATTAAAAGACATTTCTACAAATGTACAATTCTTGAAATACTGTGTATAAGTTCAAAATACAACTTTTAGAATAGTATGCAAATAAATAAATTAAAATAGATGACATGATTTACAACCCTTCAGAGAAAAGAAACTTCAGTAAAACGGAAATCCACTAAAGGAATTATGAAATGAAGTTTCATAGTTTAATATTATATTGGAATTGATAGACTTACGACTTGCTTTATTTATGCATATTTAGTTGAAGAAAATCAAGGAATATGCCTATAAGTATTATTAGCCTGCGGCTGACAGACAGATAGACAGACAGACAGACAGATGGCTGGGCGGAAGACTGAGAGTGCAAAAGTGGAAGTTGGCCTGATTCAAGGGCCAAAACGGAAGGATGTTTGGATGGAGGAAGGTGACTGGTGACTGGTGACTGGTAACTGGTAACTGCTGTCTGGCTCTGGCTCATGGATCCTGAATCCTGGCTCCTGTTGTATGGAGCACTTCGTGCATGTCTTGTGCACTTTTTGGTCACATTTATTACACAATTCCAATAAATAACATTTCATAGGGCTTCCTGGCAGTTGCTGGCCGCAAGCATTACTACGGCTGCCGTTGAGGACAGCGATTGTCGACTGTCGACTCGACTCTTACAGGACAACAGCAACAACAGCAACGACAACAACAACAGCCAGAACAACAACAATTTCTTTATGGTATTTACAAGGACATCGTCAGCTCGTCATCGTTTGCGCTTGACAGAGGCAAATTTTATTTACGAGTATTTTGCAAAGGATTCTCTCTGTCGCAACGGACTTACATATGTAAATGTCTGCGGGATGCACAGACACACACACACACACACACACATATTCATATATGCATGTACTCACATAAGAAACCATACATACTTACACAGATAAGTGGAATTCTCGCTATACATTTTTGGGCTTTATTGATATTTTATGCGATTCCCATTGCAATTTGACAGCTCGAGTGTGGACAAATTCAAATTCAATTTCAATTAAATTCCCTCTTCAATTACAAACTAAATTAATTTCGATGCTTCTTTGTGTTAATTTCTATGCCATTGTGGCTTGGAAAATCCTTTAAGTCGATTGCCACAAGCATTTTATTACAGATATCAATTTAAGTGTCAATTATTTATTTTTAGTTTGTATTTTAAGTGGCTATGAATGTGGTTGGTAATCTTCAAGTATTTTATTTGGCTTTATCTCTTTTAAGCATTCAAATTTATAAGTTTAATAAGTTTAATATTTTTGACAAATATCAACAAAATATCTTTAATTCAAACTCAGAGTTTGTCCATCTGCACAAGACCTTGGTAAGGAGTCTTATACTTAAATAGATTCTTTAAAATAAACTTTAAATCAGCTTTGTAATGAATTATCAAAACTAATTGGATGTCGGCTCTGATCAGATTAAAAACTCATACAGGCCTGTTCCGGTTTTCACTTTTTATTTTATAGCATTTAGTGAAATGCATTTATTCACTTTCCATTAAGGCTAAGTATTTAAAAATTCTCGTTTTTCACTTTATCGGGCTTAAACTCATCACCTCAAAGTGAAATAGATCCGTAGAACTTCGCCGAAATGATATTAGAGCAGGTTAAAGAAATTCACTTCCGCAAAATTTTACCGAAAGTGAAAACCGGAACAGGCCTGATTATAATATCTATATTCAGTAAAACCCACTTAAGTTACTTACAGTTTGGGATATTTTTAAGAACATTATTTACAAGAAAAATGAGTTAATTTGACAAAAATATACAACTTTTAATACAATAGCAAACAAATAAACTTAAAAAATGTATTCTAAAAATTAAATATATAAAAAAGGAAACTTAAAAAATAATGAAATAAAGAAATACAAAGTTTGGAGTTTAAAAATTGCTTGTCTAAATAAAACTGAATTAAATTTGATTGACATTTTTCAGATCCGTTCATATTATTGCAGTTTAACGATTAAAAACAATTAAATCGAGTCTGATCTCATTTTTTACTGCCACAATAAATTTTACAGGGTATTTTTTTAAGTCTCCGTTGTGCCGATTTGTGATGTGGCGCAGCTGTTTGTCAACTTATTTATTGATTATAATGAGGTGCAAGACATATTATTGATTTATCAGTGGCACGAAGTGAGCACAATGTTGGCTTAGAGGGGGAGGAAGGGAGGAAAGAAGGAAGGGGGTGTGTTGACTGGGCTTGGCCAAGAAGTGCAGGTTGTTTGCTATGCAAACTTTGGCTCCGACTGTTGCCTTTAATCAAATATCAATAAAGTTGCCCAACTAGGACGCAACTACTCTCATATTTATGTGGTCATGATTATGTTTAATGTGCCTTTTGCTCCACCTACGACTACGACTAAGACTTCGACTTCGACTCGGATTTTCCTACTCCCCGACGAGCTGCCTGAATTCCTCGTCGATTCCCTCTTCCTCTCCGACTTTCTCCCTTCGCCATCTAAACTGCTCAGTGTTTGTCTGGCTTTAAGTTTCTGGCCGTTTGTGTTTAGCACGCAAAATGCAACGTGCAATTGTGTTGTCCCTTTTCCTACTCCCTTTTTTCTCCCTCTTTCCTCTTCCATCTTCCCTCCTCCGTCGACTAACCCAAAACTTCTCTGGCAACTCTGCCCCCGAGCATCGCATAATGGAATATAATACTGAATTTATTTGATTTACATACCAAACTGCAGTTATGCATGCAATCTGTTCAACTCTGACTCTCTTTCTATATCTACGTCTATAACTATGTACATTTATATGTCTCTGTGTGTGTGTGTGTGTAAATTTCAACTTGATATGCAGCGAAATTATAGAAATCATGCCTTGAGCTGAAATATGAGTATACAATATATTTGCTGGCATATAAATTGGGGGAATGCATACATTTAATATTTAATTGAAATGATAGCATGCAATTGTGACGCTTAGTAAGGGTATTCCTGAAACTGATTCAGATTAACTCTTACAAGATTCTTTAGATTTTTTTATTTTTAATTAATTCTATTCTTTCAGTTTAAATTTAAGCTTAAATATAATTCATTTTAATTTAATATCGTATTATGTTACTTAATTTAATTTTAATTTTTAAAATTACATTTGGACAGCTGAATTTAGTTTACATTAAATAAATAAATAAATGCAAAAAATAAAAATTTATTTAATATAATGCAAATCCAAGTCGAATCTGTTTCAGGAGTACCCTTAATGAAAGCAGTTATTAACTAAATTTCCTATCAAATTAATATGTCATGTTGACATTGATAAGATGCGGAAAATCTTTAATAATGTTAATTTAAATGCAACTTACGTAACGTAAACAAATGTACAGTTGTGTGCATACCTAACCTCACATAACCCTACGTAAATTGCCTTTCAATCGGACATAGCCTAACATAACCTTACGTCACGTAATGTTGTTAACAACACGCAGAACATATTGAAAATAACGTTATTCCGTTGCGTTCATATTGAAACGGATGTTGACATCGTTATCGTTATCGTTATCGTTAAGGTTATCGCAATCGACATCGCATAGCGTCGCGACGAAAGTTCAAATGTGTCACAATAACGTTAAAGTTAACGTTAACGTTAACGCAACACGAGCATAACGTTATGTCGTAACGAGACATAAAGTCGACATCAATCCCATATTAACCCCATTCACCCCAGTCCTCAATTCCCGTTTTCCGTTTCCCATTCACCACTCGCGTTTTTCCATTTTCCATTTTCCACTTCCCATTTTCCCATTCAAATCGGTTGCAGTTGCAGTTGAAATTGCAGCTGGCCAACAAACTGGGCAATGTCACAAATTAAAATTTATTTGCTGACAATTTTTATTTAAAGGTCTCGTCGTGGTGCACGATTGGGATGAGGGGTAGGAGAAGGAGGAGGAGAAGGAAGAGAAGAAGGAAGAGAAGGAGGATACGATGGAGGTGGAGGTGTAGGAGGAGGAGATGCATTTGGAGGATCATTTTGAGGTACATTTATTTCAGTTATTGGTGTCTATAATATAATTCTGCAAGATTTTACGTGAATTCCATATTGCCCTTTTCATTAAATACATACCAGCTTTAATTGATACTTACAGTTTTGAAGCTATTATAAATTCTGAAGATATATATTTATATATATATTGAATATTGAACAAATATATATTCAATAGCTTTAAAGCGACTGTGACATTCCTGCAAATGATTTAAAAGCCAAGCTAACTTCTGAAAAACAGCTAAAAAAACTCTTTATTTAAATTAAGCTTTTATATCAAACTTTAGCATGGAAATATTTATAAAGTGCTTTATGTTCAATCTGGTGATTTATACATGTGAAGAAGCTAGAATCTGGTGGTTGTATGGCAGGCTTAAAAAAATATCAACAAAATGAAAAAATCTCAAAAAAATATGATCCAACCGAAATATCTTTAAAATTTTGAATATAGACTAGACAAAAACAAGTTGAGGAGAGGAAGATGAAGGAACACATTCAGGAGAGAGCAGGAAGCAGCAGCTGTGGAGCAGAAGGAGCCGAAGGATCATAAAGAGATGAGCCAGAAATTCAACGAACTCAACGGAAAAGTATAAAAGCGATTAGAGGCGAGACGAGATTCGGTGTTGTTTGTGCCTTCCGTTACGTTGTTGTTGTTGTTGTTTGTGTTGTTGTCGCATTTATGCACACTTAATGGCAGCGACAATCGACCAACCGAATGTTCTTAGCCTTGGCCAAAAGCGGCCAAAAGCATTGGCCATGGCCGAGCATCGGCACAATGCGCAATAATAAAAACAATAACGGGAACAACAACAACAACGACAACAACTACAACAGCAATTCATATGTATCTGTGACCCAGCAATACTTCTTCCCCTCCCCCTGCCCCATCCGCACCCCTCTGCCATATGCGGAGCCAACATTCCGCCGGGTCAACTCTTTTTCTTTTTTTGGTCATTTTGTTTGAGCATATTGAAAAATTGTTGTTGTAGGAAAAACCCATTTGGCTATTGTTTGTCATACTTTCCTACACCCCCATCCCTCTCCTCTCTCTCTCTTCCTCTCGCTGTCGCTGTCTCACTGCCACTTCCACTTTCCCTTCAGCTAGTCTGGCACATTGCAGTGGGATTTTCAATAAATGACTTACAACGCGGCAGTTAACGTTGGCAAAGCAGGCATCAGCACAGTGGGCCGAAACTACACAAAAATTAAAGTTGAAATTTCTATGTAACATGTGTGTTGGATAAGGAAAATGGTATGTATAGCGGTTATAAGTTTTAAAGCAACTCAAGCGCTCCAAAGTATGCAACAGGCATTTCATATTTCGAGTCGGGGTCATCTAGAGTAAATATTAGACCCCTTTTCTGCTTAATTTTTTCTCTTAAAATTGTTTGTTTTACAAATAAAGTATTTTGTAGAAATATTTTTGATTTTATTATTTTACTATTTGGCTATTTTTTTTATGTTTTTTTGTTTTCTGTTTTTAAAGACACATTTTTTGATACAATTAACGGTGATAGAACAATTATTTAATCGAATTTAATTGAAATCTTTAATCGAATCGAATTCTGTTATTATTAAAACTGAAAGATGATTTTATCAGTTTTCTAAATGAACAAATTTAAATTATCTCACCTGCCCAATCACGCTGACTTTTACAGAAAATTTAAATTTATTTATATATTGCATTTAAATTATATTATTTATTTTTTAAATTATTTAATTATATTGCATTATGTTATAAATTATAAATGCATATTTTAATTTTATTACGAGCAAATTAATATATCTTTCAAGTCTCATTTCATTATGTCTCTTGGAAATACTTTTAGTTGCTCTCCAATTTAAAGAGCTGCCACTGTGCGCTGCCTGGTTGCATGCCACACATCTGTGTGTGTAAGTGTGTGTGTGTGCGTGTGTGTGTGTGTGCATGTGGCATGTGGGGCAGCCCATCGATGAGTCAGCTGGGTGGTGGTCACCAGTTGGCTTTGTGGTGTCTAGTGGAGTGGTGTCTATAGATCTATAGCCAGACCCAAACCCAGATCCACATCCAGGTCGTGGTTCAGTCTCTGTTCCTGTCGCTGCTTTTGTTTGTGCTTTTAACGAGCACAGCTGCGTAGAGGACGCGAAAATCGCTTTTAAAAATAATAACATTGTTGTTTGGATCGGACATCGGGACACGGGGACATCGGGACTTGTCTGTTAGGTTATGTTGACAATGACAATGGCAATGCACACATTCCACAATGGGGCAGATACTTACTATAAACTAAAGCACTTGCTTTTCCAAGCACATTCTCCAATGCATGTTCTTAACACACACTCTTCATCAACACATACATATTCTCATTTTTTTTTATTTTTTTTTATTTTTGAATTGTGAAGCAAAAAGAAATAAATAATTTTATTTAAATTCAAAACATTTAAATAATAATTTATAAGTCATTTCGATACTTGTAACACAAAAAATATCAAATTAAATTAGAACAATTAAAATGATTATTTAGAAGTGGATATCTAAAATGAAAATATAGATAAAACGAGAGTATAATTTGATGGTAAGATTTGTTAGACATAATTATATAGAGACTTTCATAGCATGCCTTTGGAACCTTTTCATAACTTTTAACATATGTACATATATTCTTCATATGCCGAAAAATATTTCTAAATAAACTAGGGCGAGATTAGGACGAATTTAAATCAACAACTAGCCAAGCCTTAAAACTTTTGAAAGTTTAACTTGTAAATGTATTTTCTCTCTCTCTCTCTCTCTCCCTCTCTATCTCTCTCTCTCTCTCTCTCTGTCTATCTCATTCGTGTCTCCAATTTTCTTTCTGACTTTAAATATCTTAATTTTATTCTCTCTTTCTCTCTCTTGCTAGCTTCTCTTTTTCACTAACTTTTTTTCTGCTCTCATAAATTCATCCTCTGTCTCTTACAATCGTTACTACCCTAATTGCGTCTGCCGTTTACAGGGTATCGTAAGTACCATGAACATTTTCAGCAAACACAATCGATTGCCATTATTGCTCTTCTCTTTATAACCCGCTCTCTTTCTCTCTCTCTCTATTGGCTGTCTCTCTCTGTCTGTTAAGTTAACTGACCAGCTTGTTGGCCACATCATCTGACGCTGCTATTTTTGTTGGCTAATGAAAACATTTGGTCCGCAAATGGAGTACGAGTGGTTATTAAAATATTTTTCTATGTCTGGTTTGTCAGTTCCTCTCTTCTCTCTCCTCTTCACTCCTTTCTCCTCCTCACCCACCATCTGTCATTTACAGGCACTCCACACACACACACACACAGATAATATACATACTCGTATGTGGACTGCAAGTTGATGAGATGAACTCGATTTTTGTTGGTTTCTGTGCCTACGAGTCACGTCGATGAGATTGAACACGCTTCCAGTTTGGGAATCTGCCACATCGACTGTGGTGCACTGTGTTGTCGGGTGGTGTCGGGTGGTGCAATCTGTGGCTCGTGCCTGTTGTTGTTTGTTGGCTTTAAAGTGCAGCTTATTTACCTGACCAGTTGTGACTGTGTGTGTGTGAGCGTGTGCGTGTGTGTCCCGCATAAATGACTCCACTGCTTGTGTCCTGCCCAGTTGATTCGATAGACTGAATGAAAGTCCTGCTTGTTATTCATCCTTGATGCTCCCCCCCGCCACGTTTGCCTCCTTCCTCCTCTATTTCCTGCTTTTATTATTGCTACCTTTCTCTCTCTCTCTCCCTCTTGGTGCTTTGAGCCGCTTTTCTTCTGCGTTTATATTTTATATTTTTACTGATTTTAATCAACGTATTAAATGAATGAATTTGTTTGTCATTTACAGTTATTGTACACTCTCACACACGCATATATATACACACACACACACATAAATGCACATACCCAGCAAACATTTGGGCGATTGTACAATCGTCCATCGCCGAAAAAGAGTCTTCTGCGATTCGCGCAGGAGATTAATAGAAGATGAATCTTCCATTGCGATTGTTTAGCGATTGTTTAGCGATAGAAAGCTATAAATAGAAAAAAAGTAATGTGGCAAAGTCTTCTGCGAGTCGCGCACAAGTGTTTTGGAAGATGAATCTTTCCAGGCGATTGTTTAGCGAGACCAAAAAACAAAAATGAGCTCCACGTCTAGAGCAATTTAATTCAGATTTTTTCTAGTAGACTAAATTGTTGATCCCGTAGCTCACTAGTTAGAGTTGCCGACTCCGAACTTTAAATTCCGAGGTTCGAATTCCCCTGTTGTGCTAACAACTGTTGTTACATAATCTGCTGTGACAAATTCGTGGACCAACAAAGAAAGCTTCTTTGGCTACCTCGCAGAAGCGCGTCTTAATAATACAAAAAAAAAAAATAAATTTTTTTTTTTAGAAAGAGCCACTTCCGCGACTCTTCTAAGGAGAGTCGCGGAAGAGTCTTTTAGAAGACTCGCAAAAGAGTCTTTCCGAAGTGTCGCGGAAGTGGCTCACTCTCTAACAAAAGGAGATCAAAAAGCGATTAGAAGGCGATGTCGCCTGAAACTTTTAGGCGAGTCGCCTGAGACTCTCTGGCGATTAAAATTGTTTGCTGGGTACATATAAACAAATACACATTAAAACTTATGCTTCCAAAGGGTATGATGATTACTTAAATGAAACAGAAAGAAGCAGACAGAACTATAAATTTTAAAAATTTTACTTTTATATAAACATATGTATTAGTATTTGAATTGAATTGAATTGGAATTTATTATTTGATTCATATACAAATCTAAAGCAGTATTTTCGAAAATTAAATTTCTATTTTGTATCTTTAACAAATGTTTTTCATATCTTCTAGTATTGAGCAGCATTCTCACAGGGTATCTACCAGTTGTTCTCTTTGCAAAATGCCCAAGTGAAAACATAATCGAAATGATCCAAAGGATAACAAATGCGATGCCATTGAGCTGAGTATTTAAATTGTCTCTCCATTTGCAGACATTTAAAACTGCACCTTGGCAATCGCAATCACAATCGCATTGCCAATCAAAACATTATTCATCCTGTCATGTCCACAATCACATTCACATTCATACATATATATATATATAAATATATGTATATGTGCATGTAAATGGTATATCGTTTAAGTAATCTACCAAACAGTCGTTGCGAATATTGTCGAATTGTCATTTCACTTTTGTCACTTTGTAAATTCCAATTAAAACATTTAAGACCCAACAAGAGCGACAAGGACGACAAGGACAAGGACTTTCAGTGAAGTCTGATGTCCAATTTAGTTGATAAGTCTTTGACAAGGTGGACAATCGAACAGACAAGTCGAAGCATGGACTAAGGAATATCCTGTAAACATTAGTTTTGATATCAACGTCTCTGGATAATGCACTTTAACTAAATATGTATAATATATCACACAATCGAAAGGAGTGAAAGTGCAGAGAAGCAAAGAAAAGTGCTAAAAAATACTCTGTACACTCTCAAAACACAGTTGCATACATTCGAAAACATAAAAACACGACATACTAGGTACATACCCAGAAAAAAATGCCATTCTAAAATCAAGTATAAAATACTTAATTTAAGCTTGCATTTTTTGAGTATGTATTTAGGATTAAGCTGAATAATCAAGCCTGTATCGGGATTAAAATGGGAAAATACACATTAGCTGAGCGCGAGAGGAAAATTCTCTCTCGGCCTCTCTCATTTAAACCGGTCCGGTGGCTCAATGGTAAGAGTCGCCGACTCCAGTTTGAAAAAAATCTGGGTTCGATTCCCCCCGTCAATTTAAAAAAAAAAAGGTAAAGATAAAAAAATGATAATCAGAAAATTAAAAAAAAAATAAATATTAAAAAAAATTAAAAAATTTAAAAAAAAAAGTTAAAAAAAAAATGTTTAAAAAAAGTCGTAAAAAAAAAGTTTAAATGTAACGAAAAACATTATAGTTATTAAAAAGTTTTTAGCCTGAATTTAAGAATTTCAGGATTGAATTCGGGATTAAAAAACAAAAAGTATTTCATACTTGGTTTAAGAAAATCTAAGATTTACCCACTTCTGACATCGTTTCGGATTGAATTCGGGCTAAGTATCCCGGGTTTTTTTTTCTGTGTATCTTTTTATTTATTTAAATTTAATCTATCTGACATGTTTAAAATTCTATACAACTTTCTTAGACAACTTTTACAAAGCATGCTAATAAGATAGACAGATGATTGTAATGAAATATCAATGAAATAACATCAGCTTCGCTTTTTCAGTCATTTGTAAGACTTGTACAAAATTATTCAACATCATAACTATTCATTATTATTACATCGTGTCGATAGGAACAGGACTCCGTAAAAAGTTTTAAATTTTCGTTTCCGTTTTTTACTAAGAAAGTATTTTACAATCTGAATTCGAAAGTCGTGAACACATTTTTTTTTTTAATTGCCTCATTTTAGTTATGGCGTCTGCGCTTTCGGTTCTGGTGGCAGGATTGATGCATCTGATCATTCGCTACTACATCTTGAAGGAATCACCAAAGGAGCTGGACACTCCCGGGTCCAGTATACCCTCATTCATTGTCTGCGTGTCGCTGATGGACCTGATCTATGACAACCGCCTGGTTCCTCTAGATCTTTATGGAGTCTCCAAATGGACAAAATTGATGAAATTGATTTGCGAATGTGCGATTGCCATTGTGTTGCTGGAAATGGGCATTCTCGTAATTTGGAACAGTCTGGAGTTCTCGTTGTACGTAATTGTCGATACGTTGCTGCCGAGTCTGGACATTGTCTCCCTGGAAACATACAAAAGCCATGAGGCCCTGATAATTGGCGCCTTCACTTCTTCTCTCGCCCTGTCCATTCTGGCACTGACTAACCACGCTACCCAGCGTTTTAATATCTGCTATCGACGTATCCTTGCCCGCAAGCCACAAGTGGTTATACGTCTGGATAATATGGAGCTCATAGATCAGCCGGAGGACAACGTGCAACTGCAGCGCAAGATGGACGAGACTTTGAGCAAGTACAACACGCCCCAGTGGAAGTCACTATCGAAGAAGCGTACCTAGAAGAAGTCTATGCAATTTCTTTGGAATTCATCGATTGTTTCGTTTACATGTTTTAATATTTTTTTAAAGTGAATCAGCTGGAAAATTACCGGCAACGTGAGATGGAAGAGGCATTGGGAAAGTACGCCCGTGTGGAAGAAATGTTTAAAGAAGCGCACTTAGAAGTCTGTGGAATTTCATCGATCGTTTACTTTAAATATTTATATATTTTATTAAACTAAATCAGCCGGTGGACTACATGCAACGTGAGATGGAAGAGACATTAAGAAACTACAACACGCCCTTTTGGCAGTCTTGTCTCGGGAAGCATACTTGGGATTCTATGATATTTCTTTGGAATGCATCGATCGTTTCGTTTATATATTTTTATATTTTATTAAACTCAAGCTTGAATATAAACATAAGCTACTGCTTTTTATTATTAGTTACGAGTTCCTTATATACAGATATACAAAAAGAGTTTATAAATTTATTCGCACATTATTAAGTTTATTTACATAACGACTAAATTTAATTCTGCTATTTACAGCACACGCGAATTTTTAACAAGTTTTGAAGATAATTTCATTTATTTAAATCATTAATATATTGCAACTGAACTAATTTATTACCTTCTCATGTACGGTGTCTTAAAGTTTTATGTGTGTATATTTAGTTAAATAATTTTTAAGACTGCAACAATTTTATCATTTATTATACTCGTACTATACGTTCGACTTAATTTCAGTTCAGATTTCATGTTTAAAGAGCACTTGTTGGGGTTCAATTCAGTGTATTTTTTTTATATGTAGAAGTAGCATATGATATAAGCTAACTTTATTCAATTACTTAAATTGAGGTTAAATTAAAAAATGTCTAGAAATTTGCAATTGATTCGATGTAAGGGAATTTCAAAAATTAAAATTTCCAAAGATTAATGTAATTTTGTTAAATTTTCATTGAGGAAAAAAGATAGTTAAGTCTAACGTTTCTTACATAGTTTATAGAAAATAAAGGTAAACTCTAGAAAATATAGGTAGTTGTACAATTTGCACAGGTTATAGTCAATACTATATGTCAATATTTTCTCAGTGATATATTCAAATTTGTTGCTGTATAGTTTAGTTATTTATTATGTTATTAAATATAGCATCTATTAACTATCACATATGCCATTTACTTTATCATTTCCTCTCCCAGGAAAACCCGCAGCTCTATTTTAAATGAGGTGGCAGCTGCACATGGTTTTTCCAGCGGGTTTTTCCAGCAACTTAACTTAAAGTTGCGTTTTAAGCGTTTGCCGCGCGCGATAAAAATCGCGCCTCGAACGTGACAATCGACACAACGTCGAGTGCAAACAAAGGCAGTGAGAGAAGAGGGGCAAGTGAAGAGAAACGAGAGAGAAGGGGGAGGAGGGAGAGAAGGCATTAAGTGAAGCCGGCTTGTCGTTTTGTTATTGTGCGTGCGAATGGGCCAATGGATCTGGGGAATGAAGAGTGAGGAAAAAGGGGGAGGGATGAGGAGCTGAAGAGGAAAGTGGGCAGGAAAGTGGTCGGAAAGTGGGAGTGGGGCAGGACGAGCCGACCCACTTGTTTACCTTTTGTGAGTATCAAAGTCGCGAGCCAAAGGCTGTCAGCCCGGCCGCTTATCGTCCTTAAAGTTAACTTCCCACACAGTCACCCCTGTAACCCCCTTAGCATACGAGTTCCCTCTCTGCCCACTCTCTTCTCTCTCTCTCTCTCTCTCCCTCTCTCGTAATGCCTCGCGGTGTCCCAGTCACGGAAATCTCGTCGAGATTTATTCACACGCCGCGGCGAGTTACGAGCTGCAGCCCATGAAATATTTAGAGAGTACTCGAATTCGGTTTCAGGTTGAAACAAAGCCTCCTCCGCCCATCCGCTTGACCCAGTCAACCTCATCATTCTGTCAGCTCTCTCCATCTCCATCTCCTTCCCGCCGCTTCCTTCTCCCCTCTCCCCTCTCCCCTCTCTCCGCCAGCAGCAATTTGCACTCAATTGCAATTTCCGTGCCGTGTTGCCGATGCCATTTCCATTGCTACGTGAACGCCGTCGACTGCATCCGCCTGCCAATGGGTTAACACCCGATTCCCGATTCCCGATGCCAGATCACAATCCCGGTACCAGCTTTACTGCCAGAGTTGCCACCTGGCTGTTTGTACCATTCGCACAGTGGAGCAAATGCTCGAGATAGCGAAACTTGATATAATATTTGGTATATTATTATAAATCAGGGATTTAAACCGAAACGAATATCGGTTTCAGATACGGTTTCGGTTATGCTCGCATTTAGGTTTTCGGTTACGCAAAATCTTTGAATAAAGGTTTCGTAATGGTGAACCGGTTTTTGTATGTTTCGGTTTTGAAATACCGGTATGGTTTCGGTTTGGTTTTCTTTGCAAAAATATAATTATATTAATAACATAATAATAATAATTAAAAAAGCATTACTTTCTTAATGTTTCATTCACACATTTTTTCACATATTCTTCAATATTTAACAATTTAAATATTTGATTTAACAAATTTATTTTATTCGCGTTTATTCAGTGATATTAAAATTCGATCATAAATATTACAAATAAAAATTCAAAATTAAACATAAAAAAATTTAAGTGAAAATTAAAAATGAAAAATAAAAAATCAAAAATAAAATACAAAACTAATAACAAAATTTCAGAGATCGCAAACAAGACTTATGAGTCGGAAAAAATAATTAAAAAATGTTCAGCTTGTTTTTTTCAATTTTTATTATGAAAATTTAGAGTTTAAACATTATTTTAAAATTGTATTTAAAAGTTACAGCATAACTTTTATTTGCAATTTTTAAAATAACAATTAAAAATAAAACATTTTTTAAATGTTTATTATAAAATGCAGATTAATTTTGCATCTTGCTTTTATTTTATTTTATTTTTTTTTATGTATGAATAACTGAAATTAGCCCTTATAAATGAAACGGTTACTAAACGGTTATTTCGGTTTACAGAGTTTCGGTTTTAAGGTTTCGGTCAAATGAAATTTTTTTCTTTCGCTTACAGTTTCAGTTACGGTTTTAAATTTCAATCGGTTTTTACCGGTTAAAGGTGACGGTTTCGGTTAGGGTTTTAATCCCTGTTATAAACATAAAATTTAATATTCTGCCAAGTTGCAATGCTATAATTTTGCAACAGAGCTGGAAAATGTTCGGTCTCACTTTAAAGATCTTTCCAGACATATCTAAAAACTTTCTCTTATCGATGCTAAAGCAAAAATACTATTTTTATTTTTTGTTAACCCTTTTTTGTTTGTTTGTATCAGCGTTGAGATAGCTTAAATATTTGAGTGTGGACTTTTGCCCATTATAAATCTAGAAACTTCTGAAGTGACCCATGGTATCTTTTGCAACCATTCTAAGAATTCGTCGTAGATTACGATTTTGCCAAACGCTTGTTAGAGATTATTATTATTATTATTAAATTACATTCAAGTAGAAATTTTTAATCAGCTTTTTAACTACATATTTGTCTGGTAAATAGGGCATTTGGCCCACTGTGCCGCGACTTGTGGCACGTACAACGCGAGTGGCAAATGGGAAATGTGCAAAAATTTGTTCAGCCATTTGTTGTTAGTTGTTGGTTGTTTCATGCTTATTATTATTGTTGTTGTAGTTGTTTTTGGTTGCATGCAACTGTTGCTGTTGTTGTTGTTATTGTCGTTGCTGGCGGTTGTTGCCTTTTTTAAATATCAATATAAAACGTGACAGAACGAGCTTTTTAGCATCTGCATTCGATATAAAGACACGCTCAACCTGTAGGCTCTCTTTCTCTCTATCCCTTTCTCCCTTCCTCTTGTTCCAACATTGTCTCTTTCTCTTTTTTAAAGCCTTCAACAAATCTCAGTTAGTTTGTAACTGGCGGTTTAGCTGCTTAAAGCTCAGCTGACCAGAACAGACAACTGTAAGCACTGAGCGAGAGAGAGAGAGAGAGAGAGAGAGAGAGACAGAAAGAGAGAGAGGGTAAATAGTGAAATAGAAGGTAGAATGAAAGTCTATCGCAACTGAAGTCAGAGCAGGATTAAAAGTGCGGCTAGGCAAAAACTTCAACTGCGAAAAGAAGTAGAAAAGTTGTCAAAATAGGAGTAGAATCTGTAGTGATTGTAGAGAGTTATCAATGAATTTCTTTCCAGTAGAAGTTTAAGATAGAATATTTAATGGAAGAGTAGGAATAGTAGTAGAATTACCAATACTACAAAATATATCAAAACTATGCTGAAATTTAAAATAATTTTAAAAAATTTAATGGAATTGAATTAAAATTACAAAAAACTAGAAATTATACTTGAAGCCCAACTAATTTTGGAATGATACAATACTTCACTAGAAATGACTTTCATTATTGATAAAGTGATTTTTTTTTTTTTTTTTTTTACCAGAGTTAAAGTTAAAGCTTAAAGAGATTATTGTAATTAGAGATTTTCCTGAAATATTTGTACCTTAATATGTATTATATTAGCTGTCAGATTTCAACACTCAACGAACTAGAGTCAAAGTCAGATAAACAGCAGTGGAGATAAGGACCCTAAATATTAACTAACATTAACAGTAAAAAGGACTTGAAGTAGAAGTGGAGGAAAAGGGCAGTAGATAGTACAAAAAGGAGTATCGACAAAAGTAGGCATGCTCATGGTGACGACAAGGACAAATGACAGTGGGCATTGAAATTCACATTTGAAATCAGGCAAAACAAATTAATTTTATGGAAGTGACAAATCTCTGTTAGTTGAAGCTGCGATCGATCATTTGCTGTCGTTCCCATTGAGAGCGGACGCAATGGGAAAACTCTATACGGGATGCACATTAAAGACGGAGACTGAGTCTGGGTCTGGGATAAAGAAGGACGAGGCGGAGATGAGGCGCAGATTCAAGCAGGCGTCGACGGCGGTGACCGTGCAACACATGCTGAGCAAACTGGCGACGCAGTGCTTCCGCAAGTGCGTGGCCAGGCCGCAGGAGTCGCTGGACGGGAGCGAGGAGAGGTGCATCGTCCTGTGCATGGACAGGTACGTGGACTCGTTCAACCTGGTGGCCAGAGCCTACGGCGATCGCCTGCAACGCGAGCTGAAAAAGAGCCTCGAACGCGAGTCCGAAAAGCAAAGCTGAATTGGAAATGGAAATGGAAATGGAATTGGAGAACTGACGAGTTGCTTACGAAATTGTTGTCAATGTAGTTTTTGTTTAAGAAAATAGGACTGTTTTGGAATTTCGGTTTGGTTGAGCATAAATTGAAAGTACAGCTGGAAGAGCGAGAGCAGCACGACGAGGCACGAGGGAGATGGCAGGCGAATCGGTTGGGGAGACGGCCCAAATAATGCGGCAGCTGAAGCATCAAATCGCGATGGCCAATGCCGCAGAGTTGCTGGCCAACATCAGCTGCAAATGCTTCGAGAAGTGCGTGACGAGGCCCCGCGATCATCTCAGTGGACAGGAGCAGAGCTGCATCAATCTCTGCATGGATCGATTCCTCGACTCGTATCGCCTCTGTGCGCACACCTACGGACATCGGCTGCGTCGCGAGCAGAGTCGTCAGGCCTGAGCCTGAGTCCGAGGCATGAATCCGACCAGGGAGCAGGAGAGATGGCCGTTCGGAATGCGGATGCGGATGCGGATCGTTGTTAACTGAATTGCAACCACGAAAAATATACACGAGAGCATCGACACATCTCCATAGCAGCGCCTTTTGAATGGGTCTCCTTTGTGCGGAGTTCATTCGCACTTGCAAAACTCGTAGGCTGCTCTTTTCTATGTCCTGTATCCTGTGTGCTGTATCCTGTGTGCTGTGGGGTTATTTCACTAGTTTCCGCTAGTTTTCATCGCTTTGTCTGCGCTTCATTTAAAGGGCCAGTTGCCCCTCCAGTTATCCCCCCCGTTATCCGCCCTCCTTGGGGTCAACTTCTGGCGAATCTGGCGAATCGCATCAACTGTCAAATCGCAGTCGAGGGTCGCCTTCATGTGTGTGTTGAATAAGTTATGCGATTATGCATACATTCCATTTGCACCGCAGCACGTTATGAACACTTTATCACACGCAATGCGAATGGCCTGCGGAGCGAGGGTTGCTCAACATGTTGCTGGAATGCAACGGCTTTTTAATCAACTGTCAGCTGAAGGGTTTTCATGAGTCCAGTGCTTTTTCAGATTGATATTGATAAGTGATCCAACTGATTTCTGGTTTGATTGAAGCTCGCGCTGACGGCGACTTTTTCGTACAATGGGATCGACCCCTGACGCTAACGGAGATTTGTTATAGATGCTGTTTTTAGCAAATGTTGCTCCGTTTCTTTCATTGGCTCAGTTTTCCTGGAACTCTTACTGCTAAACTGCATTGAAAAAAGAGTATAAATTTATCAATTTAAATCAGCGGTGGGCACGAAATCTGAATTCGGGAGCACAACAATAACAACTACAACAACATCAACGGCGACTTCACGGCGCCGAATAGGCAGAAAATTAGTTGGGAGCAGTCGCTGCTCCCGGAGCCACTGCGTGCCCACCACTGATTTAAATAGCAAATAAAAATTTATATATACTGCATCGTACAGCTAAATTACAATTCAACTTTAAGTGTAATTGACACTTTTTTCCATTAATACCGATTTGCAGAAGTTGAATAATCGGAAGCAAAAGCTTTAATGCGCTTTTTCACAGCCCAAAAGGAAGCATGTTTTTTCAAAGTGTAAATACACAAAAAGTACAGTGGGTTTTCTCTCCATTCCAAAAGCTTGTTAATGAAGTGCGCCGGCCGGGAATCGAACCCGGATCTGCTGTTTGGGATACAGCCATGCTCGCCACTACACCACCGGCGCTGTCACTGGCAATGAGGCCAAATGTCAGCCAAGTGGCTGCAGTTTGAATAGGGGTTGCAATTGCCGATAGCAGGTTGTTGCAATCGACAGGGAGTCGATGGGGTGGAGGATGGAGGCTGAAAGGGAGGAGGGACATGGACATGGAGAACGTCAACAGCTTTGATGATTGCAGTCAACTGCCAACTGCCGACTTCAAGCTGCCGGACAAGGACTTCATTGTGTCTATAAATCAACAGCTGCATATTTTTGGCTAGAAAGAAGTAAAAGAGGAAGGGGGAGGGAAAGGGGTAGGGAAATAAAAAGGGGTTAGGAGCGTCAAATGAGGGTAAGTGGAGCTGAGCTGCAGTTCTGTCTGAAGGGAAAGAAGGGGAGAGAGTTGCTCCGGGTTGCCTTGCGGTTGAATTAAGTCAAACAAAAGCAAGCAGCTTTGCTTAGATTACGCATACGCCGTGTTGCACGTCCGAGTTGCGAGTTGCGAGCTGTGAGTTGTGAGTTGCAAGTTGACGTCGAGTTGCGAGTTGCGAGTGCGAGGTTGAAGCACACGCAAAGGTGCCACAAAAGCGCAAATGTAAATGGGCTTTTTCAGAAATGAATATTAAATTGCAAAGCAGCCAACGAACAAGACGAGAAGGAGGGGGAATGGGGACAAGGGAAAAGGAAAGGGAAAGGGAAAAGGAAAGGGAAAGAGGAGTCAGTCACTGAGCCCGCATTTACATATGTATGCGCCATATTTGTGTGAGAAACTAAAAGGGAGAGAAAGGGAACTGCCTAGAAAATTGTTGAACACTGAGCTGTTAAATGACGGGAGGATTATAGAGACAAGGACTCGGCAGGGAAGTGACTGGGGAAGAGAATCAAGTATCGATTGAGGGAGCAACTATTGGTAATTCCCAATAATGTTCGTTAATAAATATATGCAGATAAAGATACAGTTCATTATATAGTTACAACTACAGTTGCGGATAAAGATGGCAATACAGGAGCAGAAACAGTTACAGAAGTTGATCCTGATTGCACAGATACTGAAGAAAAGACTTCAAAATCCAATCAGAAACATATCAACATAATCTCAAAGTGACTTACAGGATTTTAATTAATTAATTTATTTATTTATTTATTGCTTTCAACTGACTGGGATAGTTATAAACGGATAAATACATGGCTCTTTAGTTAGTTATCAATTGTTATTTACATTGCCATTCATATATATTTTTTGATCTTTTTTGTATTGTATTGTATTTCTATTTCTCTCCAGCTCTTGCGGAAATCGAACTCGACTATAAAAAGCCAGATTTATATTTTAAGGACAACCTTTGGCCAAGCATAATGTGGAGTGATAAAATTAGGGAAACTGATAAAGAAAGCTATTGAAAAGTGAATGCGAGTGGCAGAAGAAGAAACAAGATGAAGAGCAAAGCGAAACTGATAAAGATAGAAAGATTATCTTGCAGCGCATATTAAGTTACAATTCAAATGATTCCTGAAGAACAATGTTGATAGCAAACTTCCGTTCTGTCGAAAGATATTATGAGAGAGAGAGAGAGAGAGAGAGAGAGAGAGAGAGAGAGAGAGGTAGACAAAAGGAGGGACGAAGGAGTCCTTAGCCATTTGCCAGCCTCATATATGACATGGCATATGCATTGTTTTCAAAATGATTTGCGGTTCTAATTTTTCGCACAGATGTACGCACACTAGAGTGCATCGAATTGTATAGGCCCGAAAAAATGAAAAAATGGTAGCCCATTTTCGTAATCTGTGGTCAATTCTAAGATGTTTTCACAAAGAAACCATAGTTCTAAAATGAATTCCTGGTCCGCGCTTTTTGAGTTGAAAAATTCATTTTTTTTGAAAATTTATATCTTGATTGTTTATGGTCCGATTCTGACAAACTTGGTGTCAATACTCTTGTTAGGACCAGGACTTTTAAAATTCAACAGAAAAAAAGGAAGAAATGTCCTTTAAACATAAATTTCATCCTTGGAACGACGATTTCGCGGTTCGCTTCTATACCAATAAATTAGTCAGAATTAAAGCTATATTTTGGCAAAAAAAATTTTATTTCCCTTGAACCTGTATTTTTTGTTAACAGAAAATGTAACACATATTTTATTAAAATTGTGTTAAAACTGTATTAAAATAGGTTTTACATTTTCTTTTAATAAAAATTACGGGTGAAAAAAAAAAAATTTTATTTTGTGCCAAAAAATAGCTTTAATTCGGACTAATTTTTTAAGATAGAGACGAATCGCGAAATCGCCGTTCCAAGGATGAAAATTATGTTTAAAGGACATTTCGTCCTTTGGTTCTGTGAAATTTTGAAAGTCCTGGTCCTAACTAGAGTATTGACACAAAATTTGTCAGGATCGGTCCATAAACACCCGAGATATAATTGTTCAAAAAAGTTAATTTTTCAACTCAAAAAGCGCGGACCAGGAATTCAATTTAGAACTATGGTGTCTTCGTAAAAACATCTTAGAATTGACCACAGATTACGAAAATGGGTTACCATTTTTGGTGAAAAAAATCGATGCACTCTAACGCACACACACACACACACACACACACACAAACACACACTTCTACAAAGAGAGAAACAGAGTCAGACAGAGACAGAGATGGGGGAGACACACACATGTTAGAAGCTGGCAAAAAGTTATGCATTGTTGCCATACTTTGTCGTCGTCGTCTTCTTTTGCCAGCCTCACTTTATTTCTGTGGGTTTTGTAGCGCAAGTTGAACCCCCCCCTACCCTCCCCTGCTCTTCCCTCTCCTTCTCCACTGTGCCGAAAATGACAAAACTATGCAGCAAGTAAAATGCCACCGCAAACCGCATGCAGCTCCGAGTATTGCAACTTGCAACTGCCACCGCTGACGTTGCTCCTTTTGCTGTTCCTTCTGCTGTCTGCTTTTCATGTCCCGATCATGTCGTTACCCCGTTCTAACTTAAAAACGGTATGACTACTCTGTGGAGCTTGTTGGGACAGGAACTGAAAGGTATCTTCATTTTGGGTGGATATTTGACTTCATTTTTAAGCTGGAGGAGATCTTGTTAGGGAAGTATCTTTCAGTAAACCACCAGATAACTAAATAGAGAGAAAGCGAGAGACTGAAACAGAGAAAGAGAGGGAGAGAGTGAGAGAAATAGACAGAGAGCGAGAGAACAATTTTGAAATTCGTTAAATTTCTAGATATATAGATGGTAGACCAAGCACATTCTATTCGCTATCTTTATCATTCTCTACCTCTCATCCATCCCCATATCTTTCTTCTTTTATTCTCACTCTTATCCCAATTTTATTTTAAGCTTATCGCATTTCTATCTTTCTCTCAGTCTCCCTCTTTTCATCAATCAATCTTTAAATTAACCTGAATACTTTCTAACGATCTACCGATAGATACAGAAGCTGCTTAGACTGCAGACTGCTTACAGAGTATCCCGACTAGCGGATACTGACTCGCAGACTCGCCTGTAGTGTCTCTCTCTCACTCTCTCTCTCTATCTCTCTGTCTAACTTGTTTCATGTTGCATAAGCAGAGGCGACAAAACAAAGCAAAACTAGCTCGGTTCAACATTTCAACTGCTTCCAAATTTATTCATACCCCAAAGCGTGCAGCCCCCTCTTTCTACACTCCCCTCTCTCCCTCTCTGTCTCTCTCACACTTCACATATTTGGTTTGTCTGTCTGTCTGTCTGTTCTCGTATTTTGTCTGCCGTTTGTCGCTTGTCTTTTCATATTTGAGTTTGCAGGCTCGACAGTTTCTTCTACTTCTTCTCTTTCTTCTGCCTTCCCCTCTTCTTCTTCTTCTTCTTCAAACGCCAAACAACATGCTTGCTGCTGCTGTGGAGCCACAGTGACACCCGAAAGTTTCTTACCCTTAAATTCTTAATTGCAATTCACATGTCGCTCTTTTTTTTCCATTTCTTTTGGCAATATTCAAACATGATTCAAACGGCAGCTGTTCGAGTGTGTGAATATTTTATGGTTACTCGTTTAATTCAAATGCCTCAAATCAATTATAATGACTCTCTTCTTTACTCACTCTCTTCTCTCCCACGCTTCGGAGTGAAATTTATCACCTGTGAAACGTGCGTCTTTCACTGGACACGCAAAAGTTGCAAGTTTCTTCTCCTTCTTCGTTTTCTACCTTCTTCTGCCCCCTTTCGTTGCATGCCGCCTTTGAGTGCATCAATTACGGGTCTGAACTTTGTTGCAACTGCGTTGTAACTGAACTCAACTCGAGCCAGGGCCAACAGCGGGTTAAGGGAGGGTCACGGGTGGGTTAAAGCGAGGCCCAAAGTTGACAAATTTTTACAACAGCAAAAGTTGAGGTAAATTGTGTACCAAAGCTAAAAGTTTTCCCGCTCAAGATGTGCACTATGAGCCAACAAACACGCACACACACACACACACTTCCATACACACACACACACACACTTATACAGTCACATAATCATTTACTGTTACGCACGCCGCACAGCCGACGAAACTATGCAAAATTCTCAACAAGTTGATTTTGCAAACAAGTTGCGAGTCGAGCTGCAGTTGAGTGTGCTCGACTTAGGGATGCCCGGTACTTTACTATGGGTTGTCAGTATTAATATACTCTAAAAACTTTTGGATTAATCAATAGCATCACAACGATATGTTTTAAGTATTGAAAGAAATTAGACGAATCGAAATGACAGAGAAAAAATTCAAAGAGAAAAGAAGACAGAAGGAGGGAATGAGACTACGACGGAGAGTAGTCGGAACTAGAGGTAACCATATATTAAAAGGGGAACATTTTTTAAAGAAAGAGAAAGATAGAGTGAGTGAGAGAGACAGGAAGAGATTTATAGAGTGTGTAGAAGAAACTGAGGAAGACAGAGAGAGATGAAAGAGAGACATATATGTATTTTACGACAGGCAAAGAAGGAGAAAGCAAAAAAGTTGATCTTGAAAAGAAGAATAACAGAGTGAAAGCGAAAAAGGAAGAAGGGGGTAGAGTGTACAGAAATGAAGGCATTGGAAAAAGGGTTGGTGAGGGGAAGAGTGTTTAAAAAGGATAAATAGAGAGAAAGAGAGAGAAAGATCATTAGAGTGACAGATGTAAAAAGAAAGAGATAGAAAAATTACTATTTTAACCCCTGAACTAAAGACTCTTTCTTGATTCCTCTCATTAACACTTAATTATGATGACCTTTATTTGAGTAATCAATATTGAAGACACTTTGTTTTTTAAATAACTTTAAATCGTTTGATTGTGACACTTTTGTCGCCTGGCTGCGGCATTGCATTGCGTACGAGAAATATTTTTCAACAACTTCTCAATGGCAGCAAAGGCCAAGGAGATGAGAAAGGAGGGAGAGAGGCAGAGAAAGAGAGGAAGAGAAAGAGAGAGACAGCGATGAAGACGGAGATTCAGTTGCATTGCTTGCGGCGTGTCGTGGCAGTTGCCGTTGCTTTTACGATACGTGTTGGTGGCATGCAACTAAATTTACGTGCAACACCACGGAAAATCACAGCAAAAAGGCAGCGTGGGAGAAATAAAGGAGATGGGAGACAGGAGATGGGAGATGAGACAGGGAGCAGGGACAAGCCACTATGGGCATACGGTCAATAAATGCGCAGTTTGGACAGTGACAAATATTCGTCACACAAATATTTTGTTAAATAATACATCTTAATGAATTAAACCATCAGAAGAGCACCTCAAACTGTTCATAAAATTAAGGAACATTTTTCAAACACACACTAAGAAAATAAATAAAAAAATAAATAAATAATAGTAATAATTTATAATAATATTAAAATATTTTAGCTTCACAAAAAGAAATACTAGATGAATTATAATAATAATATATATGATAATTGCTAAAATTTTAATTGTTAAAATGCTACTTGTAAATAGTCATAAAAACCATGTTTAAATTAAACTAAATACGTTGTGACTAACGCGTCAATGTTAAAGCAGAAATGCTGTAGCGTTAGAAATGCTTAAAAATAAGTAAAATAAAATATAAAATTAATATGTAAAGTATCCTTAATTAACCCTTCCAAGACCTACCTTTGAACTCAGCTAAAGCGCTCAGCTAAAGCGCAATAGAAAATAGACTTGTTTCGTTCTTGAGTGGCAAATTAATTCAGCGAAAAAAGGGTTAAAGTGCCCACTGTGCAAGGGGCAGGTGCGAGGGGCAGATTTTCGGGGCAAGCTGCAAGTTTGTTTAGCATAGCAAATTTTGCAAATGTTATGCAGCATCTATCTGTCTCTCTTTCTCTTTTCCTCTCTCTTTTTCTATAACTATCTCTTTCCCTCTCTCTATCTCTATCTCTTTGCGCTGGGTAAATCACAGTAACTGCAGTTGTTCTGTCAGCTAATTTTGCTGTTGTTGTTGCTGCTGTTCTTGTCTGAGTTGTTGTTGTTCGAGTTGTTGTTGTTGTTGTAGATCTCTTTTGTTTGTTGTTGTTGTTGGCCGGCTGCGGTTGGCCTTGATTTATTTGGCCCACGCGCCAAACGCATGTTAACAAGCGACGGCGACACATGCGTCTCATGCCAGAGTTGCCACAGCGGCCAGAGTTGCCACAGCTGCCACAGCAGCTGCCCCATTTTGGCCATTTTGGCTTCAGCCTATTGGCCAGTTCAAGTGTCACTTCCTGTGCCCTTTTGCAATTGGCCCACATAAGTAGGCAATCGTTTTTTTCAGTTTGCTCTCTTCCCACTTAATGGTCGCAAATTAAAGACTTTTGTTGTGGTTGTTGCTGCTGCTGCTGTTGTTGTTGTTGTTGTTGTTGTCACGACGTTCATTAATCGCCGCAAATGTCAGCGCACAGATTTGACACACACACACACACATAACACACACACACACACAAACTGAACAACTCTGTGGCATAAATAACAAAATGTTGGCGGGTCACGTAAAGCGACGCATTCACCACAACAACAACAAACAACCAACAACCAACACCAACTTCTCGAACTGAGGCAGCGGCAGAGGAAGCGGCAAAACTTTTCAGCCACGAAAATTGCACATAAAACTTAATTAGTTTTTTCTTTTGTTTGTTGCAGTTGACGCAGAAATGTTGTTATTGTTGTTGTTGTTGTTGTTCTTATTGCTTTTGTTGTTGCCCTTATTGTAGTTGTCGTTGCTGCCTTTATTGTTGTTGTTGTTGTTGCTGTGGCTGTGGCTGTGGCTGTTGCTGTTGTTGGTCCGAGTAGTTCGTGCCGCTTGGTCATTTTTATCATTTGCACTTAATTAATTAAGTTGTAACGCTTTTATTGCCCAGCAACAACGACAACAACAACAACCACAATTTTTACACACGCTTCTCATACAAATAGTTGTTCCTTGTGTTGTTCTTGCTGTTGTTGTTGTCCATGCAAAGAGCTGAGCTGAAAACCCTCCAACAGCATGGAAAGCAGCCAGCACAACAACTAACTAGCTCCCTACAATCGAGTGCACTCGACAGCGAGATACTCGGTACAAGTATTTTACCGATTTTATTTTATTATTAAGAGAATAATTATAAATTAAAAAAAAAACCATAAAAAAATATAAATACTTTGAAACAATTAAATACTGCTACGTAATTAAATAAAAATAATGGAAATGGTTAAGTTTACAAAATTAGAAATTAATCTTAAGACAATTGTTAGAATTATATAATAAATTGATATCAATTTAATCGAAAACGGATTATAACAAATATTTAGAAAATAATTTAATACTGTTAAACATATAAATATCAATAATGGAAACTGAAAAGCTAACAATATTAATCTTCAGCCTAATGTTAGATTTCTATTTACTACAAATTGATATAAATTTAATATTAATTTACTTTTTAATGACCAAGTTTTAAGTCTTTAAAGCATTTCGACTTTAATTATTTCCATACTGTCTAGTGTACTTAATATTGAGAAATATTAATAACTATGCTAGAAATCTTATGTTAGAAAACTGTTCCCTCAGTAGTTAGTTTTTTTTTTGAATCAAGATTTTAAACGAAAAAAACAGACTTTTAAATTAAAAGTTTAAATCATGATTATAAATATAAAATCTCCTTTTTCTTTCGCCTGTTTCGTAGTTAGTCACTAACTTTAAATACTCGTTCGCAATTTGGCAACTGAGTACCTACAACAACCAAGAACAACGAGCAGAAGATACAACAAAGTTGAGCTTAAAGTGCTGGAAGTATCCATGGTACAATGTCCTTCAAAGGATGCGAAGTAATTGTATGGCAAGATAGAAGTACCTTATCTATGGCCAATGCAGAGGACTGAAGACAATTTGTAACTAAAAGTGAAAATGTATCTTTGTAATAGCTGTGTGGCTGTCATGTATTTTTAAGATACTTTCGACGTTGAAGATTGCTTCAAAATAGTTCATGAACTTCAATCTCAGTGAAAAAAATTGTATGTATTAAACTTGAGCGAAGTACCAAAATATCTGAAGCACTCACTTTGATGTCTCATAAAAGCATATTTTGCAGATACAAAAGAATCTGAAGTATGACATAATATTTTAATCTGATTAAAGCTAATCCACTTTCAATATGTATCTGTACGATAAACAATAATTTTAATGGTAAATCCCACACTCAGAGATACTTGAAATGCATCAAAGATACCTGCCATTGATACTCGTAAGCAACTGTGTTAAAGACAATTTATCTGTTAGATACAAGAATATCATAATTATTAAAGAGCTTTCATCTGTGATACAAAACTGTAACTGCAAAAGTCAAAAAACAGCTGTAAAATACACAATCGTAAATGTATCTTTCCTTCGTAAATGTATGAATCCTTCCAATAAAATCAGATTATTTGAAGAATGAAACCTGAGATTACTTTGACACTAAGAAATATCTGAGAACTTTAATTACGGAAAAGTTTTTGAAAATTTGAAGTTAATAATTATGAATTATAATCTTATTTTTAATTATCAACTAATGATGCGATATTAAAGAGAGAAAGAGATAGATATTACAGCATATAATTGAAGTTGTTACTTTTTTCTGTCTAACGTTTTCTCGGGGAATTCCCTGTTCCATTTCGCGACACCTTTACACCAGGTTAATTCTCGTCAAATTGCACATTTCCTGCACCTTCTTCAGATGTCAGTCGCCAGTTGTCAGTCGCCAGTTGACTCGTAAAAGCAAAGCACGTGTTGGGATTGAGTTGAGTTTGGTTTGAGTTTGGGTTGATTATGGAATGAACTCGGGTTGTAATTGGATTTGGGGAACGCAGAAGTGCGCATATAAAAGTTGATCAAGTCGCCAGTTTCTCTTTATAAAAATCGCCGTTGCCATAAAAATTAATAGACTGCCACAAGGTGGGAGGGGGCATGGCAGGGAGGGGGCGTAGAGGGGACATGGTCTGTTTTTCGACCTGTGACAAGTGCGCGTAATATCAATAAAATTAAGCCGATGGGCCTGCTCGGAATAACCAGAGTGCCAGGCATAATATGCAGGAATATTGAGTGATAAGAGGATGTAGGACAGAGAGGGAGAGAGAGAAAGAGAAAGAGTGGGGGGACACACTGTAATCATAAAAGGCGACAGCGACTGTGGCAAACAATAAGCTGAAAGCCTCTTACATGTATTTTTATGCGCACCTCGTTCCCATCATCATCATGCCAAGCTGACACTTCAACTTGCCCCCTCCTCCCTCCCTCTCTTTCTCTCACACACACACACCTCTTCCCTCTCGCTTCATCCTGTTGATGTCGCCTCTGGTCGCCTAATGCGACTTGAAAAGTCAACGACATCCGACGCTGGCGGCAGCTTCAGATTCAGCTTCAATTTCAGCTTCGGCTTCAGTTTTAGTTTCAGTCTCGGCTTCAGCTTCAGCTTCGACTTCGACTTCAGTCAGCAGCTTTGGCTTCTAAATACGGCGCGTCATTGTTTTGCCGTTAAGTAGTCAACACACACACACACCCACACACACATAGCTAAGCCAGAAGTGGCAACAAGAACCACAACAACAACTACACGAAATACTTTGGCTGTGGAAAAAGGTGTGAGCTGGCAAACGTAGATATACCCATTATAAATGCGCAACAAGAGTATACACGTGCTAACCCAAACAAAACAAAACAATGCATTTAAAAATTCAAGTTAAAAAACTCAGAATATTATTGCTAAATTACAACACAAAATGCGGCTAAAATGGCAACGACTCAGCATTAATATAGTCAAAAAGGACGAAAACTTTTAATTTCACTAAAGAAATCCAATACCGAAAAGGAATTGTAAGATCGTACCTAAATCACAATTAGTCAAGTAATTGTTTTTATAAAATAAAAATTCGCAAACAAAAACTTTTTCTTGGCTGCGAGAACATAAAATTGAGGACAGACGGAATTTGAATATTAAATGGCTTTGAAAGCAAATTAAAAAGTACAATCAGCATATAAAATTATTGTTTTTGTAACTATTAAATTTAGTCAAAGGGAGTCATGTTTTTTAATTATGTTTTAATAAAAAATATAAATAAAGAAACCTCAGTGTTATAGATAGCAAAACTTTGTGCTTTTTCAAAAATAGATAATTGCCTATAATATAATTGATAAAAGTAAAATTGTTAAGTTTGTAAATAGTTATCTGTCTGCTTTATTAATTTGAAATCTTGAATATTTCAGTTGAGCATTATTATTAATATTTTTGAGCTTCATTGATTTTCATTATTATTAATATCCTAGTCAGAATCATGAGTGTGCGAATAATTACATGTTAAGGTATTTAAGCACTGCATGCAGAGTATCTCACAGTCTGGCACTCCCTATGTTCCTGCTTATTGTCGTTGTTGTTGTTGTGATGATGGTGGTGGTGACTGTGGTCGCTGTTGTTGTTGTTGTTGTTGCCAAGTGGAGTGCTGCTTAAATATGAAAAACTAACTCGTAGCTGCTTTTCACATTTTCCTGCACTTGACACTAAATTCACTTTGGCCAAGTGGGTGCTCCGTGCACTTCAAGCGCACTTTCGCTTGCCAACAACAACAACAACAACAACAGTAGCAACAACAACAACAACAACAACAACAGCGACAACAACAACAACAACATTAAGAGCTTAAACCCACCCATGGTGGAGTGTGCCACCTGCATGTGGAAAGCAGACACTCTCAGTCTCCCTTTTCCCTCTACTTTCTCTCTCTTTTTCCCCTCCTCTCTCTCTTTCTCTCTCTCTCTGCTGCCCACATGCAGGTGGCACTGCCACAGTGCCTGCACAATGTACACACTCGTATATTTATTTTATTACTTAAATAAATTACAAAATGGTTGTCGGTTAACCAAAGCCAAATGGCCAGCTAGCTCGTTGCACGTTGCACGTAGCTCGTTGCCCCTCCTCCCCCTTCCACCCATGTTGCACGTTGCATGTTGCCCGTTTTACCGTTTGCCCCGTGGCTGTAGTACTTGCTAAAGGATCTTAGCGCATAATATATTGTTGCTAGTCGCAAAATGGGGGAAGCACTCTCACTCTATTGTTGTTGTTGTTGCCGCTGTTGTTGTTGTTGTTGTTGTTGTTGCTGCTGCTGCCACAATGGCAACAATGTTGCCCCACTTTCGAGCACTGTCAGCGTGCGGACGCCAGTGTTGGTTAACTCACCCAGTAACTTGGATCGCATTATCTGAATATGCTCTGAGGCGATCTCTTTCCCTTTTTGTTTTGTTAGCTGAAATAATAATAAAAAACAGCTTGATATATTGACTTTTGTTAAGTCCATAAATATACAAACCATTTCTTTGATCTTGTACAGCTTTGTATATACACATACATATGTATAAAAAGAAATAAATGTTAATATTTACTTGATAAAAACTCAGTTTCGAGCTTTTAGTTTATATTTTCATAAATCTTTCGCTCAACTTTGTTCAAATGAAATATGGTCAAATAAAACAGATATACAGGCCTGTTCCGGTTTTCACTTGTTTTTTGCGAATTTCAATCCGCAAGATTTGATCGAATTTCCCTTAAAATTCCTTTAAATTTCCTGCGAATTACCCGCCGAACTTCCCTCCCACATTGTGCTGGAAAATGTTCTGAGTGAATCAGAGATTTGCGTTAACAGAATTTCCGCCTGTCAAAATATGTAATTAATTTATCATTTATTTATTAAATAATAAGCGGAAGCATTTTTCAAAAGTAAAACCCACTTTCGTTATAACTTTTGTATTTTTGAAAGTGCGGGTTGTTTTTAGTGTTGAGAAATGTATTTTTGCAGAGTTGTCAATTGTTGCACAGTGTTTGTTTACACAGTGTTTTTTTGCATTAAATAACAAACAGTTTTGTCCAAGCTTGCATCTAAAAACAAGAAATTTAATTCTTTATTTTACGCAATACTTAAAAATACTTAAATTGTTGTTTAAAATAAGTAACAATATATTAACCCTGTAATGCCTAACCCTGCCTTTAGGCGGGGTCAACAAAAAGCTCTATCAAAACTACAAAAATTAATATATTGACAAAATTTGACTTTTAATATATTGCTAATATATGCCCGCATGTGGTTACATATGACAAATGACTTTTATCCAATTCAATTTGCAGAAATATGATATCAAAGTCAAAAAAGCAGGTTTTGGGCGCAATTAAATAAATTTTGGCAAACACTGATTTTTAGACAAAGATAATAAGCAGTAAATCTTATCGTACACAGTTAAGAAAAATACTGGGGGATAGGAAATTTAGTCACCTATTAAATGATGTAACAATATACACAGAAAATATAAGTTAAGCGCACTAAAATCGCTTTAAGCGTAACCCCGCCTAAAGGCAGGGTTGGGCATTCCCGCCAAAAATTTTTGTGAGTATTTGCAAGGGATTCAAAATTTGTTGAAGCTATCGATTTCATCGTACTATGTTTTTTAACTTAATTTCTATATTGTGTGGGTGGAGGATGTTTATAAAGCAAAGCAATTATTGAATATCATATAAAATATATGAATACATATATTTATAAATTTATATCCAATAAAAAACAAATGTTTTTTTCAAAAATTTTTGGCGGGAATGCCCAACCCCGCCTTTAGGCGGGGTACGTATTTTTACCTGTAATAAGTAAACTAAGCGTCTGATTCAAAAACTAAGTTCAGATTCGTTCATTTTGACCAAAAATTAGTCTAAAATGATTTTTCCAGCACGATAGAAAAATAAGGCATTAGAGGGTTAACTAATTTCTTCACATACAAGGGCAGCCCTAATAAACTTCCCCTTAATTTTCACAAATTTTTGCGGAAACTAGAACAAGTCGAGCAAATCCGACAAAAATGTTAGGTTAGAGTCTTATCAATTTTGAGGTATGATGAAATCAAAATTATTTAAATATTTATATGATGTTGCATTATTCCTAAAACATTGTATTATTTAATAAATATTTAAAAATGTTTGTTTTTGTGACCTTTCTATATTGTAGAAGTAAGTTTTAGTTAACTTGAGGTCAAGTAATGTCTATAAGACACCAACAAACAACAACACACAAAACACTTGCCAAAAATGCAAGGAGCATGGCTCGGTATACAGCTGTTTCAAGAGATGCCAATCTCTATCATCAGTACCGTTTGCTGACTTGACCAGCGATCTCAGCCTAATGTCACTTTTGAGAAACCAAAACCAGTTGTGAATTTTAGGTCTCAAAAGTGAAAAAATAGCTGTGAAGCTGATCTAGCCCTTTGTGTGTTGTTGTTGCCGTCGTTATTGTGCAAATGCAAACTTACTTCTACAATATAGATAGGTCACAAAAACAAACATTTTTAAACATAAACGGACTACACGCCGGAAAAATTCTGAAATAGTGGCAACACTCTCTTGCTACTGACATAAACAGAAAACAAAAAACCAAACCAATATTTAATAAATATATTTTTTTAATTTTAATTTTATGCTAAGCATGCCAAAATCATCGATTTGTCCCTTCCGAATTCAAACTCACCAGCTCAATGTCACGTGAATTCAATCCGCAAAATCTTGCCGAAAGTGAAAACCGGAACAAGTGAGGAAAATTCATTTTCGCAAAATCTTGCCGAAAGTGAAAACCGGAACATGCCTGATAAACTTAATACTTAATTGTAAATTCCTGTAGTTTTGAAAATTGATTAAAAAAAGATTTACCTTAAAAAATATGCTTTAGATTAATAAATCTTGAATAAAAATTTAAATTAATCATTATCCTGTTTTTCTTTTCTTTAATTAAAGAAGCAAATGTCAATAGATATGGAAAAGAGTTTTTTGTTTGAATTTCACTTTTAAGCTGGTGATATGTACTTGTGATATGTACCCATAATCTATGCATATTCATAATATTAATAAGTATTTCTACAGATTAAAGTGGATCATATTTCCATTTAACTTACCATCTCCAGCTGAAAGAATCTAAAAACAAGAGTCCATCTCAAGAAAGTAAAGAAAAACGCTTCGTAGACTGGCTTTCAATTCATACGTACATATTTCTATTTACAAATTTTATTGAATTTTCTGTCGAGTTTTCTTGTTGTTTTTGTTTTACAGTTTTCATTTGACAAATTGGTTTTCACAATTTGGTTTTTGAATTAAATGTAAGTTTTATATAGTTGTTATAATTATGAACTGTATTATTAGTGTTGTAATAATTGTTGTATATGTTGTTGTAGTTGTTGTCTTTGTAGTGGTTGTTGTTGTTGTTGTGTATGCAATTGTGGTTGTTGTTGTGGTTTCTTAATTGAAATGCCTCCATTTATAAAAAGATAAAATATAAAATATATGGAAATATATATCCAAAAATGTGCTGTGGATTCCATTCCTCCAGTGGGGCAGCAATAGGTGGTGCAGTTGCCTATTTGCCGTAGGGTGCTTGGGTGGGGTAGCCACCACCACCACCACCACCAGCACCGCTGCTGGAGCCGCCGCGTGATGCCGATGGATTCTCGCTGAAGAGGCCGCCAAAGTTCTTCGAGTTGAAGATTTCGCCCAGGCCGCCCGCACCACCGCCACTGGAGGCGCCACCGCCGCCGCCGGCACCACCGCCGCTGAGGAGGCTGGTGAGGAAGCTGCTGGCACCGCCGCCGCTGTTGCCGGCACTGTTGCTGTTAGCACCACCGCCGGACAGCACCGAGCCGAGCAGACCGCCGAGAATATTGCTGCCGGATGACGAGCCACTGGAGGCACCGCCACCACCGCCGCCGCCGCCACCGCCGTAACCACCGCTGGGCTGATAGGGCACATTGTTGTTGGCGCCGTTGTTGCCACCACCGTTGTTGTTGCTGCCACCACCGCCTGTTAGCTGCTTGGCTATTTGGCCAGCAATGATGCCGGAGACGGCCTGACTCACCGCCGGATTCGAGAAGAAGTTGGAGAAGAAGCCGCCCTTCTCCTTGGGCTTCTGGGCAGCACCACCGCCACCGCCAGCGCCATTGTCATAGCCAGGAGCGGGTGGTGTGTAGCCTGGAGCGGGTTGATAGCCACCGGGAGCTGGTTGATAGCCACCCTGGGGATTGTAGCCACCCTGGGGATTGTAGCCGCCTTGTGGATTGTAGCCGCCATACGGATTGTAGCCAGGAGCACCGCCTGCACCGCCACCACCCATGTTGTTGTTGTTGTTGTTGGGCAGAGAAGGATAGAGACTATGACCGCCAGCCGAGAAGCCACCACCATATCCACCACCAGCACCAGCACCGCCTCCGCCTGCGCCTCCATAACCGCCCTGAGCACCGCCCTGGCCGTTGTCGCCCTCCGGCAGCGGTGCATTGGGAGCGAACGAGTTGTGGGTGTTGCCGCTGCTCACTTTATTATCACGTCATCATCACGTTGCAGTCGCAGTCGCAGTTGGCAGCGCAGCAGCAGCGCAGTCGCAGTCGCAGTTGGCAGCAAGCAGACGTATGTTAGCCACAAAAAGCAATTGATAAACAATCAATGGGCAGTTGGAAATAAAACATAAACAAACCAAAAAAAAAAAGAAAAACACAAAAAGCATTTAGAAAACTGAGCATTAAAAGTACATAAATTACAAATAATAAAAAAAAGAAAATGAAATGCAAGTTGGTAACAAAATGACAAAGGAAAGGCCGATAAAGGAGAGGCAGAGAGTGGATGAAGTTGGAGGTGGGAGGGACTGAGGGGTTGGGGCAAGTGGCAAGGGGCAAGGGGAATTGTTATTTTAAATTGGGTTCGATTACTTAGCTTATTATTTCATTACAGTTGCTCGTTTCATTTTGATTAGTTTGTATGCCTACTATCGATTAATTTATCGAGTTATCGATGCACTTTTTCATAATGAACTATAGCTTCTTTCATTCTTGCTATCCTTCATCGAAATCATTAAATATATCGTTATCGTTTTCGATAAAATACGACTGCCTTGACATAAATAAATGTATCGATATTGATGGTAATTGCTTCATTAATCTCGCTATTTTTATCGAAATCATTATTATTGCCAATTCATGATCGATAAATATGTCGTTATCGTTATCAATAAGTTTACGACTGCCTTTTCATAGATAAATATATCGATATTGATAGCAGCTAAGATACTGCTATTGTTCTCGCATCGATCAATTTATTGCTATCGATATTTGATTATTGTTACATACGTATATCATTATCGTTATCATTGTTGATAATCGTTTTGTTTATTATAGCCACTATCGCTTTTCGATATATTAATCGTTAGTATAGTTTCCGCAATCGTTATCGTTATCGTTATCGTAATTGTTATCGTTATAGTTAATGCAACATTTAAATTCTACACAACTTTGAGTTTGATTTTGTTTCGTTTGTATCGCTTAGTTCTTATAAGTCTTCTCTGCCGTTTGGATTAGTAAATGTTTTTTAAATGTTTATAACTATATATGTATATATCAGTAATTTTACATATAGAGTATATATATTATATTATATTATATTATATTATATACTTATAAATGCGAATGCTATGTACAACGCCGAGTTATCATCAGAGTTAAGAGTTATCTGAATGCATTTTGACTTAAGATTTGGTCTGTTCTGTTTTATTTTGTTATGAGTACTCGCTGTGAATACCTTTCGAATATACCTTGAATACCACTATGACTATCAAATAATTACGATTATTTTTTATTGCTAGCATGCACTTCATTCCTCCATTTCCAGGAGTGGGGGAGTTATTATTTTTTGGGAGTTCTTTTTTCGTTTAAAGTATATTCGATAAAAAATGCTTTTGTTAGTTCTTTAATACTGTTCAAATGGCAGTTTTAGTTGGGTTTCATTTAAATTATTGTGAATGAGAGTGTGAGTGTGTGTGTGAGTGTTTTTAGTGAGTGTATTGAAATAAAAGTGTTTTCCTTTTTCAGAATAAAATAATAACAACAATGCTCTCAATGTTTTCGGACGGAGTAAATATCTTCGGTTTTTTGTTTCCTCTCTGTTTAAAATTCATTTATTTATGCACAAGTAAATTCATGTCAGAAATAATAAAAGTACAATCAAATCATTTTAAAATAAACAAGTAGAATTTTGTAGCAGTAAACTAACAAAAATAAGTAAAAGAAAGCGATTGTAATTAAGCAAAAAAACAAAATTAGTTATGTGGTTAAATCTGACAAAATAAATTTACAAAATAAAAACTGGACGCAAAGTCAGGGTGTGTTATGTACAGTAACATACTCTGTAAATAACACAGCCACATACAAACAAGTGAATTGTTAAATAAAAGATTTCATTTAACAAGTAAAACACAAACAATTTCGAATATGTTTTCTAATATTTCCCTGTGTCAATTGAAAAAAACAAAACAAAAAAATAATTAACTGCCCGCTTTTTGCAGTGTATGTGTGTGAGTATGTGTGTGTATTTTTTTGTGGTATGCAATATGTTGCAGTTGCATTTACAAATGCTGTTGTTATTTTCGAGTAAATTTGATTTGAGTTGAGTTTTTTATTTGTATATTGACACTTTTGGCTTTTCAATAGTTTTTCGTCTTTTGTGAATCATTTTCGTTTTGTTGTTTCTTTTTTTTTTTTTTTGTTTGCTGGCAGTTTATTCTTAAGTTGATAAATAATTAAATTTCGGTTTTTATACAATGTTATTGTTGTTGTTTTTCTGTCTGCAGTTTATTTGAGTGTTGATTAAAAACTATTGCATATTTCTAGGCGCAAACATTTCGCTCTCTTAACTCCTTTCGTTAGTTTAGATATACATATTTGTATGTATGTATACGTATGTATTTGTATAAAAAAAAAACAGTTATAGTTATTATTATGTTTAGTTGTGCACTTTGTGCACAGCTCAGATTTCTAAATATTTTTTTTTTGTATTTTTTCTTGGGTTTTTTTCTTTCAATTTTCTGCAGTCTAAAAAGCAACTTGTTATGCACTTTGATTGACATGCGTATATATGTATTTGTGTGTGTATGTATGTTTGTATCTACAACAACTCTGAATGGGCCATAAGTAGCCAACAACAACAACAACAACAGCAACAATAAAATGATAGTCTGAAATGCTTGGGCCGAATTTACCACAAAATTCGTAGCATCAACATCAACAAAAATGAAATTAACATCAACATCAAAGCTGTTATCTAACCAGGACATGTGTGTGAGTGTATCTATGTGTGTGTGTGTGTGTGTGTGTGTGTGTGTGTGTGTGTGTGTGTGTGTGTGTGTGTGTGTGTGTGTGTGTGTTCGTCTGGCCTGGACCAAGGTCTGCGGCTGGTAACAGGCACTGGACTAAGCCCGAAATTAAATTCCAATTTAATTGAGCTGCAAAAAACAGAGAGAAGTGCAGCCAGAAAGAAGCTTTTGGGCCAACAGTGCTGACTGCCAGTTAGACCACACAAATGAACTAACACACACACACACACACAGACACACACACAGACATACACAAAGAGAACACAATATTAAATTGAAATTACGAAGAATGTTAAAAAGAAATTGCTGCAAATACTTAGCTATAACAAATGCATGCAATATATTCTGTTTTATTCCATTCAGTTTGAACTCAACAAGAATAGATTGTATGTATGCAGTATTCTCGTACACAAAGTCTGTTCGAATTTTGCTGGCTATTTAAATTTGACCAATTTCATTTGTGCTTGCATTAATTGTCATATTCATTTAGTTGGCATGTGCGCAAGCGAGACGGCAAGCAAGTGCACGCACCAGACGCTATTCGTCTCGCTTTCGCATGCGCGATCAGATCAACTAATAGAAATGAGAAAGAGCGAATTGAGTGTTAACAGAGTTGTTGCTTTTGCTGTTATCGTTACTGTTGTTGTTGTTGTTGCTGTTGTTTTTGCTTAAAACTTAAATTAGCGCCTTAAAGAAGAGTGAGAGAGAATTGAATTGAATAACTAGATAATCAAATGAAATTAAAAGCAAAGCAAACAATTTGTTCCAAATGTTGATCGTCGTCGTGTTGCAGAATTAGGATCTAAAGGATTTGTTGTCGTTGTCGTTGTCGTTGCCGTTGCTGCTGCTGCTGCTGCTGCATCTTATTACGTGCTGCCTCTGTTGCTGCTGGCCAGCAGGACGAGCACTGCAAGTAGACAGACGAGTCCGGCGTTGCGTCCAGGGTTGCCACCGCCGAGTTGCCCCGCTGCCGAAGGATGCGCTTGGGTCTGACGATTGTAGGGATTCTGCTGGTTCTGGTTCTGATACTGCGGCGGCGGCTTGTTGTACATGTTGGCATTCTGATGATGCGTCTGGTAGCCCTGGTAGTTGCTGCCGTATGGCGCCAGACCGCCACCGCCGCCGCCCAGGATGCCCATGCTGGAGCTGGGCATGCCGACGCCAGCGCCGCCGCCAACGCCGCCGCCGCCGCCACCGCCCGGCGGTCCGCCAGTGCCCGCCGGACCCGAATAGAAGGGCAGCTGGCCAAATACGAACGGTGGATTGTAGGGATTCACCGGCTGCAGGCCATGCATGGGATATCCGGGATTGAGGACGCTACCTGGATGATTGGGTTGGGGAAACTGTTGAAACGATGGTGCTGACGTGGGTGAGTTGTATGGAAAGATGGGCATGTTGGGGATTACGGGCATGTGATGCTTTGCCCCAAACACATAGTGCTGATCGATGCCCGTCGACGAGACGCCGGCAGCGCCCACATTGCCGCCCCCATCCCCATTGGCCCCGTTCTGCGAGCCGACGCCATTTTGCGAGCCACCATTTTGAGAGCCGCCATGGCCGCCAGACGATGATTGCGGCTGGTTGCCATTTTGATGATGTGCATTGTTATTGTTATTGTTATTATTGTTGTTGTGATTGAAGTATGCATAGGTGTTAAGTGTGGGATTCGATGAGGCGGGCGCATAGATTTTATTCTCTGGTCCCGTATTTAAACTGGATCCTGTTAGTAAATTGCAAACATGTATATCCATTGCCATTCGTGAGAGCGTGTACAAGAGAGAGAGAGAGAGAAAATAGTGGAACGCATTTTGGTTAGTCAGCGCTGCAAGCTGCATGTGAACGTGTGAATGAGTGAGCGAGCCAGAAAGCATGTCTACAGGCTCTCTCAGTCATTCAAGCTAACTTGCGCTCTCTAGAAGAGCACAGACTATGTTAAGCAGCGCTGTGGATCTCATGATATGTTAACAACATAAAACAGCGCTGTTAATAACATAGCCTTAGCTTGGCAAGTGCACAGACTATGTTAAGCGTAGCAGAGGATATTTTATGATGTTACTAACATAAGACACTGTTAACATAGTCTTAGCTTAACAGCAGCCGAAGCAGGAGCGAGTGTGTGTGTGTGTGTGTGTGGGTGTCAGAGAGAGAGCGAGCGAGCAAAAGCATGTGTATGTATGTATACATATATATGTGCAATGCTCAGTGAGAGAATGAATGAGCGGGCGAGAGTGCGTTTTGTGAACAACTGAACAACCAAAATGCCAATGATCGAGAGAGTGAGAGAGAGTGACATATATATGTATATGGATATATATTAAAATGGAGTATAAGTGTGTAAAGCACAGCATTTGTGTGTGTGAGTGTGTGTATTCCTTCTATTTAATTGTTATATTTGCAGTTGTAAGTAAAATCCATTATATGCGAAAAAGAAAAACATAGAAAACTTAAAGCAAATGAAAGCAACGAATAAAAAACGGCAAACGGTTTTCAATTACAAGTAGATTTCCCACCGATCTGTCGAAACGTTTGTCGAACCGTCGCGTCGAGTCGAGTCGAGTCAATTTTGTTGTGGTGAGAAGCTCGCCCCCAAAGGAGAATCACAAACGTAAGTAATGAGGAAAATCATGAGAAACAATAAGGAAACGAAAAGAAACAGAAACAGAAAAGTGAAATACCTGACGGATTAACCGCGGACGAGGGATTTGCCTGGTTGGTGGTGGAGCCGCTCTTGCGCTTGCAGGTCGGATAGTTGCCGCAGTCCTTGCCGTCGCGCTGATTGTAGCTGCACGAGTCGCTGGTGATCACGCACTCCTCGGTGGGCAGGCAACCGATGTCGCCGCATCCACGTCCATACTCTGTGTGCGAGAGCGAGACGAACATATTGACGATGCCCAAGACGTTGACAGCGACAGAGACAGAGACAGTCATGTTGTTGTGTTGGTGTTGGTAGCAGAAGTTGTTCAGTGTATTGTTGTTGTTGTTTGTTGTTTATTGTTGTTTATTGTTGGTTGAGGGGGAAACAAATTCAAAATAATATAGAAATTATAAATTAAAATTGTGGAACGATGATTAAACATGATGATGTTGATTGATGATTGATGATGATTGATGATGTTGATGATGATCATGAATGCATTTTAAATATTACACATTACAGTTATAAGTTACATAGAGAAAGAGAGAGAGAGAGAGAGAGAGAGAGAAAAAGAGAGAAAGAGAGACCGAATACTCCGAAATTGCGGGGGACACAACAAGGACAACAAGATACAAAGACGACAGCGCGAGAGAGTGAGATAGTGAGATAGCGCTATATTACGTATACGTACTGGAATATGCGTCCACATGATGAAGCTGCAACAATGCCGCAAGCAGCAGCATTAAAGTGAGGCGTGCCACGCCCATTGTCAGATTTGTTGCTGTTGTTGTTGTTGTTATTGTTGCTGTTGCAAGTGTAAAAAGCTTGACTCAAATTGTTGTTGTTCTTCTAGATGCTGCAAGTATAGAAAGAGAGGAAAAGAGTGAGTGAGTGAATGTTGTATCAATATAATAATACAATTTTAAAATTAAATAATATAAGTTAGATTACAATTTAAATAAATCAAATAGATGAACTTTTAGTTGAACTTCTATAACTCGAATTACTCTCTAACTCGAGCTAAATGAGTGGCAGTAAAATAAATAAACTTAAGAAAAAGAACTCTATAAGTCGAATAAATCCATAACTCGAACCTTTTTTTTATTTATTGTCAATTAAAAATTACTATTAATGAAAAATTATTTATCGACATATATTTAAATTTAAAAAAAAAAAACCAGAAAAACCCAATTAAACCAAAATGATATTTAGGGTATTCAGAAACTCTGATATTTGTGTTATTTGATTAAGTGATATACACAAAATTTGTCGTATTGAGTCAAAATTATAGATAGAAAAAGGTTGCCAGACTGTAAACAGATTGTATTTAACGAAATATGGTCACACTGAGATTGGTATTGGTATTGGTATTGGTATTGGTTGTTAAAGTAAGTACATTTTCTTGGTCCGGTGGCTCTATGGTTAGAGTTGCCGACCTGCCAGAATTAGAACTTTCAGTTAAATAACTAGGGTTCGAATCACACAATTGACAATTTTAAAGATTGTCCCTTGGAACAGATTTTAAATTGTAATAAAAAGATAACAATTATTTTTAATTATTTAATTGACTTTTTACAGTGTCAAAAGCATTGAAAAGACAAGAGTAAGAGATGGTGACAACAAACTAGCAAATAAAGAGAATGCTTGCTTTATTAATTAAACTCATTGAACTGAGGATTTTTTATCATAAATACGACAACAGAAACTTGAAAACTTCACTCACTAGTGACAGTGTAACAAATTTATCACATAACGCAAATATCATAGTTTCTGAATACCCTAATTAATAAGTAGTTTTCTTTGGATAATAGTGATTTGAGTTAGGGAAGTTCGACTGTATTTTTATTTATGAATTTTTAATTTTAAGTTTCATTTCATTGTCAATATTTAATTCACTTTTTACCGACTGCTCTTTGTTGTGCTGTAATAAATAAATAAAGTGTCTTTATTTTATTTATTTATATGGCGCAAAAACGGATCCTGTGAGCCGCCTGTGAGGAAGCAGGACTATTGCCAAAGCCAAGTTTATTTATCACATTGACAGCTGGGCTCAAGTTCATTGCGGTTATTTGCGTCAGACGGCGTGGCAGACGCTGCCGGCAGACGTTGCCACATCGCAGACCAAATGGCGTCGCATTTCGTTGGCGCAGTCTTCAATGTCCCCCTCACTCTCCTTCTCCCCGTTCCCATTCCCATTTCCACCTTCACTTGACTATACTTTATTTGACTTGCCGCATGTGGCACGCCCACAAGCCGCATTCCTTGCTGCCCCTTGCAAATGTGGCAGCTGTGCCAGCTGTGCCAGCCACATTTGTTGTTTTAAGTGTCAAAGTGTCGAGTGGCCTGTCTGTGGGCCATGTGGCATGTGGCATGTGGCATGCACCATGTGGACTCCACCCACCTTGCCGCAAGTCTTTATTGCCCGCCCCAAGGCAGCAATATCACGTAAAATATATTCATATTGATAAGCAACTGATAAACAATCATTTCCAGCACATAAATTTCTTCATTCTTAGCACATATATTTTTTTCAATGACTGACTGTACGATTGACTGGTGGATTGAACACTTTTTTCCATGATTGGCTGACCGATTGATGAAATTATGATAGTCTGTTATTGGCACCACAAACATTTCTTTGTAGGAATCTTCATTTCATTAGTTACTCAGTGATTGACTGCCTGATTGACCGATTGATTGACTGCTATCATAGTTTCTCTGTTGCTTAATGTTACAGTAACGAATAAAACTTAGTCTTGTCTTCTTGTTTCTTTACTTTCAAATACTTTTGAAAGCAGTGTTGAACAACGTCAAAGCATGCTTTCAAGATTTGCAAACGAATTTCAAATGCGATTGAACGACTGCAAAATGTGCAACTCATTGGGAGGGGCATGGTAGAGAAGGGAGGGGGGGGGGAATGTGAGTCATGCAATTGCTGGGAATCTTTTGCCGTTCAACATGTGGCACATAAATTGAATGGCACTCGACAAATGTGCCACATTTCGAAAGCAAACAATTTAAAGAACTTTTTCATAATTTCGGGCCTCGCTCGGAACTTGGCTAAATGGGAATGCGGAATGGACGGACGAGGGGGAATGAGAGGGAGGCGGAGAAGGGGGACACGAGGAATCAGGAATGAGGATGGAAATGTTGGGATTGGGGGAGGAGGGGGAAATGTTTGCCTTCAAGCTCCATTTCCATATTCAAATTGCCGCAAAAATGACGAGGCAAGTTTTCATTTGCTTTTCCTTTTCAGCGGGACCAAGACGAAGGGGGGGGGGGGGGTAGGGGAAAGCGAAACAAAATGTTGCTTAGCCCTCGAAGGAAATTAATTGAGGAGCATTTTTCGATATTTGGCGATTTTACATTTTTTTTTAAATTAATTTTGCATAACAAACGGAAGAAGCTGAAAAGAGAGGGAGAATTAAAGAAAGAGAGAGAGAGAAGGGGGACAATATTGCGCAGGAAATGAAAATGAAAATCAAAATGAAAAGCAACCGAGTTTGCTGGCCAAATGAAAACGCATAAATTGGGCGATGATTTGTGCGCTGCTTCATTTGTCCCACAGAATGCGATTCGAATTCGATTCTCATCTCCATCTCCATCCCGCTTTCCTTCCCCATATCTCTTGTCTCTTTCCCATCTCCAATTCACCAATTCAGAGCATTCTCAATCCCATTCCATTCGTTCTACACGAATGCGGTTCGACGGCGGCTCTATAAAATGAACAGGAATTGGATGCCACAGCCTCTGACAGTTGCCGCCGGCCGAATTGCAGCTGCAATTGCTAGAGATGAGCACGTGTCACGACACGATATCAAAATTAACGTAAATATGCCAAAATGCTACACAAGAAAATGGACAAGTTGATTTGATATCTATATTTCTATAAAATAATTAATCAAGAAATAATAGACGGGGGTGCCACAGAAATCGCTTTCGCTTGAATTTCACTTGAATTTGTATGAGATTTGTATGAAATTTAAGTGAAATTTAAGCGAAAGCGATTTCTGTGGCACCCTTGTATATTTATATATATTCTTCTATTTTATACAAATATAATAACGTTCAAAATACACAGTAAAACTAACACTTATACTCCTACTAAAAATTAAACTAATACTTATTGGATCCTTTAGTTTTAAATTTTATGAATACTCCCAGATTAGTTTTTCAACTTTAATTTGACTTAAATATAATTTTAATTGCTTATTATATAATTTAGCTAATTGTAAGTTTACGACATTATTGTGTCGACTGTTTTTAGTTGACGCTGAACAAATGAGTAAATGAATATCGTGCTCAGATCGTTCATGATCCTGGCAGGAAGGATAACAAAATCAACTCTTGGTTAAAGTTGAAGAGTTGTAGGGAAAGCAGAGGGGTGTCAGCCCTGTCTAGAGTTGAAGTTGCAGTTGTGAGGCAGGCAACAAATAGAAAGAAATACACTGACACTGAAATGTGTTTCGTCTGTTTCTTTCTTTTACGAGTATTTTGCTGGCTTTTTTTAGTTGTTGCCCTGCGGCAAAGGCAGCGCACACATCATTTCAGCTGCCCCCCTGCCCCCTCCCCCTGCCCCCTCACCACTCCCCCTCGACAGTCGACCGTCGACTGTCGACTGTGTGTCCGTTTGGTGGATTCGTCTGTGTTTTGGGGCATGTCCCGGCCGACGGAAGCCAAAAGTGGAAATGCATGATAAATGACACGAGATTTTGTTTTTCTTCTTTTGCTTTGCTTTTTCTGTTGCTTTTCTTCCCTTTCTGCTCTCTGTCTCACTTCATACTCGCCTCTCTTTCATTTGTCCCGCTGGGAAGCAACAACAACAACAACAACAACAATCATCATTTTTATTTTAAGCTACAACTGGACGAAAATTGTGAAACGATGACGTCGTAAATGTTTTGTTGCAACAATTCTTCCTTTTTTTTGTCTCTCACTTTCTCCCCTTCTCTCTCTCTCTCTCTCTCTCTCTTCTCTTCGTCAGTGTGTAGTCAAAGCATCACACTAGAATAACAAAAAAAAGAGCAAAGCAAACTGTCCGCGTAACGGAAGCACAAGCTAAAACAACTGCAAGAGGCGCCCCAACGACTCAGAACAGGACATGGCTCAAAAGGAGTCCAGCGGAGCCAAAGGAGCAGAGTAGAGAGCTAAAGGAGCAGAAAGAGTAGTTGAAAAAACTGCAGCAGGAGTAAATCAGTCAGCAGCAGCTCAGTAATGCACTATCGTAAGAAAATAATAGATTACTTGACTCACATAATTATAAATCAATTATGAAGAGCAAATAATATAATTCAAAAATAATTACATATCCAATACTTAAGTTATCTCGCTTTTTTGCCTTATCCACATCTAATTTTGACAAAGCTAACCGGTGAAAAACTCATTATTTCCAATGAAAAACAAACAAATATATAAATCCTTTATATGTTCGAGAATTTAATGATAAAATTCAAAATCGAGCTCGAATTCGAAAAAAGGTTGGACTAGATTTTATTAAAGAAATAAATTTTGAAATAAATAAATATAATATAATTGGTTTAAGAGAAAACAATACTTAATTTTTAAATACGATTAGAATGTAAGAATTGGTTTAAAAAAAGTTCACTTCAAACCAGAATCCAACAAAGGATTTGGCTAGAAAAATAAATAATTTTTTAAATTTTACTTGCTAAGATTTTGAATCAGCTTGGTTTTGATATAGTGTGAAAATTATAATTACATCATTAACCAAAGTTGAATTTCTTCTAATTTTATACACTTAAAAATTGGAAAACAATTAAGTTTTTGTATAAAATTCAATTCAAAACGAAGCTATTCTGAAATATTGTAAGTTTGCTGATCCGCTTCGAGCATGCATAGAATCTATCTGGACTGTGTAGGGTGCATATTGTGACGCTAGCAGCGACGTTGGCAGCGACGTCGGCAGCGTTGTGGTTCGCGAGGCATAAACCGAAAATTTACACTTGGTTACTTCCTTCATGACTTTGGATATTATTGTGGTTTATGTTAGAGCTGTCACTTGCCGCTCGCCGCTCGCCGCTTGCCCCCTGTGCAACATGCCACGCCCCAACGCCCCAATGCGCTGTGGGGCAGCCGCATGTTGCCTGCCGCTGTGTGATGTATGACTCCATGAAATGCGATATATTCATGTTAAATTATTTTTACGAAAAACGAAAACGAAGCTCAAAACGACGAGAGAATCCTACGCGAATGCGGATGCGGATGTTGGAGTTGGAGTTGGAGTTGGAGTTGGGCAAGCGACACGTTTGGCTGCCCCTTTAAGTTGCAACTTTAAGCAACCATACGCCAAGTGGCGCCACAATGTTGCCAGTTGTTGTCGTTGTTGTCCTTGCTGCTAGTTGCCAGTTGCCAGTTGCATTTTGCAATTGAACAAACAATTAAAAGTTTGAAATATTGTGACAGCATTTTCACAGTTAATTGCGCAGCGAACTTGCCAAGCAACTCGTGCTATCTCTCTCTCTCTCTCTCAAACTCTTCAACCTCCCCTCGCCCCGTTCGTTTTTGTTCTTGTTTTTGGTCAGTGCAAATGTCGATAGCCAAATACTTCATTCACCAGCTTCAACTTTCGTTCTTTAGCTTCAATTCATTTTAAAATGTTGCCCACTCTTTCCCCCTTATTCCCCTCCTCCACTACGCCCCTGTGTGCCCCCTTTCCTCTTTTTTTACTCACTCAATGCCTACGTTCGTTTGCACTATTTAGTTGCACAGGTGCAAAAAAATAAAGACACAAAGTTTGGCGCTAGTTTTGCTCGATTTTTTCAACATTTTATTTGGCTGATTTTGCCGTGCAAAAGGTAAGGAGAAAAGGCGGGAGTGGGGTGGAAAAAGCTACCCCACATTGCAGCAATTCGTTCAATTGTTAAGTGGCAATTGGCGCAGCAGCTGCAACGCCAGCGGCAACTGACAAACTGACAGTCATTTGTCATTAAAAAACAGGGGCGTAGGGCAACTGGTGATAGTGGGGAAGGGGGGCAGAAGGGAGTAGGGGGGATGGGGGAAATGAGAAAACTCTGCACCATGTTTTTTTTGTAGTTGGGGGAGTTGAATATTGGCACACGCCATATGTTTTAAGCGCTTAACAAAAAGTTTAATTAGCAAATGTCGCTGGGGTAGTTTTTCAATTTGTGGAACAAAGACATTTTATTTTCGGCACGCTGACGATTGGATACCCTTACTGAGAGCGATACATGAAAAACATTTGAGTTCTGAGCAGAGCTCGCAAATAACAGTCAACACTTATTTCTAAAACAGAATTTAATGTTTTGTTCTGATCACTTTTATTGTTCTGTCAGCTAGATAACTGTTATTTTCTGACACTCTGAAAGTGTTGACTGTTTTTGTCCATAATACCAGTTATTAAACACAATTTTGCTTGACTTTTGATTTGGTGGCCTTATTATTATGCTATGGGCAGGCTTTACTTGGCAATGGCATGGCTCCTATTCAGTTAATAACTGGTATTATGGACAAAAAACAGTCAACACTTTCAGAGTGTCAGAAAATAACAGTTATCTAGCTGACAGAACAATAAAAGTGATCAGAACAAAACATTAAATTCTGTTTTAGAAATAAGTGTTGACTGTTATTTGCGACCTCTGGTTCTGAGTTCGTTATTAGTTATTTTTCTTCCAGTAAAATTTTGTTAAACATATTCCTAATTGTATTTTATATCCCCTTAAAATGTTTAGCTTATCAAAAATTTCCAATATAAAATTGTTTAATATTTTAAAGACTGTCAATTAAGATATTATAATTTATATTAATATAATAGTTTCTATATTAAGCTTAGATGAAATTAATCGAAATTGATACATTACAGTCATTAAAAAATCAAAATAATTTTAAAATTCAAGTTTAAAATTCTTGATTTTGCCATGTGCTTTTATTTTAATTGTGTACTCAGAAATGGTGGCGGGTCGGGGGGTTGGGGGGGGATGGAATAGAGCTGCTGTTATGGCGTGTAGCCAACAATTCGGGCTTATTAAATTCCAAACGAGCAAACGAGAGAATGTCAATTCGTGGCAATGTGCCCCAGGCACACAATTTCCATCAAGTCCTCCATCCCTTCATCCCTTCATCCCTTCATCCCTCTCTCTCCCACCATCTCCATCTCTATCCCTCTTCTACGTAGGGCCCTGTCTCTCATTCTCACACACACATTGAAAAAAGGGAAGAAAAATTAAAAGCGAAATCTTTGTCAGGCAGTTAATTAAAAACTTGAATGTACAGGACACTGCCTCGCCCACTGACTCTCTGCCTCTCTCTCTCTCTTTCTTTCTCTCTCTCCCTCTCTCTACCTATGTGACATTACAAAGGCAGAAACCACAACACCAACAGCAACAGCAACAACTGCCATCATAATTGAAACTTTAGTAGCTGCGTCTAATACTCTGTCTAACCTAATAACTCTGGCAACTCAATAATTAATTGAAGTTTTTTTCGTTTCGGTAACGCAATCAAATTGCAATTAAACGCGTTCAACTCTGCGTATACGTGATTTTTAGCACATCAATTGAAATTAAATGAGGCGTTTGCAGCTGCAAAGGAAATGCGATTGTAGGAAAATCTAAAAAGAAAAATTCGAGTTAATTGGAAAACTAAGTCAATTGCTCGGCTTGATGTTGACGCTTTAATTTAATTTATTTATTTAACATCCTAGTGCTACAAGTTTTAAGAAACTTATAATTATTGCACTAGTCACAACATATTACAATAGATTTAATCCTATGATTGGTATTACAATTGTTTTAAAGTAGCTTGTACTTAATTTGAACAATTCAATTTTAATTTAATAATTTAATAATTTTAATAATTGCACATGATCTAGCGGAAAACTCTAAGTGAATTGTTTTGAGGTCAAATAAATGATTTAAATAAGTTTTGCAAATGATTCAAATGAATAGATTTGTGATTCATTCAATGCGCTCTTAATTTTAATAATATATATATATATAAAACTTTAGTTATTTTCAGAAAAATATTTATTTTAAGACCGTTTGTCTCACTCCTCTCATTCAGATAATGTTCTTAACTTGTGGTTTATATTTCACTCCTATGTAGTTCTTATTGCATTTATATTTACCTTATAAGCAGTTTAATCCCACTGCAATTTTCTGAATAGGATTGTCACATGCAAGTCGATTCAAAGGCTTTTAATTGATTGCCACAAAACAAAAATTTTTTGATACCCGACAAAGTCGCATTTGAATTGTGGCCTTAAATCATCTTCATCTGCATTCTCATTCTCATGTTCATCTACAATGGACTTTATGCAGCTCTGCGACTGATCCGACACCCAAATCCGCAACGGAAAGCTCCTAAGTCTCAACCGGAAACGGCAAAAGGATGCCCCACGAAAAGGGGGCAGGGAGGGGGGGGGGGGGGGTGGCTGTGGTAAACAATTGAATGATGAATTGGCGCCCACTTTGCAGATGAAGCGGCAACAATGGCCTCAAGCTTTGCGCGTGGGACTTTCAACATGTGCGTTCACAATATGGACATGGCACCTGTCTCCCCTTCCCCCTTGCCCCGTCCCCTTTCCGCTTTCCCTTCCCACTTCCGCACTGTTCAACTGTCCGAAGCTTATTCTTTCTTTTGCACAATGATGGATCTCCATCATTTAGTTGGGAAGCTGAGTTTGTGCTTCCACATAAATTGAAAACGCATGAAATATGTAAGATAAAATGCTCGTACTAATGGTGATGATGATGATAATGATGATGAAATCGTAATGATAATGATGACAAGTGTCCGATAGTTTGAGATGTCTGGAAATAATATCTGAGAAAGCAGCTGCTTAGCATTTTAATCAAATCAAGGAGATCTGTTGCAATAAACTATGAAAAATTGGAATTGATTTTATTTCTCATATCTTTCAATATATTGAGATATTGGCTATTGATTCGCCTAGAATTCAGAATTTTTTGAATTGATTTGACGAGTGATTGATCAATCATTACACATTCCAAACTCTAATATTTATCAAATTGTCACACAGAAATTTCAACTTCTAATATGAAGAACTGAAATCGAATTTTTTAAAATTTTGCTCTTAATTTTTCCTTAACCTTTGAATAATTATAAATTTTTTTTTACCGTCAAATAAATATGGAATGCTAACAGTCAAAAACCGTGTCGCAGATTTTAGAAAAACATAAAGCATCTTATTTTTTAATATTTGCATTTTTTCGCATCTTTTGCAGCAAAAAACTATTTAAAAGTAGCGACGGTGCGACACAAAATTGTGAAATAAATTTATTATGTATATGAAATATTTTGTTGCACGCAACACGCTATGATAAATATTTGTAAATATATTTATGGGACGACAACCGCGAAATGTTTGTTGTTGCATACTGCAAAAATAGGCAGCACAACAAGTGAGCGACTGCTCGACAGGAAGTTACCCTGTAACCGCAATTTGACAATCCGTAAGCTTGTTAGTCCATCAATCTGCCAATGATCCAATTATTAAGACTATCAATCAGATAATTAATCAGTCCATCAGTCATTCAAGCAGTTAGACTGCATATAGAAATATATATTTAAGGTAGCCATTTCCAGCATTTAATCACTGGGCCAATCAATAAGTCATTTAGTCAAAGAGAGATCACAGCCCTCTGCTAAGTTGTCAGTGGTCAATCAGCGGGTATATACAGAAAATAGGTTATCAATCAGTCAATCAGTCAGTCGGCATATAGATGTATATATATTCAAAGTTGACATTTCAGCTTGTTGTTGTCAGTCAATCAGTCAATCAATCAATCTATCGATCAATCAGTCAACAAATCAAGGTTATCAATCAGTAGGTTATCAATCAGACAATCAGTCTGCATATAAATGCATATATATATTCTGAGTTGACATTTCAGCTTGTTGCTGTCAGTCAATCAATCAACCTATCGATCAATCAATCTATCGATCAATCAGTCAATAAATCAATCAGTCTATCTACATATAGATATATATTCTAAGCAGACTTTTTAAACTTTCTGCTGTGAAGGTGACAGTCAATCAGTCAGTCAATCAATCAGTCAATCATTTAGTCATTTAGTCATTTACTCTACTTCAGTTACAGACATTATACAGGGTATTCAAAACCAGCAAAACTGCCGCAGCATATTGACACGTGTTGTTGTCATTGTCATTGTCGTTGTCGTTGTCGTTGTTGTTGTTGTTGCTGCTGCAGTTGTTGTTGTTTCTCTGGTTGCTGTTGTCAAAAGGGAGGAAGTGCATTGGAATTTGCGCACTGTCGTTGCGGTAAATGTGGCCAACAGGCCGGCGACCAGTAAACGCTTTTCCTTCTCTACCAAAAATCCTGTTACACATTTCAAATGTTGTTCATTTTTGCTGTCGTCGTTGTCGTTGTTGTTGTTGCTCTAGTTGCTGTTGCTGTTGCTGTGCATTTAATGCACATTTGAATAATATTTATGAATTTATTGCTGTGAGCACTTTAATTGGGTTTTGCCAAACAAATTTTGCATGATTTATGCAATGGCTTAAACAACAGTTAAACGGGAAGAGCAAAAGAAGCCCCATCTCTCCTCCCTAGGGGGAGTAAGGGACTCGTGTCGAACTCTCGCTCAACTTCATAAAGACTTTATTAGTAAATAAAATGCCATAAAATATAAACAAGCTCGAGTCAAGCACAAGCGAAGAAGAAGAAGACGAAGAAGACAACGACGACAATGCAACAGACGAAGCGATGTCGAGCCCGATGACCCTCGGGTAGAACCCAAGTCCATTGTCCACAGCAGTGCTGCCATTTTAGCTGTTTAATAGCTAGACTTACATTATTAAAAAAACAGTATTTAATAACAGAAATATTCTTCTTTACTATTTTTTTTTTAAAATAAGACGTTTTTAAGAGAAAAATACAAAAAGAAAAGGTCTAACAATCAGATAATTTTCCCTAATTATACTTAATACTAAGTATAGCTTAAAAAACTGAAAAATTTTAATAAGTTGTTTAATATAAATATTAAATTTACTACTTAAAGTGAATAAATAAATGCATTATCCAAAATGCATTTTGGGCAAACAAATAGAATATAATTTAGGCACTAAATTATGTTTATTATGGAAATTAAATTTAAAATTTTGTTAGCTATTTATGTTATTGCTATATTGGTCCTTGAAATTCTGGCAACACTGGTCGACAGTGCTATGTCACAATCTGGCCCTCTCTTTAGCTCTGTTACTCCTTCTCTCACTCTATCTCCCTCTCTCTCGCTCTCCCTCGCTCTCTCTTTCGACTCTACTTTCAATATGACATTATGCAAATCGCTTGGCAGCTGCGGCTACTGCGAGTATACAAAAGCAGCCGGAATACCGATACGGATGCACACTGGCAAAGACTTTAAGTGGATTACAACGGCAACAACTGCAACAACAACAACTGCCACAACAACAACAACAACTTGCAGCAACTTGTTAGCTGGCAGTGCAAATCCAACAGCAAAGTTCAATAGTTGTTTGACTTTCGATATGCTGACGAGCTACTGGGGGGACAAGTAACATAGGAAGGAGAAGCAAAAGAAGTAGAGGAGGAAAAAGACGAAGAAGAGGAAGAGGAGAAAAAAGAGAGGGTTCGTTGCCTGCTCAAGAGTCACCAACGCCATCAACGATGACGACGACGATGACGATGATGATGATGATGCATCCGCCAGTTTCATGGCAATTTTATGGATTTTCAATTTTCCGCACTCGGCTGCTTAAGGAATTTCAAGCTGATTGCCGTATTACGTATACGCCGTGTAATGCAGGCTCAACAATGATACTCAAAGGATTACAATGTAAGCAGACACTTCATCAAAACGATAGTTTCAATTATTTGTTGGCAAATTAAAGTTTCAATTCAACTGTATCAATTAAATTAAATTAAATTAAATTAAATTAATAAATAAATGTTTATTTTCCCTTTTGATTTGATTTAATCAAGAAAATGAATTTCAAAATGCTTTTTTTATAAATTAATAAATAAATATTCTTAATTTTTTTTCATACTTATATTAATAAATAAATGTTAATTTTTCCATTTAATTCAATTTTATTTTCGATTCACAAATATTTTAGCTTTTTCATAATTCATTTAGCAATAGATTTGCAACACTTCTAGACTCAATTTAAGCTCTCCCTTTATACTCCTCTTGCTGCCAAATTTTTTAATTACAATGCATTTTGTACTTTTGAAATACTGTTATTGTTTAATAATTAATTTAACTTGTTTTATAGTAGCAAGATATTCTATTCTGCACTGTAAAGAACAACTATAAAAAGTGTTTGGAAATTCATCATTCATTTTACCCCCTTTATATACCCCTTTATCCACGTGCCTGTGTCGAGCTCATCAATTTGTTGCTAGGCTTGACTCACTCTGGGGTCACATCATTCTCTCGAAAACTCTTGACCCAACTGCAATTTAAACTTTGCTCATTGTCCGGCATTTAAATTGCTACTTCTATTCTCTCCCTCTCTCTCTCTCTCTCTCACTCTCTCTCTTCGTCTCTCACTATCTCTGTTTCTGGTCTAACTAATTTCTGTTCGTCGCATTTTGTAAATTCTGTTTTATTTTCTTTTTTTTAGTTAGTTGCATGGCAAATAATAACTTCCGCTTTGCCTAAGAAATGATTATTACAGCAAGCCAAAAACCCCCAGACACCCCTCTTTATCCGCTCTTTATCCCTCATTTGCTGCCCTCTTTGCCCCTTCCCAAGTCTTTCCCTTAGCTCATTTCATTGCTTAAAGCGCCAAGAAGAAATTTTTGCTTTGAACTTCGCCAAACTATATTATACTTTACTTATAAGAAGCGCAGGAAGTGGGAAGAGGTGAAGAAAGGGGAAGAGTAAGAAAATAGAAGTTTCTGACTTGCACTGGCAGCAAGGCGGCTGTTGGGGGCGTGGCTGGCAAGTCTGTGCCCGCGAGGACAACACACACGCATTGCAACGGGCGAGGGTTGCCCAAATAGTTATGGGTCAGCATTATTTGAGCAACAGGAGATAGAGACAGTTATTCAAGGACCATTACACTGAAACAAAATCATTAATTTTTTCGAAATTTCTAGCGCGTCAGCAACATTTGAGACAGCCCTCGCACTTTGGCGCTAACAGCTAATAACAACAGCAAATAATAACAAAAAAGTAGCGGCCATTTTTCCCCATTTGTGTGTGTGTGTGTGTGTGTTTATGTGTGTGTGAAACAAAACGAATGGAAAAGCAAGCATCCATTGCATGTTCCCCTCCCTCTCTTTATCCTCGTTCTCCTCTCCACCTCCATCCTCTTTATCTCTACCAAATGCCACGCCCACGCGGGCTAACGCCCATTGATAGTTTATCCACTCATTCCGAGCCGTTGAAGCGCAACCGGCGAAGTGCGGCTTCAACTTTTGTTCAAGTTGATCGAAAAAACGCGAATAAATCAACTGAAGAACTCAACAACAACAACAACGAGAACAACAACAACCAGAACAACAACAACAACAACAATGAGCACAAGAACTTATCGTATTTATGTGGATGCATAAACAAATTTGTTTGTAAAATGCTTTGTGGCTGAAAACAATAACTGAAATGAACTCAACAAAGGTCAAGGAAAGCAGTGAAAGCAATTAACGGTACAAGTCTTCTTTATTGAAGGGTATAACGAGAGGCTTTACTGTAATAAATATATTTTTCAAAAAAAGAGCTATTATTTAAGAGATTGTTCATTAATTAAAGTGCATTTTTAATTACTCTAAGAACTCAATCTATAAAATATTTGATGATCCATATTTTTATTTATTTTTGTCATTATATTAATATAATAAATTGTCAAACGATTACGATTATCAAATTAACTGCTTCAAACAAACTCCAGTAAATTGTCGATATTGCATGGAAATCGATTTAAATCAATTGAATCGATACTTATTTAAAGCAACAGAAGTCTTATAGTGTTATTAGCCACTGCATAACCGTTTCATAACCGATTCAGCACATTGTTTTTTAAAAGTTGTAAAATTTGCAGGATATCCTCAGGATATAAGCGAATATACTCTTTTGGGGCTTTTATTAAGTTTTACACCTACAACAAACACAGTCACACACACATGCACTCACACACACAACACACACAACACACTCACACACACAACACACTCACACACACACACTTGGCACACCTGGCTGGTGATTTAATAACGCGACGCTGCAAATTTTGCGGTTTGAATAGCAGCTAACTTTATTTTATGATAAGTTTATAATGCTACTCACACAAACACACACACACACACACACACACACTCTCTCGCACACACACGCTCTCTTTCTATGCAGTTGTGGGAATTGCAAAGAGCGCAAAAATGGAACAAAAGCGAAATCACATAAAATGAAGCACATGCAGTGCAGAATTCTTCCCTTACTTGCACTGCATCTTTTTCCCACACTCTTTTGCGCTCTCTTCCTTTACTCTTTCATACTCCCATTTTCTTCTGTTCTATTTTTTTCATTTTTTCTGTGTGCTTGTTAACTTTGAGAAGGCTCTAAAAATTTGTTAAAATTACACTAAACTGCAGCAACAGCAGCAGCAGCAGCAGCAGCAATTGAGGCGTTCTCCCGGGAGTGGGCGTGGCAATTGAAGTGGACGTGTGGGCGTAACACTACGGGGAAAATGTCGCTGAGCGCCATGTGTGAACGGAGGAAATTATATTAGAAAATTGTTGTAGCCACGTCTCGTGGGACGAATGAACGTTGACGGAGTGCATAACAGGGTTAAAAGTGACGCAGTTCGATGGAGTTGCCCTTTCTGACCCCCTCCCCTCTTAGCCTGATTCAATCCCCCCTAAACAGCAGGCAATGCAGACTGCACTTGTCCAACTGTATCCAAAGTCAGCTGAGGAACTTTTTTGTCATTGGGGTAGAAAAAAAGAAGATAAAACAAATTTGGGTAAATTTCCAAGGGCAGCAGGATGTGGAAATGGGAAGTGCGGAGGTTAAAAGTTGAGGCTCTGTCAATGCTGTCCATGGTTAGACAAACAATAAGTGAAAATTTTCAATTTTGTATGCAAAACTGTGACATTGCTCGATAGTCACGCACCGAGCAAAAGTGTTTGATGATGAGCCCGATGATAATGAAGAAAGGGGTGAATTTAGATGGCAATGGAGATGATGATGATCACGATGATGATGATGATGATGCTGCTGAGCTGTCTTTGGCTTGATTTTGTGTGCTGATAGGCGCAAAAAGTCAAATTGTGGCAGCCAATTAACGGCAACAGAGCACGATGAGGCAAAGACGACCCGAAACATGCCCCAAGAAAAGCACAAGTCAAACAAAAGCCGGGCAAAAGTGCACACACACACACACATACACACACACATACGGAGAAGGGGGGGCTAAAAAGGGTTAAAGGGCTTTTGCGTAGCTGCGGACGTGCCTCATGCTGCATGCGGCGTGTTGCAAGCTCGTTTATAAAGTTGACAAAAAACGTTTGGCCCAGCGATAATCATCTGGCAGTTTTGCGCTATCAGCGACACACACGCACACACGCACACACATACACACACACACACGCACACACATACTAGGACAATGAGAAACCTAAAAGGAGCCACTGAAGCGTGCCAAAGATGAGCCTGAAAATGGCAATGGCAATGGAAATGGCAATGGAAATGGCAAAAGCGAAAGGCGCAAATGGGCGGAAAGGGAAACGGAGCTGAAAAGAAGAAGCAGAATGCTGAGAATGGACACACGACAGAGATTCAACAGCTCGACACTTTTTGCCTTTTTGCCAGTCCAACAACAACAAATTTGCAACAAGAAAATGACTGGCAAATTTTAAAGCGTTATCAGAGAACGCGAATGACGTGGAAAGTGACGAGGGATGCGAAAAACAAAGACAGAGAGAGAGAGTGAAAGAGAGAGGGAAGGAAGAGAGAGAGAAAGCCAAAAGAAAAAGGGTCTGTGGGGGTTAAAGAAAGCAACGCCTGGGGGCTTGACCTGCTAATGAGTGCAACATGAGCAAAAGGCGAGCGGCCGCACAGTGGGACAAACTACACAGCTACAAGACTGTAATATTTGTATTATAAATTTATTTGATTGTAATTTATTAAATAAATAAATTTATTTATATAATATTACAAATTATTGTCACAGAAAATATATATGAAACAAAGCTATTTAACAACATTACATTAAAATTGTAATGTAGTATGCGCATATATATAGACAGACAATTATCGCAAATAGCAACACATAAGTTGCAATATATATGTAATAAAGACAACGGCACTTTGTCGTTAAGCAAAGCACCCAACACATTCCAAGGCCAAATGTAATTTGATCGCACTTGAATGCAGCGGGCACAATTAGAGCCGCGTCAGCGTTCTCACGCTTTGACCGCTCTTGATATATATGTGCATAACTCACTCTCTCTGCAGCACACATAAGCATATATAGATTTGGCTGCTCTACCGCTCTCTGTAAAAGAGCGGCGCAGCTTTAGGCTAAGTTTACTTTTAAGAAATTTGAAAAGAGATTGAATAAAGACAACCAAACCGCATCAGACGTGTTTTCCATCGGAACTATAAACCTGAGTTTTTACATGGCGACCGTGACAGGACTCACGAACATGGTGAAAACATGTTAAAATAAAAGTGCAAAGTGCAATTACATTACATAGAACAATGCTGATCAGTGTTTAAAAAACTGCATGCGACTACCATCAAAAAAAAAAGAAGACGACAGTGAAAGAAGACACCGCACCGCCGCTGGACAACGAAAATTTAACGCGGGGTTGGCAATCCGCCCACTCCGCCGCCGATGGAATTAATACCCTCCTATAAGACTGGTGAGTAGTGTGTAGATAAGTTGCTAAGAGTTCTCTATGGCACAATGCCTAAAACAAGACGCAGTGGCGTCATAAACAGAGCAAAAAAAGAAATAGCTCAACTCAAAGAACTATTAAATGCAGAAAATCCCCCGAGTTGGGACACTGCTACAAAAATTCAGAGCAAAATCGACTTTTTAGAGTCGTTTGTACAAAAAACCATAGAGAACAAGAAACAACAGCAACACACACACTCACCATCTTGTATACCAGTAATTGGTAAAAAAACGGAATTAATAAAGAAAATTCAAATCCCCCAGCTAAAGAAGACCTGCCCGCCGGACTGCGCCGGGCCTCTAAATAGCATCCACTGCAACTACACCTGTGGATAGGCCGGAGCCTCATCCAACCAACAAGACAACTAAAACAGCCTGTGCGATGACCAGCACCGGCACCGCCTGAGCTCATAGGCCCCGGACATCAGCAGCAGCGACAACAGTAACAAAAAAAAAACATCAGCCTGTGCGAGGACCAGCACCGGTCCCGCTAGCCGTTCCAAGGCAGCCCAAGGAGGACCGACAGCGTTTCAGAGAACGCGCAACATAACTTTATCTATATATATATATAAAAAAAAAAATTATGTTAATTATAAAATTATAAAATATGTAAATTAAGAACATTGTAAAACAAATTGTTAAACTGAGCTCTAACTAGCCCAGTAGCGTACGGCCCATAAAGCTGTACAAAATATTAGGTAGTAAATGTACACCGTCATGAACGGTAAAATCATTCAATCCACCCACGGGGTGTATTAGGCTCGTGTGTTTAGACACGCGTATTGGCCTTTAGGACAATAATAATAATAATTACAAAGCTTAAAAGGAAATTTTATATTAAAACATATAAAACACTAATGAAAAAATTAGTATAAAAAATAATAAAATATGTGAATTAAAAAAATAAATTCAACTTTTACCAAAAAAAAAAATATTTAAAAAAAAAATAGTTTCATACAAATTTTCAATTTATCAAAAATATTTAAAAAAAAAATTTTCATAAAAATTTTCAAATTTTAAAGAAAAATTCTAAGTAGATCGAGCATAGGGAACAAAATAAAAAAAAAAAAACAAAATGGGCGGCCAGAAATCGAAAGTGGCAGACAGCCCAGCTAATGTCATAAATAACGTTGAGATAGTTGACCATACATCTCAAATAGATTCACTCTATTACGTTATGATAGTCTTGACAACCATTTCTGCGATTAATCTCGCATTAAAAATG